>MCFH01000043.1:0-478762 GCA_002104945.1 Piromyces finnis
CTAATGTATATGCATGAATTAGAAATTAAAGAGGTAATTAATTAAATTTATTATCATTTTCCTTATTATATAAACAATATGTATAATAATCACATTAACTACTATATTATTATATTATTATATTACTATATTATTATATTACTATATTATTATTATTATTATTATTAATATTATTAATATTATTATTATTAATATTATTATTATTATTATTATTATTATTAATATTATTATTATTATTATTATTATTATTATTATTATTATTATTATTATTATTATTAATATTATTAATATTATTATTATTATTATTATTATTATTATTATTATTATTATTATTATTATTATTATTATTATTATTATTATTATTATTATTATTATTATTATTATTATTATTATTATTATTATTATTATTATTATTATTATTATTATTATTATTATTATTATTATTATTATTATTATTATTATTATTATTATTATTATTATTATTATTATTATTATTATTATTATTATTATTATTATTATTATTACTATATTTAAGATTTACAATAAAGATCCATGTTATAAATTAGCATGGTGCTTTGATGCTTCATTACAATACCAAACTTTAAGAATAAAGGTTAACTATTTATTTAATTTTATAAAGCTAAATACAGTTTATATTGGTTTTATTAATTTTAGTATATTTTATAAAAAAAAAAATAGGAAGCAAGACTTTTCTTTGATGGTGTTAAAAGTAAAGACCCAAGTTATGCGTAAGATTCAATAAAATATATAAGAATTAATTTATATGTATATATTTAAAATATAAAATTATATTAATGATTTATTAAATATAACTTATTTTATTATTTTTTTTAAAAAAATAAAAAAAAAAAAAGTGATATTTCAATGATTATTGCTAATCCTTATAATTGTAATATGTTAGCTGATCAAATATTTTTAAAATTAAAGGAATTATCGGTTTCTAAAAAACCAATTACTGTAAGTTTTTGTTTATGGTATAATACGATAATCAAAATATATATATATATATATATTTAATAATTTAATTTTCTATAATATAGGATGATGAAGATTTAATTTGGATGACAAATATTTTAAATCTAGGATTTACCTCAAGAACCATGATTCAAAAAAATAATTTTAAGGTTCAAAAATTTGATAAAGATATCACTGAAATATTTTATCCAGCAATTATCAATATGATTGCTGAAAATGAAGCAAAAGAAAACATAAAAGAAAAAGATGATAAAGTTAAATCACCAACTGAATCAGATTCTTCCAATAAGAAAACAGCTCAATCAGAATATCTTACAGATGATGTTATTAGTGTTATTCAAAAATCAGATATTGCTTTGAAAGTATTTATATTTTATCTTTTTAATTGTCTTGAAAATATAGATGCTAATGCTTTAGGAAGTGCCCTTAAAGTTGTTAAGAATAATCATGAAAAATTTGGTGATGACTTTTTACAAACTTTTTCATCAATTTTATCTAAAATCATTGCTGTAAGTATTTATTTTAATTTATCAGTTGTGATTCATATAGTAACCTTTTCATTAAATATCTCTATTTCTATTTAATTTATTAGGAACAAAATTATTTATTTGCCTCATCTTCACAATTTAAAACTGTAGTAATTGACAAATTTTTAACGACTTCAGTAGATTTATCATCTTCACTTCATGAACTTGCATTAAAAATTGTAATGGAATTAATGCGTGCTGGCGCTATATGGGATAAATTCACTGCCTGGATAGATAAAATATTTACTACAGGAAAAATAGATGATGAGGTATATTTTTTTTTTTTTTTTCTATGTTTTTGTATCTGATTTTTTTTTTTTTTTTTTTATTCATATACTTTATATTTTATAGTTTCATCTTTATATATATAATATGTATTAACCTTTTTTTTTTTTTCTTTCTTTATTATTATTATTATTATTATTTTTATTTTTATTTTTATTTTTATTTTTATTTTTATTTTTATTTCGTTTACTTTTTTTTTTTTTATTTATTATTATTATTAAATCGATTAAAAAAAAAAAAAAAAAGGAAAAATTTCAAAGATTATATAAGGAGATTTATGATTTTGGTACTTCACAAAGTAAAGATTTAGTTATTGAAAGATTCTCATGGCATTATGCTCCAAATATGTTAAAATTCCTTGATATTGATGTACCTCCAACACCACCACCAGCTCCAATAACACCATCACCATCAATTATGCAGCCTTCACCTAATACATTAACTGGTAATATGATGCCATGGAATAATATGAGGCCACCAGTAGAAGCAGGCAATATGAATCCAATGATGAATAATTCAATGAATCCAATGAACTCTATAAATCCTATGATTCAAATGGGAATGCAACCAGGAATGAACTCTAATATGAATCCAGGAATAAATCAAATTCAAATGAATCCAATGAATTCAATGAATCCAATGATAAATAATAATATGAATGGACCTAATGGAATGAATATGATGAACAATATGAATAAAATGGGAGGCTATAATCGTTATGGTTATAATAATCATAATTCAGGCTATAGACCACGTGGTGGCAAATATCGCAATAATCGCTCATATACTCCACATTATAATAATAATAATAATTATTATAATAATAATGGACCAGGTAAAAGATCTTATAACGATATGGATCCTGGTTTTAATCATTATAATAATGATCAATCGTATAAAAATCGTAATATGAACAATAATATGAATAATAATAATAATAATAATAGTGAGAACATATATTATGGATAAATTTTATAATAATATAATTATTCCTTCTCAATATATATATTTAGAATTATTTTGTTTTTTTGTATAATTTTGTATAAAAAAAATTTTATTTTTTATTTATTTTTTTTTCAACATTTGTTTTTTTATTTTTATTAAATATATACTTATTTCCATAGATATAATGAAAAAAAAAATTTTTTTTTTTTTTTAAATTCAATTTTTCTTCTCTGTTATTCCTTTTTTAAATACAATTCATATTCGTTATAAATTATAATTACTAATAATACTAATAATAATAATAATAAATTTTAAAAAATACAAAAGTTTCTATGTTATTTTAAACTTTATATTCCATCAAAAATTTCTAATATAGGAAACATTTTTCATCAAAAGTTTTTTTTTTTTTTTAATTATTATTATTGTTATACTTTTATTAAAAGGACGAATGTGTAAATGGAAAGACAAGATAGCTTGATTATTATCCTTTAATCATTTAATATTATATATTATTAACAATATTAACAATGTAAAAATAAATGATTATTAGATAGCTTAATCTTTATTTTTAAATATCATAATATTTTTTTTTAAGTTATTATAATACATTCTGTAATAACCTTTATTATGTCTATAATATCTATCAAAAAAAAAAAAAAAAAAAAAAAAAAAACACTTTAAATAATTATTAAAACATTCTTTAAATATTTAGTTTATATTATAATTAATCCTAACTTTTCCTTTTTTGTTTTATTCTCAATCTTTTCACTATATCATATATAATTAAAATATAACATCAACAATACTTTATATTTCTCTATATTTAACTTTATTATTTCTGTTTTAAATTTTTTTAAAATATTGATTTTTCATTTTATTTATACATTAACATTTATGTATAATAAAAATAAGCAGAAAAATTAATATTACAAAAAAAAAAAAAAATAGCTCAAACGATTCAAACTATTTAAAATAATAAAAATATGTTTTTTTTATTAAACGATTATATTATGGATTAAAAAAAATGATGTAAAAAAAAAGTAGTTATATTTTTTTACTTCTTTCCTTTTTTTATCCTTCATATTATTATTCTATGTTAATAATACAATTTTTATAAAAATCTAAATTATAATATTTACCTTAGAATACATTTAAATGAATAAAGAATAAAAAAAAAGAAGAAAGTTTTAATTCTAATTATATATAAATAATTTAATTGATTATATACTTATTTGTATCTTTTTCTTTATAAATAATCATAAATAATATAAAAAATAGTTTTAAATCTTTTTTATAATTATCAAATTAAGTTATGTTCTATTTAAAATTTTCTTGGTTTGGTATGAAGGAATCTGCAATCAGCACGAGTACAGTTTGGTTCATAACGACATGGAATGTTAATAGTAGATAAATCTTCAGAAGAACTCTTACTTTGAACAGAATGACTTTGTTGTTTAGCGTTCATCATGGCAACAATAGCAGCTGGACTTGGGTGAGAAAATTTACAGTCTGGACGGGTACAGTTAGCACCAAACTTACATTCAATTGTACTACTGTTAGAAGTAACGGAACCAGCATCAGAAGCATGACTACTGTAAGCTGGAGATTGTGGTTTAGTTGGTGGTCTACTTAATGGAGCTGGGTGAATGTATAAGCAATGGTCACCATCTGGACAATTTGGATACTTACGACATAATTCCTTTGGATGCCAGAATTTACAAGTATCACCACGATTACAGTTTGGCCAGTATTGGCAACGAACAACATGTGGCTTATCACCACTTTCGCTACCAGCGTAACTACTTCCCATACTTTCACGACGACGTGAGAAAGACTTCTTCTTTTCAATAATCTTATCAGTTTGCTTCTTGTTTAATGATTCAGTAGTAGCAGCTATAGCCATAGCTTGACCATAAACTTCTCTTTGAACTTCACTAGCTAAATCTAAAGAAGAAGCGGAACGGCTAAGACGTCTCTTAACTAAAGTATTCTTTTGTGATTGAGCCTTAGTTTCAACTTCTTTCTTTTCTTCTTCTTTATTTTCTTCTTCATCTTCGTCAGATGAAATATCTATATCGTCAGCAATAGCATCAGTAACAGCTGGGGTATTGCTTTTATTAATGAAGAAAGTAGCATAACCAAATAACCAATCAGTGAATGATGGTTTGTAGTATTCTTCACCAATTACTATTTTTTATTAATAATATTTTTATTGTTTAATCACATCATATTTTAATATTAGATTAATAATTTCTAATATAAAATACTTACAAGTTCTTAAAGTAGTGTTAACTTCTTCCTTAGTTTTACCTTCAGCGATTAAATCAGTGATAATTGGAGCTAAATTTTCGGCCTTTTCACTCTTTAAGCCAATACCAGCTAATTTGTTTTGAACAGCTAACTATTTATTTACATTTTTTATTTGAACCATATTAAAAATTGATAATTAATACATTTAAATTACATTTATATATAATATTGATAATTTATGTGAAAATAATTTATTTAAATATATTATTTATTTATATTATGCTTATAATTTTTATATGTTTATTCTTTTTTTATTAATTTTTCAATATTCATCTATTTCTTTTGTTTATTTACTTTTTTTATTTTTTAACATTATATATTTATAAACGTCATTTATTTAAAATATATAAATATTGAAAAAAAATATTTACTTTAACACGTTCTCTAATTCTATTCTTGTTGTTTTCCATTTTATCTATTTATTTTAAGATTTTCTATTGATTTTTTTTTTCTATTTTGTTTTTTTTTCTATTTGTTTTTATTTTTTTTCTTTTTTTTAAGAAAACTTAATTTTCTTCTGTTTTTCTCTTTTTATTATTCTTTTTTTTCTTCTTCTGTTTTTAAATAGATAAATATTCCTTTATCTACTATTAACTTCTTTTTTTAATAAACTTTAAAAAAGAATCTTTTTATTTTTTTTTTTTTGTAAAGATTAAAAAAAAAAAGGAAAATTAAACGAAAAAATATATTTTATATGATTTATAATAACATTAAAAAAAATTAATAACAAAATATAATCTATTAATAACAAATATAAATTAATAATAAATAACCTTTACAGATTTAATTTTGAAATTATATGAAAGTTTTTAGATTTAAAATTATAATATATGAAAAAATATATAAAAAATTGTTTTTTCAATTGAATCACTATTCCGCAATATATTCACAATATAATATTTCAAATAAACAATTAAAATAAATTAACTTGTAAATAAATAATTATATATAGGTTATTACATAATTAATTATTTCATCAATAAATAATATTATTTTTAATTAAATCAATATAATTCCTATATAAATAATAATATATTGTTTATAATTATTGTTATTACATATTATATATTAGAAATATATTTTCAATCACTTGTAATAAAAGGTTAATATATTATTAAGGTCTCAAAAATTAGGATGATATATATTGAATATACTTTAATATATGAGAGTTTTACGATATATATATTAAATAGTGTAATATTATATTTTTGAGGAATTTAAAATCAATGTTAATAAGAAAAAAAGAATATAAATATAGAATTATAATATTTAATAAGGTTTATTAATGGGTTTTGTTAAAAAATATTATATATATAATTAATATCGATTGTAATACTACAATTTATTTATATATATTATAATTAATACAAATATACTGAAATTTCATTTTTAACACTATAATAATAATGAATAATATATAGGGTATTATTCAATAATATATTATAATATTATGCTTTTTTTATTTGCTTATTTACCATTCTATTCTATTTTAACCAAATTTTTTTAATATATTAAATATTAAATATTCAAATACCTGTTATTCAAAATGTACATCTTTTTATATTCACTAATATTCATAAAGTTCTTTGTACAATTAATTTTTGCTAATAAAAAAAAAAGGCTTTTAAAAGTTCAACCATACAAGTGGTTAAAAATAGTTTTTTTTTTTTTTAAATTTTAATAAAAAAGGAGATGAATACTATAAAGGAGGGGAAAATATATTATTTCTATAGCTACACTATAATGAAAAAGAACAATTTATTATTTCCCATCTTTTTGTAAGCATAAAAATCAAAATTAGTAATGCAAATAACTACGACGACATCCTATTTGTATTTTTTAATATGCTTAATTATACACATTCATAATGCTTTTTATAAATGGTAATTGCTTTTGTTCAAATAGCAATATCGCTTAATACTTAACCCAATATAAATAGCATTAAATATCACAATTCAACAATATATTTTATTTATATATTTCTATAAATCTTAATATATGAAAATTTAAAAAGGTATTTATTTCCTTTTATGTATATTTTTATTAATTATTTTAATTTTTCAATTATATTCATTATAATTAATTATAAACATTTCATTATTCTACTTTTTTGGTATATTATAAAAATAAGTATTTCCCTAAAAAGTTAACAAACTATATAGTTATAATTATTAAAAGGTTTACTATATTTATTTATTAGAAATAATTCTCTATTCATAATATATTTTGAAAAATTTATTATGTATTAATGAAATGAGTTTTTTTTTTTTTTTTTTTTTGAATTGCTTAATACTTATTTTAAAATATAAAATGTATATTATAATTATAAAAACTTACTTTTATAATCATCCAATAATTATAGATCTATGTGATATTGATTGGATATAATTTAATTTGGATAAAAAAAATTGAAATTAAAAAAAAAATATACACATTGTATATGACTTGAATATCACAATAAAAAATGTTAAAAATGTCATATTCTTAAATGAAAAATTAAATTTCTTTTAAAATAGTAATTATAAAAAAATAAAGGAAAAAAAAAATATATTTTACTTTTCTTAGTGGGGTTATAATTTATTTTATTATTATAATTATTATTAAATGTTTATTTGCTTTTAATCATTAATTTTTATGTTAATTATTTTTAATCAACTACGCATCTGTAAACTTATAATGAATAAACATTTTTATATAAAAAAATGCTATATACAAATAATTCTTTACAATAACTAAAATTATAATTTACAATGAATAAACATTTTTATATAAAAAAATGCTATATACAAATAATTCTTTACAATAACTAAAATTATAATTTACATTTAAGAACAATGTATATTCTTAATTATTGAAATTTTTATTTATATAATATAAATGATATGTTTTTTTTTTTTTATTAGCACCTTTTTTTTAATTAATATATAAAACTAAAAATGCTTATAACCCACTACATGAAAATATTATTTCTCTTCTTTTAAATAATTACTAAACATAATATAGTAATATTGTAGAGTAATTTTTCTGTTTATAAAAAAATTGAATAGTAAACGAATAATAACAAATTTAGTTTGATAATAGTATGTAATTGTTAATTAGTTTAACAAATAGAAAAAAAAATATTCATTTCCTTATTTTTAAATATTAAAATAATTGAATAAGCTACTTTAATATATATTAAAATTATAATTATAGTTATTTATTCTTATTAATTAGATTTTTAAACATTTAATATATAATAGCAATACAATATATTTATATTTCATTTTAGATGTTGATAAGCACATAGATATCTTTCAATATAGTGTTTAAAAAAAAAAACTAAATTTAAATTATTTAGAATATTTCATATTTTCATTTTCATATATTCTAATTTATGCTTTATAAAATATAATACTTTTTAATAATGCTGCTTTAAAATATAATGATGTATATAAATAGACATAATCAAAATTTAATTTAATTAAAATGATAATAAAATAAAATGGCAATAAAAAAAACTTTCTATTAATGGTACCTTCAACTATGAAACAATAACATATTAAAAAACAACACTACATTGACCCTATTTTTTTACTTTTTCCTTTTTTTTAAAAAAAAAAAAATAACCTAGAATAAAAAAAATTTTTCTTTTTTTTAATTATAAAACCAAAATTAATTAATTTATTCATTATTTTATGTAGTACAAAAAACATTTTTGAAATTAAAGTTTTTTCTTTTCAGTTTTTTTAACTGTTTATCACATGTTTAAATTTAAAATAAAAATATTGTTTTTTTAGGTGTTATGTTTCATTAATACTTTAAGAATTTATTTCAATTCTTAGTAGTAATATAAAAATTGTCATTATTATTTTTTATTTATTTTTTTAGTGCTATGTAAATCATTGAATATTTCAAGGTGTGTATAGAATATCTAAACTATATAACTATATTATGAATTACATTTATTTATATAAATGTTTACATTGTTTTAATTAAAATGTAAAAAATAAATTCATTCTATATCTTAAATATTCTATATAAACATTAAAATTATTATGTCTCCCTATAGTAATAAATAAATGAAAAGGTGTTCTTTATTTTTACATTAAGATTACTCTAAAAAAAAATTAAATATTTCACGATATTTATTAAAAAAAAAAACATTATTACTAATAATAATATTAATAATAATAATAATAATAACGCTTTCAATTTTTCTAAGCAACTTCTTTTAATTTAATGATCAATTATTAATTATAATGGAATATTAATATTAATATTCTAAATTCATTCATAGAAATATTTAAACTATGTACAAAAATTAATATAATTAATGATATACAATATTCTTTTGAAAAAACAGAAATTAATATAAACATTATTATACACCTTTCAAAAAATCTTCTTATCAATTATCAATTCATTAATAGTGTATTTATAATAAAAAAAACATTAATAGCAATGATTACAATATTTTTCAATAAAAGAACATTAATAGCAGTGATTACAATGTTTTTCAATATTTTTCATTTAAATAAACCTAAAAATATTTATTTTTTTTTGTTCAATATTCCTTTTTGCCTTACAGCATTTTAAAGTTTAATCTATGTAATCTATTAAAATAAAAATGCGTACATTATATAATAAATATAAATAATAAATATTAACATATATAATAAATATTTCATGATCATTCATTTTACCATTTCCAATAAACTAATAAAAAATATATAAAAAGTTAATTTCATGTGGTACATAATACTCGAAAAAAAAAAATTTTTTTAAAACAAGAATTAAAATATAATATAATCAATTTAATGGTGGTGCTTCAATAGAAAAAAAAAACAATATATTTTTTTTAAAAATTTTAAATAGAAAATTTTTTTATTGTCATTTAAATAAATTCTAATATATCATAACATATATAAAATAAAATAAAGCAATGAATAGAATTATAAATTAAAAAAATAATAATAATAATTTTTATAATAATTAAAGTTTGTACCACTAACATTTTTAGGTTGCTACACTGATTGTATTGAAACTTTAATTAATATTAAAATTTACTTAAAATTACTTTTAACCACACCAAAATAAATTAATATAGAATGATTTGACATATAGTCAAATTATCAATAAGAATAGAAATAATGTGATACAATAACAAAGATAATTAAAAAAAAAAAAACATATATATTTTACAAAAGAAAGTCTTTTTTTTTTTTTTTTTACTTATAATTTTAATAAAAAAAAAAAAGATTATAGTAGAAAAAATAATTTTACCAAAAAAAAAATAAAAAAAACAAAACTTCTATAAAACTTTTCTTCTTACTTTTTATTATTATGAAAGGAATAAATGAATATTAAAGATAAATTTTATATTGCAATATAAAGAATATGTAAAGAAATAATAACCAATATAAATTATTTCATATTTATCAATAACAAAATAAAATAATATTATTAAAAATTATTCACATAAGAAATAAAGAAAAATATAAATTCCTTCCATTTATAAAAATAATAATAAATATTAAAAAGTAATTATAAAATGATTGAATCAAACGGTGTAGAATATTATTTTAATTTCCCTTCAGACTGGGATAGAAATAATAAACTTGCAATAAGACAATATGAAAAATGTGCTCCAAATTTTAAAACTACTGAAGAATTCAAAAATATTTATACCCGATCCCACTTTTATCATATATTAGTCTTATTTTTAACATTATATAGTGTATTAAGTATATTTTTGATTATCAGTAATAAGAACAACTATAATGTACTAAAGCTCAATAAAACTTTGATGCTAATATATGCATGCAGTGGCCTTGTATGTATCATTAACTGTTATTGTCGTAATGTATGTCATTCAACTTTTTTTTTTTCATAATTTTTATCATATTATACTATATAAATAAAGATATATAATTGATAGATTGTAATTAATATAATTTTTTCTTATTTTGTTTAACTTTTTATTTTATCGTAACTTTTTCTTATTCTTAATAAAGGCATTTTATCATAAGATGCCATGTGCTGTTGTTATTTATTTACTAAATATTGGATATATACCAAACTTCTTATCTTGTATGGGCTGTATTATGTACTATCTTCAACAATGTTATTTTTCCATCAATAGCTATAATAAAGCTATTGATCATAATTATATAAAGGAAGAAAACTTCTTCTATAAACTTTGTATGAATTTTAAAGAAGAAAAATTTGTAAAATTTATAATGTATAGTACCATTGGCGGTGTGCTATTTAGTGGTATTTTTGGTTTTACAGGTCAAACATACACTTATATACCTTTAACTAAAGGATATTGTACAAACAGGTAAATATTTTAACTCAATTCCCTTTTTAATATAGTTAATTAAATTAATAGATTATCAATAGATTATCATTTATTATTTTTTTAAGTGAAATATTTAACCAATAGATATTTTATTTTATTATACATATTTATTTGAAATTTTAGTAACATTGAGGGTTATCCATTTTACTTTACTATAATAGTTTATTTCATTTTTTCAATTTTTGCTTTAAATGAATTACATAAATTAGGAAGTGATTTTGTTTTAAGAAAGTCATTAATGATCACTCTATGTATTGCCATTATATTACTTATCATAAATGTTTTCGGTAATAGTACTAACTATATTAAATGTGCTACTATTATACGATATATCCCACATGAAACTGTACTTCAAATATTCAGCTGTATTTTCAATTTCTCCCAGATTACCTATCCCTTATTTCAACTCTTTTATATTAAATATCAAGTTAAAAGATTAGAACTTACAAAAAGTGGTTTAATTCACCTATTAAATGATAAAACTCTTTTCAATGAATTTCTTAATTTTTGTAACAATAAAAGATGTGTAGAAGGTGTAATTTTCCACAGAGAATATAAAAAATTTAAAAATATTTTTAAGGACAGTGGTAAAAAATTAGCCAGTGTAGGAGAATCTATAAATGGAACAACTTCTAGTAATTCTGATTCCTATACTATTAATATCGATTTATTATACCAAAATATTTCAGGACTTACTAAAGAACCTTTCCCTTATTATGAATACATCCCAAATTTCACTCTCCCAACTAATCAAGACCAAAATAATAAATATTCTTATAACCTTGTTCTCAATAATAATGAAACAGAACAATATCCATCACCAAAGCATCATAAAAGAATGTTAAGTGTTAATAATAAAAGAAAAGAATATGTTAATATTTACAGTGATAATAATGTAAATAATAATGTAAATATTAACCAACATCTTTCAAATGGACATGAACAAATCCACGTAAATAAAAAAATCATTCACATATATGATGAAATATTTGAAAAAGCCAATTTAATATTTAATTTTTTCTTTACCCAATACTCTGATTATGAATTGAATCTTCCAAATCCTATCGTCAGAAAAATTGATTATAGACTACAATTATTTAATGATCATTACGCTAAAATGAAAAATAAACAACTTTTCTTATATGAAGAATTAGAATGTGAAGATATATTTGATGAAGCTTATGAAGAAGTTATTCAATCTTTATATCTTAATACTTATAGTGCTTTTGTTATTTATAAAAAAAGAAATAAATAATTTAAATATTATTTATAACTATAAATATATAGATTGAATTACTAGATTTAAATAAAATAAATAAAAATTAGTAAAAAATATATGACAAATTAAAATAAATAGAGAAAGAATGAATGAGTAAATGGGAAATATTAACATAAAAATTCATTCATCCATTTATTTATTCTTTAAAGTTTTATTTAAATATATATATATATATATTTATTATTTATTTTTTAATCAATTTACTTTATTATTTTTGGAAAAATTAATATTTATTATATTTAAAAAAAAATTGTAATAAATAAATAATCAATGAAAAAACTAACTTTGAATCTCTTGTCAAAACCCTTTTTTTTTATTTTATTTTATTTTATTTTATCTTTCTATAGTTTTTTAACAAAATATATTAAAAATATAATTTTTTAATAATAATAATAATAATAATAATAATAATAATTGTATCCATAAGGTAAAAAATAAATTTTCAAAACTATCTTTTTACATAAATTAAGAAACGTGCTATGTTCAAATCAAATAAAAAAGTTTTTTATAAATTAAATATAACCAATGTAGAAAATTCTAATTAAACTTTTCTATATAAATTAAGATAAGATAAAAATTTTAAGGCTTATAGATAAGAGAATGAATTAATGTATATATATGTATACATTTGTATCAATCTATATATATATTTAGAAAAATACAACAATCCTTCTAGTCTTTTTTTATTATTATAGTTATTTTAAGAAAGTTTTAATCATTAATAATATATATATATATAAATAATAAAGCTAAATGGGAATAGAATTCAATAAAGCTCATGCCATTATTGGCGTTAACATTTATTTCATTGTTTTAATGTTTCATGAATTATACTCCAATTGGAAAGAAATTCCAGATGTTATTCCATCTCATTACAATATAAAAGGAGAAGCTGATCGTCAATCTTCTAAAAATGTTTTATTCGTAGTACCATCTTTTGCAGTATTTTTATTTGTACTAGTAGTATCAGTTTGTAAACGTCCAAACTCCTGGAATCTTCCAATAGAAGTTACAGAAAAAAGTCGTACAGTAGTTTTTGAAAATACAAGATTCTATATGTTCCTTGTTTTAACAATATTCATTAGTTATTTACGTTTAGTCAATGCATCACTTATGCGCTCAAAGCCATTAAATATTCGTTCAATTTTATCATGTTTAGGATTTATTATTATTATTTCTATATTCTTTTTCCCATATATCAAGCAAGTTGCTAAAGATGCTGAAAATGAAAAGCCAGTAAAAGATAAAAAGGTTAAACAAAAAGAAAAGAAAAAAGAAAGAGAAGCAGCAACTGCATCAAATAGAAGAGTAAATAACAAGAAAAAGAGAAATTGAATATAAATTCTCTTAAAATATTTATTAAAAAAAAAAAGTTTAAAATTTATTTTGTATATTTATTTTTTATTCTTAATGTGATATGTTATAGTTATTATGAAACTGAAAAATAATAATAATAAATAAAATTTAAAAAAAAAAAATAAAACTTAATAATAGTTGTTATCATCTAAATAATAAATATATATACTTCTTAAATATTTTTATTTTTTTTTTTTTTTTTTTTTTGCAAATAACACTAAGGGTTTTATATTTATATAAATACTATGTAATGTTGGCATTTTATTTTTATTTCTTATATTTTTTATGTGGATAAAGTAAAGTAATAAATTGTAAATGTTTTTATTTAATATTGACAATTTTAATAAATTTTAAATATTAATAAATTTTTATTATTTTATTTTAAATAAATAGTAATTATTGTGATTTATAAATAATAATAAACTCTTTTTATTGGTTTTTCAACTTTAAAAAAGAAATATGGACTTTTTATTGTTTTTAATAATTTAAGATATATAAATAACAAACCATTCAGTTTCACTTATTATATTAATTAAAAAGAATTAATAATATTAATATAATTTATTATTTAAAAAAAAAAAAAGGGATTTAAGTTTAATATATATATGAAATAAACAATTTACTGGCAATGGATAAACGTAAATAATAAAATCATTTAACCTATATAGTATATAAAAATAAAAGAAATCCATTAAACAATTCGTAAATGATATTTATAATTAAAAGTTAGAAAAAAAAAAAAAAAAGTATATATAAATATGTATTTTAAAAATATAAAAACAATAAACAAAATTTTTATAATACAATAAATGATAATAGATAATAAACACAATGCTTTATCATTAAATATTTCCATAATTTAATTTCAATGGCATTAAAGTGTTAATTATAAGTAAAAGTATAAAAAAAATAAAAAATAAAAATAAAATAAAATTATTAAAATTATTTCAAAATTGAACTTGACGAAATTTATAATAAAGCAATGAAAATTTTCAAATTGAAATTTAAATTGTTAAAATAATAATTGTATAGAAATTAGATAATTTAATAATATATATAAAATAAGATAATTAAAAAGAAACCAAAAAAATAAATTTATAAAATAATATTAACAAAACAATGTGTTTTCATTATTAATATATATAAATATATGAATATTATTCATCACTTAAAATTTCTGGAATACATTTCTCATCTTCAAATAATACATCTATAGAAAAGAATTTGAAAAAATACAGGTAAAAAACTAATATAATGAATAAATACAAAAAATAAAAAATAAAAAAATTAAAAAAAAAAAAAAAAAAAAAGAGGTTTATATGAAAATGCTTTAAGAAAATTATATTTATGTATGAATAATTATAAATTTTGTATAATATGTTTTTAATAACTTATACATAAAGAAAAAATATCGCAATAAAAAAAGCTTTATGTAAAACAGCACCACCTACATCAATAGAACAAATAGAGGAAGAAAAAGAATCATTGGTATGAGATGGAAAGAAGAAGAAAAGAGAAACAATATAATTATACATTTATACTCTTTTTTCAATTATATATTTTATTTTTTAATATTTTTCAATTCTGAATTTTATAATTTTTATCATTCTAATAAATCTCTTGCTTATATTTCAATTCTTAAAATTACAATATATGTACCTTATTTTAACAATGTAAAACCATATTATTTACGAAAAATAAAAGTCATTGGAAATCTATGAAGAATTTATTGACGAATTATTAATTGATATAGTAACAGAAGTTCATAAAACAGAAAAAATAGCAAATTTAGAATGTCAAATATGTCAAACAAAGTAATTATTATTTTTTTTTTTTTTCATTATTCTTACTTATAATACTATTAAATTATGTTAATTATTTAAATATATCATAAATATTATAGATGTAGACACTACTGTAAGCTTGTTTTTATTTTTTAACACAATATATTAAATTGGAAATCTGAATAAATCAACAAGTAATAATATTTTACGAAAATCTTAATTTAATTTTTTTATTTAAAGCAACGAAATCTTCACGAGATATATTTAATCAAAATGTTAAGAATAATAGTCAAATAGAATATGGAAATTGTCCTAAATGTCAAAGTAAAGTAGCAATATCTAAAATAGCTACACATTTTACAAAATGTCTAGGATTTATGGATAATAATAGAAGACTTTTACGAAGGTAAATAAAATAAATAAAGAAAGAAATAAATAATGATTTTTTATAAATTTATTTCCTTTTATATTAAATAAAATCTAATTATATGAATGGAAAATAGAAGTAATACTTCTGTAACCTCATCAAATTCAGCATATACAGTCGATAAATATTTATCATCACTGGATGAATCCGATGGTGAAAAAGAAGAGAAGAAAGGTAAAGTATAATAAACTAAATAATAATAACAAAAAAATTATAGAATAATTTATCCCTTTATTCTAATATTCTTAAAAATATTCTATTTTATTAATATTTAATAAAAAAAAAAAAAAAAAAAAAAAAAATTAGCAAAACGTAAAACATATGTAAGTAAATTAAAATATCGATAATATTCATAACAAAACAAAATAATTTTATTTAAATTTTTTTTTTTTTAATATCATAAAACAGCAATCTTCCCCATTAAAAAAATCATTATTAAAGAAACAAAAAACAAATTAAATTTTTTAATATTTCTTTTTTATTACAACACTATAATTTATTTAATTATTTGTTTTTGATTCAAAAATAAATTATATTCTTATATTCCTATTTTTATATTAAATATTTCGGCGGATTTAATTATATTTTATAAATATTAAAAAAAAAAAAAAAAAAGAAATTCTTTAAAAAAATTATATACCAATTTATTGTAAAGCTAATCAAGATTTAAATACCATAATTATTACCCCCAATTTTATAAATAATAATAAACCTCTTTTAAAATGTTATTATATATTATTTTATCTATTACCATGTAAAAATAATATAAAATAAAAAATTATATAGTAAAATAAAACTAATTTATTATAATAGTATACTTTTTTAATGCTATTAATTTATATTCAAAAAAATAAAACCCTTTTTTTTTTCCTTCTTTTTATAAAAGTTAATGTTAAAATATAGGAAAATAAAATATAATTTTTTTTTTCAAAAAAAATAATTTTATTATTTTTATTATGAGATTTTTTTTAAAAAAAAATTAAATATAAATAAATTAAATATATAAAGTGTTATGAATTTTTAATTTGATATTTTAATAGTAAATATTAATTGCGTCTATGTTTTCTTAATTTCTTTTTTAAAATATAAAAATAAATTAACTTAAAAAAACAATAATAAAAAGAGAAAGGATGTTTATATTAAATATATTATAAAATAGAATGAATGGAAATTATTCAAAATACATTTTTTTTTTTGTAAATTAAAAACATATAATATATTCTTTAATAATTACTACTTATATTAAAATTAATATAATTATTAGAAATTGTATTTTTATACTAAAAAAATCATTTTATTTCTTTGTTGGGCTTGATCTATAATATACTTATAATAATTCCATAAATTCTATTTCAAAAATAAATACTGTGATTTCTTCTTAACAACTTTATTTCTTTGGTCTTGGTCTGTATTCACCAACTACAATAGCGTGATCTCTTTCATATGGTTCTAAAGTTAATTGTTCACGTGGCTTAATCTTTTCACTTTGAAGTTTCTTTACTTCACTAGCGAAAACCTTAGCTGGTTCCATAGTAGAATCAATGCAACTAGCCTTAATAGAAATAACAATGTGACCACCGATCTTACAGAACATATGAGCATTCATAGCGATAATTCTTGCTTGATCTGGTTGAGCAACATCAGCGAAAACAACATCAACCATTGGAACAAGCATTCTGTACTTTTGTGGATAACGAGCATCTTCAATAATTGGAATAACATTAGTACGTTTCTTAGCAACATTAATTAATTCTCTACCAACACGAAGAGAGAATTCAACAGCATAAACATTACCAGTCTATTATTTATTTTCAAAAATATTATATAATATTAAAATATTATTAGCATATATATCTATTATATTTTTCTTCATATTTAATCAATATTCCACTTACTGGGCCAACAATATCAGCTACGTGAGAAACAGTAGTACCTGAAGCACCACCAAGATATAAAACCTTAGCTCCTGGTTTAATGTAAATGTTATCAAGACCACCTAAAATACCAGCAGCGATCTTTGATCTGAATGGGTTCCAAACACGGTATTCAGTTTTAGTACCGTCAGCATTCTATTCAATTTTATTTACATTATCCCATTAATTAACTTAAATGTAATAAAGTTAGCAATTATTATAATACTTACATCAACAGAAATTCTCTTTTCACCATAAACACTTTCTCCTGGAACAAGATTCTTAGTAACTAAAAGATCTTCCTTTCCTCTGGCAATGAAAACACCTTCATGTCTGTGTGGTTCAATAACAACCTTAGCGGCTCCCTTGGCTCCACGGCCACCCTTTGGACCACCGCGTCCACCACGGGCACCACCGCGTCCACCTTTAAAACCACCACGGCCACCAGCACCACCACGGCTGCCACCACGGCCTTTATTTAAAATAAATTTATTAAATAAAATTAATTATTTTATTTTCGTAATTAAACCTATAAATGAACTTTTTTATTAATATTCACCTCCAAAACCTCCACGGCCACCGCCACGGCCACCACGGGCTCCACCGCGACCACCTTTGAATCCTCCTCTTTTATTATCAGCTATATGAATAATTTTAATTATTATTTAAAAATATTATTAATTAATTTACTCCACCTTTTAAATATTTACTATAAAGAATATAAAATTAAATATTCCAAAATATTTTTAATATTTAAATTATTATTTTGCTTTCATTTTACAAATTTTGATAATTATTATATTTAATTTTATTGCCAATGAAAAAACGTATTATTATGATATTTCAAAATCTATACTTTATTAATGCATATCTTCTTAGTAAAGCAAATGTATATTGATTTTGAACTATAGGAAAAATTAATTCTCTATAATTTTTATTCTCATATATATAATTTTTATATTTATTGATCGATTTAAAAATCTAGATTGCTTATTATAATTCATATGTATCTTTATTTTTTTTATTTGATAATTATTTATTATCTTTATAATAATTCCTTTAAAATCAATAAAGTAATAATCACAATCGTCCTTCAATATAAATATTTAATTATTTTATATTTATAAGTATTTTTTATTCTTCTGTTAGTATATTTACCAAAACCCATTTTTATAATATTATAATAATATAATTTTTAAAAAATAGTTATATTGTAAATTTAAAAAAAAAAAAAAAAAAAAAAAAAAAAAAAAGAAAGAAAAATTGTAAATTATTTCATTATATTACATTACGATACGTTACAAAAGTAATATAAAATAATAAATAAAAAACAATAGATTGGTTATATTACAATGTATTAAACTAAGTATTGTAAATAATACATATCTCTCGATTCATTTCATGATTGGTTATATATAAAAGGCTGATCCAATAAATATAAAAATTGATTTATTATTTTTAATATAATTAGGATAATGTATACGTTGATTTTATATATTTATTATTGTATAAACATTTGTATTTTTTATAAATAAAATAAAAAAAATAAAAAAACTTTATTATACTATCTTAATCCATTCAACTACTTACGTTAACATATATAAAAATTATAAGGAAATATAAAAAATCATTGTATATTGAATATATTGAATATGAGTATATTCAGTATGAAAATGAAAAATCATCTATTAAAAAAAGTATAAAATATTAGTTTGTTATATGATAATAATTATAATAATTTTTTATAAAAAAATATAACATCAGAATTTTCAATCAATAATGTTTGTTAATATTTTGTATATTAATTATATAAATAATTTTTATGTAGTACAATTTAAACTTTAAAATTTTAAATTTAATCATTATATATTTCTTATTTTGTAAAATACTATATTTATAAATTATAAATTATCTCTAAATATTTTAATTTTGCTTGTTATATATTAAAAAAATTCTATAAAAAAGTTAGAAATACTTTATTGTTTAAAGCCATTTGAATGAAATAGTCTTTCTATTAATTTATTAATTATTGCATAAACAATTACCTAGTAGTTTCATATTAATTCAATCCTTAATTCTTTTGGTTTTTATTCTTTTACATTCATTAATACATAAATTGAAAGTGTACTTCAAAAAATTTCCGATTTTTTAATATAAAAACTTATAATATTTTTATTTAAACAATCTCATTATCAAAATATTTGAATATTAGAAAAGGATTATGTTGTTGTATTATTTTTGGTATAATGATGTAAAAATTCGAGAGAAAACATATTAAAGGCAAACTATATATGCTAACCTTTAAATTAATATACAACTTTTATATTTGTTGATAAATGGCAATGAAATCTTTGCAAATTCTAAAAATATATTTTGAGTTAAATTTAAGCTAAATGATTTATTTGAATTTAATAATTATAATGGTTTCATATATAAATAAAGAATATTTTATTTCAATTTATTTTATAATATATATTATTTTTAAATATTTAATATGCAATAATTAAGAAATCAAAATCAACTTATAAGAATACCAACAGACGTTTTTAATATAAAATAACAAATCAAATATTACTTTTTCTCAAAAATAGTTATAGAAACTATTTTTGAACATATAAAAATGATTAATTCTTTTAATGTTCTATAGATATCCCATTCCTATGTATATTAAAATCATTCCTTTTTATTAAATTAGTTGTATATTCATACATATTCAATCTATCTTTATTTTTATATAAATTTTTAATAGATCACTTAAAGGGTTAGTTTAATTATTTCTATTAACAAAAATTTAAATTTAATATTTCTTATTTTAATTCTATGTAATGACTAATTAGTTTATGTAATACAATGTAGATTATAATAATTTTATTCATTATAAATTTTTTTTGGGGATAAAATGATGCTATGTATGATGTTAATAAAAAAGATAACCAATAAAAACTGAGTAAATTTTAAAATGGGAAATGTTTTTAATTTTAATCAATTTTACCACAGAAATAATAGATCTTAATAAATAATAAAATCAATATAGAAAACAAAAAGGAAGTATCATAAATATAAAAATCGTAATATAGAAATAATATTTCATACTTACTAAATAATTATCATATTATATAAATAATATTTATTTAGAAGAAATAAAATTAAAATAGTTTTAAATTATATACAATTTAGTTTTAATATAATTATAAATTGTTTATTTTAGTTCAAAAAATAAGCTTTTTTAAAGTTATTTTAATATTGTAATTTTCAATAATTTTCATATGTATATTCTGTACATACATTTAAATATTATTTTTATATATTTCATTTATATAGACTAATATATTATTTATTTTAAAGTTAATATAAAAATTTTAAAATATTTATTATAATAAATTTCACAAGATAATTAGATATTTGAAATAAATTAAAAAAAAACTTTTTTTTATAGTAATACAAAATGTTTATTGATTTACTTTTATTAAAAAAATATCAACTCACAACTTTTGTAATAATACGGCAATTGAATAGATTTTTTTTAATAAAATATAATAAGAATCGTTATAAATAAATTACGAAATGAAAGTAAAAATTTATTAAAGAGAAAAAATTATAGAAATGAATATTAATAAACGATGAATCTATTTTTAATTATTGTAATGAAACGACATTTAATTATGATCAATTCAAATTTTGAAAATAGAGTATATTTGTTTTTTTCTTTTCATATTCACATAATTTTTTATAACTATTTTTATTAGCATGATAAATATCAATATACTATAATATATAATATATCTAATATTTAAATATTTAAATTTCATTAATAAACATTGTATTTATATAATATTATATATACAAAATAATAACTATTCTTTACTAAGTAAATATATCCTAACATATATATCAGTATTATATTGAATTGCTGTTTTATTATGGATTTTTTTATTTAATATTCAATATTAATAGATTTTCTGTTTTTTGTTTTGAATTACAAATTAATTTTTTTTATTCCATCTTCATATATTAATTAAAAATATAATTAGTTTTATTAATTAATAGTAATATAATTAATATATCCAATAGTATACTGGAATAGTTATGTATAATATAATTGATATATATTATTTAATTTGAAAGAATACATTTAATTTAATAAGTCAAAATATGATATTCAGTTTTTATATTTAAATTTATAATAATAGAATTATATAGCTTTATAAAGATTATTAATATATAAAATATAATAGTAAAATCATCCCTAATAAAATATTATTAATAATTAGAATTTATGATTATGTTGATATTATGAAATAGTTATAAAAATAAAACTTTAAATAAAAAAAGAAAATTTTATATAAATAAAAATTTGGTTAATAATAATAATAATAAAATAAATTATATTATTAAATTTAAACAATATATAATTTTATATACAACAACAATCCTATATTATATGTATTTACATTAAACTTCTTTTTTTTTTTTTTTTTTTTTTTTATTAATAAAAAAGAAAACTTATAATTTTATAAATTACAGTATTTTAAAATATAAAAATTGAAAAGAAAAAAGAGGAACAATATAATAGTAGTGTTTCTTTTTTTCTTTTTCTTTTTTATATAATGTTATAAAAAAGAAAAAAAAATACCATAACGATAATTATAATATTTTTTGTAAGTTTAATTATTTGAATCAATTATTAATTGAAGATTACTAATAAAATGCTTTTTTTTTTTTTTTTTTTTTTTTTTACTTAATTATATAAATAAATAAATAAATAAATAAATATATATATATATATATCTTGAATAATTTTAATAAAAATAATCAATATTACAAAATATAAATAAATAAAATAAACAAACAAACAAATAAATGAAAAAAATGTACCAATGTACTTGTTATTTATTTTAGTAGCAATAAACAATTATATCATATAATATATTGATAGATTTAATATAAAAAGGATATAAGAAAGAGGGTAAAAAAAAAAAAAAAAAAAATAAAAGAAAACAAAAATTAATATTTAAATTAGAATTTTTATTGTCATAATAAAATATAAAATTTGTTTTCTTTTATCTTCTGTTTACTTTTTTTTTTCTTTTTTTTTTTTTAATGAACTTTTAGTACTCTATCTATTGCATATATATTTCAACAATTTTTATTTTGTATATAAATAAATAATAGAAAGGAAAAACATATAATTTTATAAATTGAATTTATGATAAAAGGAGACAAATCACTTTTATTAATACAATAATATTTAAAATTTTAAATAAAAAGATATTTAAGTAAAAAGAGAGGAAAAAAATAAACAAAAATAAAACTATAAACAGGAGTAAAATAATCACAATAATAATAAAAATAGAGCAAAATAATCAACAAAAAACGAAAATAACAGATAATATTAAAATTATATTATTATCATTTTCATTATTAGCAAAATCATTTTTCACAAAATCTACATTTTTTTTTCAGGGTTAGCATCATATATTTACTAAATTCAAAAATTACAAAAATTTATTATTTTTTTGAATAAAAATTAAAAATTATTAATAAAAAGTATATTTTTGTTTTATATTCAGGTAAAAAAATATTTAATTTTGTAATAATATATTTATATTATTTATATATGTTTTAATATTAGAATAGTTGCATAAATTATAAAAGATTCAATATTTATTATAAGACAATTAATCGAGATTTACACTTAAAATTTAAAGTTATTAAATGAGTTTTATAAGGAATATTTTTTGAAAGGAAATTATAATAGTATATAAAAGTTATATATAAATTAAATATAGAAATATAAAAATTAATATTTCTTAATTTTTTTTTAACACTTCAAAATAAAATATAAAATTATAAAATTTTATTGATGGAACTTGATTTTAAATAAAATAAAATGAAATTGTTATAAGTGGTATTATTACGTAATACTTTTATCTTTATGTACATATTGGTTATAATCAAACATACTTTTTAATTTTATTGTTATAATTGTTGATAATATTAAACATATAAATTAAATTAAATTAAATTAAATTAAATGAAATTTATCATAATATAAAAAATAAATTATTATATTTATTTTGTATAGACACTTTTTCATATACACAAATATTATGAGAAAAGGATTACCGCAGCCAAGACAAGTAGGCACACCTATGCAAAGTAGAGGTCCCCCAAGACCAAATGATTATTATGATGGCTATTCACGAAACAGCCCAAATTCATCCATGACAAGAAATGGAAATGTATATGAATCACCGCGTTATGTTGGTGGTAATCGTCAGCAAGAACAATTTTCAAGATCAGGTAGTAGAATGGAGGGGGCTACACCACAGTTAAGATATAATGATGAAAGAAGAGGTGTAGGTCCTAGACCAGAAAGACCAGAAAGAAGATATCCATTACGCCCCCCAACAGATGATGATTCTTCTTCTTCGTCAAGATATGATTTAGATAGATCAAGATCAGAATATAGCAGAGAAAGAGCAAGAAGTAGAGGAAGATTGGATCCAAGAGGAGGAACAGAACCGAGAGAAAGAGGAAGATATGATAGAGATTATGGTAGTCGAGAACGTGAAAATATAAATAATTTAAGATCAAATAGTAGTAGTCGTGTTCGAGATAATGAGCCACCAAGACCATCTCGTCCAAGAAGAGATACTAGTAGAAGTAGAGGAGGAGATTATGCTAATAGTCCTGCATTAGGAAGTCCATCTCTTTCACATTCAAAATCTCAAGGTGCAAATGATAGATATAGAGGTAGACCAACTAGAACAACTAGTGAAAATAGGTCTCGTCAAGATTCTGATGCATCTTCAAGATCATCAAGTAGAACAGGAGAACGCGATCGTAGTGCTCGTTCTACTGCTTCATCTAATTTATCTGATCTTTTCGGTAAATTTGAAAATGAAATTGAAGCTACTCTTAGTGAAACCTTTTCATCTAAAGACTCAAATTCTGTTAAATATGCTTCATCTTCTCGTGATATGGATAGAAGAGAAAGGGAAGCTCGTGAAAGAAGAGAAAAAGAAAGAGAAGCTCGTGAAAGAGAAAGAGAAGCTCGTGAAAAAGAAGTTCGTGAAAGAGAAAGAGAAGCCCGTGAAAAGGAAGCTCGTGAAGCTAGAGAAAGAGAAGCTAGAGAAAGAGAAGCTAAAGAAAGAGAAGCTAGAGAAAGAGAAGCTAAAGAAAGAGAAGCTAGAGAAAGAGAAGCCAGAGAAAGAGAAGCTAGAGAAAGAGAAGCTAGAGAAAGAAGAGAAAAAGAGAGACAAGAAAGATTAAGAAATAAAAGTAATAATGACGATTTTGATTTACCAAGACCTCAAAGAGTTGGTGTTAGTACTCCAGATTTACCAAGACCAGCTCGTAATCAATCAAATAATATCGAAAAAACACCATCAAGACCACCAAGACAAGAATCCTGTGATGTTGTTAAAAGTAATAGCTCTTCACCACACTCTCCAAGATCAGAAATTTCCCGCTCAGCTAGCTCTGTAGGAAATCTTGCAAGATCAGCTAGTACTGCAAAAAATATTGGTCCTCACCGTGGTCGTGTTCCACCACCATTACCAGTTCCTGAAATGCCAAGTGATATTGCTGCTGTTACTCAAGATGATCAAGATGTTGATACCCTTGTAAGTAATTTTTTTAAATATATATGTATATATAGTTTTAAATGCTAAATATCTTTAATTTTTAATATATATATATTCAAATAATTATTAATTATTGTTTTTTTTTTTTTTTACTTATAAATTAAAAAATATAACAATGTATTGCTAATTAAATAATGAAATATGTTTAAATTATTAATTAAAATATATAAATATATTTATTAATTTTTAATAAATATATATATATATAGACAATATCTTCTAAATATCGTGATCATTTCATTGATCATCTTATATCTCAAGAGTATACAGACCCAACTCAGGACGATTTTGTTACAATGGAAGGATATTACATGTGGGATGAAAAAACTGATAATAGGCCATTCCCAGATGTTCTTGCTCAACTTGTAGATCATCGTTTCTCCCAGGAATGGATTGATGAACAGAATAGAAAATTAGAAGAAAAGAAAAAGGTACAACAACCTGCTGTTCCATTAAGATCAGGTGATTCATCTGTTGAAGTAACAATGGTTATTAAAGTTGTTAGAGCAAGAGGTATTATTGCTAAGGAAGGAAAATCTCGTAACCCATATTGTGAAATGAATTTTGATGGTTCAACTTTCCATACTGAAAAATGTGATAATACATTAGAACCATATTGGAATCAACATCTTGAAATTAAAGCCAAGAATTTAACAGAAAATATTACTTTAAAGGTTTGGGATAAAAAGGCAAAAGGAAAATTCTGGAAAAAGGATGATAATGATGAATTCTTAGGTATGGCTACTATTAGTGTTGGTGAATTAATTACAAAATCGGCACGTTCAGGTTTTATTTCTCAATGGTATCCATTAGGAAAAAGAGCTGATAAAAAAGATAAACATGTTGGTGGCCAGATATTGGTTGAAGCTACAATGGGAGGAACTACTGATGTATGCATTATATATATATTTTATAGTTAAATTTTCTTAATAACATTGATCCAAATATTTATTTATATTTTACTATATATATTATTTTATTATTATAAATAATTTATAATGGAATAATAAATATCAATTAATTTATTTGTTTTTTTTATAGACTTCTAACGAAAGATCGATGTCAAATCAACAACAACAACAATTATCCGATTATGAATTATTACAATCTCAATTGGTCAGTTGTAAGGTTTCATTTAAAAAATTATATACTACATTATTGAAATCTTGTTTGGAGCATGATTTAACTTACATGCGTCCAGATATTGATGGCTATTCAATAACATCAGAAATTCTTAGTGATGAAGCAAAAATTTTATTAAAGGTATTTGGTAAAAAATGGGTAATAGGTGATGCATTTCAAGTTATTAGCTATTTAGAACAAGTTTTTCTAATGCATCAAAATAATAAAGTTCCAATTCCAGTTGTCGTTGCTACTTTTGATGTATTACATGATTCTATGAAAAAAGATGGGTGGTTACCAGAATATGAACGTCCACATTTAATTGAACTTTTAGATGAAATGGAAGGTTTCCATTCTAAACAAGTATGCCATTATCGTGAATATTTCCCAAAAGCACAACCAGAAGGTGCATTACAAAATGCTATTTTATTGTGGAGAATGATTTTTAAGAATAGAATCTTTAGAGATCAACATCCTGAATTACCAGAAAGTTTCAGGGAAGAAATTAGAAAAAAAGTATCAAACCATGTTGAAAATAGATATACTAAATTATTAGGATTAAGTTCTCCATTTGTTGAAACTACAGAAGATATTTTATGTGGTTTGGCTAAATTAGCTGACTTAATTGTAGAAGATATTGAAGATGATTTGAAGTATTATCATGTTATTTTTTCACAAGAAGTAAATATTGTAAGTATTTCGGCTGAAACTTATTTGAAGAACTTTATTCAAGAATTAGAAAATAATTCCGAACGTATAGCTAGTCCAGAAGCTGTTGAAGCTAGTAAAAGTACATTTGAACTTTATAGTCGTGTTAAGTTAATGGATCAACAATATGCAAAGTTAGTACCAAAAGGAAAGAGATTTTCAATTGGAACTAGTTTTAATATTGAAAAATGGTTTAAAGAATTTGTTTTATCATGGCTTAAAGCTCAACAAGATAAAACCATTGAATGGGTTAAAAATGCTATCGATTCTGATAAAATGGAAAAAACATCAGAAGAAATTCCACACTCATCATCTGTTGTTGACTTGTTCAGTATAATGTTTGAAGAATTAGAATTACTTAAGGGTTTAGAATGGAGTGATATTGATCAATATACTGAATTTGTTACTTCTTTTGCTAAGATTGTAACTAAAGCAATTGAGCAATATTGTGATTCAATGCAAAGTGGTGAAATTAAGAAGGATGAAGGTGCTAATAAGATAAATCCATTATTAGCTGGTGCAGCCGCTGCTTTTGGTTTAGAAACTGAAACTCATCAACCAACTGATATTGCAAATGAAGTAAGTTTGATATTTATATATTTATATATATAATATTAATATTCGATTATGAAAAGATATAAATATTAATATCTTTATTTAATATTACCAATATTATTACCTTTAATTTTTAATAATAGTCATGTGTTAAATTATGTAATATTGAAGAAGCATTATTAAAGTTAGATGAAATGTACAAATCATTACAGGAACAAAATATTAAAAAGGTAGCAAAGCCAAAAGTAAATAAGGTTAGAGCATCTGATGGTACTATTACAGGTACATTCGGTTTAGAAATTGTATTTGGTGAAAATATTAAACCATGTAATAAGAATGGTTTATCTAGTCCATATGTTCTTGTTAAATTACCAGATGGTACTCCAATTCCGATAGGAAATGATGGTGTACCTGTACAACAGACTTTGGAATTAGCTAGAAGTTCAGTTGTCCATGATTCAGTTAATCCAATTTGGGATGAAACATTCCAAATTTCAATATTACCTACAAAAGCTATCGAAATTTTCGTATACAATAAAACATCATTCTTAACTTCAGATGAACTTTGTGGTAAAAAGGTTGTAAGACTTAGTTCTGGATGGTGTGATCATCAAACACATGATATTTGGATTAAACTAGAACCACAAGGTAGACTTTTAATTCGTATTACTATGGATGGTGAAGGAGAAGATTTAGCTTTCTTTTTCAAAAACGCCAGACAAAGATTGATGCGTGCCTTGATTGATTTCTTAAGAGCATTAGTTT
Source organism: Piromyces finnis (assembly GCA_002104945.1). Lineage (NCBI taxonomy): Eukaryota > Fungi > Neocallimastigomycota > Neocallimastigomycetes > Neocallimastigales > Neocallimastigaceae > Piromyces > Piromyces finnis. The sequence goes on from MCFH01000043.1 coordinate 28,965, forward strand.
ATCGTATTTCACCATATACTCGTGAAGTATTAACTAAAGCATGTAAAGATAATGAAGCTGCACCACTTCCAAATAAATCTATCTTTTCATTAACAAAGTCATTTAGTAATTTAACACCTTCAGGAAAGTCTATTGATGCAAAATTAACTCCACAAGAAGCTGAAGAAGCCTTATTACCATTAACTGAATACTTGGATAAAAATTTAGAAACATTATGTAGTAGTTTAAGTAGTAAGATGGCACAAGAAATTATTTTCCGTACTTGGTGTGATATATTAGTTATATTAGAAAACTTAATGGTACCACAAATGTATGGTGCTGTTGAACGTGATAGAAGAATATTAAATAAGAGACAAGTTAACTTTATAGAGGTTGCCTTAGATGTAAGTTTTTTTTTTTTTATTTTGATATTTTTTTTTATTAAAATATTATAAGTATTAAAAACAAAATAATAATTTTGATATTATTATTTTAATTTGAATAATAATCAATAAATAATTATGGGATCTAATGTTATTAATAATAAATATTTTTAATAGATATTATTTAATTTCTTCCATGCCGAAGGTGAAGGTCTTGGATTACCAAAGTCAACATTAAGAAAAGCACCAAAATATCGTGATATTAAAGATTTAATAAATAACTATTTCTTAACTGTTGAAGAATTAAAGAAGGCATATGAGTCTTCTTCTAAAAAACAACAACAACTATTGAAGCTTTTACGTCTTTACTCACAGGTAGGCGATGATTCCACTCAGAAAGAGGAAGCCAGAGTATATTTAGAAAAGGAACTTGAAAGTCTAAATAACAAAGATTCAGAATCTGATAAATAACAACAACAACAATAATAAAAAATACTTTAATGATAATATCATCCCATTCTTTAATTCATTAATATAATTAAATTAATAATTTATAATTTCTGTTTTTTTTTTTTTTTTTCTCCTTATAATATATATACTTTCTTAGATAATAAAAAAAATAAGTAAATTTGAAACTAAAAACCGAAAAACCAAAACTAAAAAAAAAAAAAATTATAACAATAACAACAATAATAATAATGATAATAATAATAAGTTAATATAATAGGCAAATTGATTTTTTAAAAAAAATTATTTGTTATCTTTTTTTCCCAATTAGAATAAACAAACAAATAAACAAGAAAACAAAAATAAAAATTAAAAGACACAAATAAATAAATAAATAAATAAATAAATAACATATTAATATAAAATAAATTAAATAAGAATAAAAATTAATACCAAAATTAAATGAAATGTAAAATATAATTTAAAAACAAAGCAACAATAATTTTAATAAAAACCAAATTTGAGTAATTATATATTCATATAAATAAAAAATATCAATTACCATTTATAAAATCATTATAATTTTTAATTAATTCTTGTAAATTAATTTTGATATATAGTAATAGTTTAAGTTTATTTCAAAATAATACCATTTTTGCTAAATGTAGCAATAAAATAATAATAAACTCAATGGAGGAAGCAAAAAGAACTCTTTATTTTCTAAATAATAGGTATCTTTTTTTTTTTATATAAATTTCATTTTTGTGATTCAATGGAACTCTTCATGTAAAAATTATATATTTTGTTATTGAGAAAAAAAAGTTCAATATCAAAATGTTTAAACTATAATTAAGGATATAAAAAATAATTAAATATTCAGTATATCAAAAAAAAAAAATATAGTAGTTTTTTGTCTGGCAAATATAGGAAGAATTCTCAAAAGTTAAATGTGATTATTATAAAAGTGTTATAATAAATTAATAAAGATATCTTTTTAACTTATAATAATATCAGTTTTTTATTTATTTATTTTTCTTTATTTTTAATCATTTATATAATTTGAATTTTTAAATATTGAAGTTTGACTAATATTAAAGTAATTTATTCAAATCAATGAATAATTTTCATATATTCGAAATGACATCATTAATTATTATTAATATAATGTTATGATTATATACCAAACTATAAAAATTTTTAAATTTAACTATAATTATTATATTTTAATAATTATAGTGAAAATATTAAGTTTAATATTTACTATGTACTAAATGTACTAAATAATATTTGTAAAAATGTATTATAAAATACTTAATATTTGAGTAAGTTTATTTTTGGTTAAATATTTAATTTTGAGGTGTCACAATTATTTAAGAAATTGAGAAATAAATAAATAAATAAATAAATAAATAAATAAATAAATAAATAAATAAATAAAATATTAGAAAGAATTTTAGAACATGGTATACAGAAAAGTTTAATTACCAAATCACATGTTTTTTATTAAATATTTATGAAGTAAAGTCTAGTTTTTTATATTAAAAAATAAATAGTAACAACAATAATTGAGATACCAAATAATAATATTAGTATTTATATACTAATCATTAATTATATATATAATGTGGTATAGTGTTTTTTATTGATGAAATATTTTTAATAAAAGTACTCATATTATTTTGATTTCATAATAAATAATAATTATTTACTTTTAACTTTTTTTTTTTAATAATATTTGTATAAATAAAATTGATTAAGAAATTTTATTAAACTCATAATCAAAATTAATATTTATATTTTATAATATTAATTTTTAATTACAGATTAATTTTATATAACATATACCCGATTTTATTACTGGTGCTTACTTTGTATATTGAATAGTAAAGTAATAATGAAATATTATTTATATTATAATAAATATTATGTTCATTCTTATTTAATGCTAATCCTAAAAATTATTTTTAATTTAAATAATTTTGAAATATATATTTGTTAATTTTTAAATTCTTACTTTATATTAAATGAAATTATTGAAACAAAGTTAAAATATCAATATATATTAGTAATTTCCTAACAGGGGATATTTTAAAACATAAAATTAAACATATATAATTAAGTAAACAGAAATAAATTAATTTATATAATCAAAATTATTAATTACTATCTTTTGAATAGTTCATATATTTGAATAATCAAAGAGGGAATTTTAAAATGTCGATTAATTCTGAGACAATTAGTAATAATTCCAACCAAAATAATAGCAGCTCAATTAATGATAATATGAATATTAGAAATAATAATGAAACAGATTCGTTTAATAACCTTTTTTATTATTCTGGATATCCAAATATAGCTTATCCCAGTCCGTTATTGTTTTCAATTCCACATGTATATACAAGTAATTTTATTCCTAATAATAATAATGAATTTTATAGTAATGTAAAAAATGAATTTTCATTTCGAAGTGGCAATTATGAAAATAAGGATAAAAATAATTCAGAAAACAATCTGGAGAAGTCAAGGAATGATGCAAGAAAAAATATAGTAAATGAATCAGATACAGAAAAGTCAATTCATTCTAATAAACCTGGTATTAATGATTTTGAAAAAGTAATGAATACCAGTGTAACTTTTAGAAGCAATAATGATTTTATAGACGATTTAAGGAATTTATTGAAAGAAAAACAAAAAGAATTAAATGATATAGTAAAATATAAAGGTTTTGTGGAAAAAGAATTAGTTAATTTAGAAAATGTTATCGGTAAAGTAGAAAAGGCTTCTGCCAATAAAAATATTATTTCAAGTCAATCATCAATAGAAAATAAAGAAAATGTAATAGATGCCAATTTTAATAACAATAATAATAATAATAATAATAATAATAATAATAATAATAATAATACTTCAAACCAAAAAGCTAAAAATCAAAACAAAGATAGTATTATTTCTTCGGAATTAGAGTCAAATCTTAAAATAGTCAATAATGATGATAAAGATAATAGTGGATTGAATTCAGGAATACCTAATAAAAACGATGTAATTGAAAAAGAAAATAATAAAGAATTAGACAAAACAATTAAAATTACAGATTTAAATACGAAAAATGTCGAAGAAACAGCAAATACTAATATTATCGTTGATAATAAAGATAATACTAATAATGTGAGTCCAGGAATATCTAATGAGAATAATGTCATTAGGAAAGAGATAAATAAAGAATTGGAAGGAAAAACGAATAAAAATACTGATTTAAATACAAAAAATACTAAAAATAGTGGAGAAACAATAGATCTTAAAGTAATTGATAATAATAAAGATAATAGTAATAAATTAAATTCAGAAATATCAAATAAAGATAATAATGATAAATTAAATTCAGAAATATCAAATAAAGATGAAAATGATATTATTAGAAAAGAGAAAAGTAAAGAGGTAGAAGAAGAAACAATTAAAAATACAGGTTTAAATACAAAAAATAATGGAAAGACAATTACTCATGTACATAATAAAGATGATGTTAAATTGTCTAATCTTGCTACAAATGCTAATGCTAATGATAAAGATAAAAATAATTTGGTAAAAAATACTTATAATAATCAAAAGAATATAGAAAAGCAAGATATATTAAGTAAATCGAAAATTAGTAATAGATATGAACAAGTATTAAAAGAATTAGTTAAAAAATCAGTAGAAACTAAAAAAAGTCAACCTTTATTGGTTGATGAAGCAAAAGAAGAAATGATTAGAAATTTAAAAATTTTATCAAATAAGTTATTTCAAAGTCGAAAAAGAAAAGGTCATAATAGTAATGACCATTTATTTTCCGATGAGTCACTATCATTAAAGTCAATATTAGAATTGAAATCAAAAACAAATATTTCTTCTTCGTCAAAGGAAGTACATATTTCTAATAAGGAGTTGGGTAAAGATTCACATTCAAATTCAAATAAAGAAAAATATACAAACGAGCTGCCTGTAACAGAAAGTCAAATCGACAAATCAATACTATCCAAAAACCAATATAATATAAACTTTTCTAATAAAGAATCACCAAATATTCATCAAATAAAAGATAATTCTATTAATAAGATATCTGAGAAGGTAAGACAAAAACAAAAAAATATGAATAATACTAAGAATAAAGAAACATCATCATCAAAATTATCATCTAATAAAATCAACAAGAAATCTTTAACTAAGTCAATAGCACAATCTGAAACAGCAACAAATAAAGAAAATGTAAACGTAATCGATAAATCAACAATACAGTCAGAAAAAGAAGAGGCTGTGAAAGAAAAATTAACATCAACATTACAATCAAAAACAATTCAAGAAAAATCAACAAGACAACCAAAAACAGTAACGAAAGAAAAAATAGTACCAGGAAGACTAATAGAAAATCATGAAACTACAAAAGAAGCGGAAACTGTACCTGAGAGATCGGCAATAAATCAAATATTATTATTAAAATTTGATAAATTGCAACAAAAAGATAGTGTGTTAACCCAAAACAATAAGCCTTTGTTAGATAATACATTAACAAACTTAAGGCATAATATATTACATCAACCATTAAATGTACAATCAAATGTTTGTGAAGGTAATTCAAATATAATATTTAATAATAATGTGTCGAATTCTAATTCCAACCATGCAACCAATATTGATAATATAAATATAATAATGCCTGATATTTCAACATCATGTTCAAATCCTATAATAAATAATATTTCTTCAGCAAATATTATTCAAAATAATAATCCCATAATTCCAAATACGAATTCTTCATTAAGTAACATTTTACAAATTAATTCAAACTCACCTATAAATAATAAATTATCGTATAATGAAGATATAATGTTATATGATAATATAAATTCACCAAGCTTACATGATAATTTAAGCTATTTATCATCCACACCTATAAATAATTCAATAATTTCACCTCTCTCATGTTATTCATCATCTCCTATAGCAATTAATATGAAAGATATACTACCTAATATATCAGATTCAAGTCCAAATTTGCAATCTACTTCTGCAGACCCTAATATTAAAGAAACAAATACCATTACATCCTCTAATATTTCGTTTAATAGTCAATTAAGTAAATCATCCATAAATCATCCAATTTTATCTGAAGTTTCTACCTTTAATAGTAATAATAATATTTCTAATCATTTAAATGATTCAATATTGAACAATGAATGTACAGATAAACAAGATAAATCGATAAATAATAATCTACATCTTTCGTTTAATGTTGATAATGATAATCATAATTTACTAATTGACTCAACTGGTAATAACAAAATAGTTAATAATGGCAATATTAATAAATTCATTAATATTGATTATATTAACAAAAATATTAATAAAATTTATATAGATGGATTTAATAATGAAAATATTTCTGATTTTAATGGCAATCAAGTAGAGCAAATGATTAATGAATTTAATAAAAATTATTACAGTGAATATGGAATTCAAGGTAAGATTTTATATTGAGGCTTATATATTTATTTATTTATCTTATTTTAATTTTAATATAATTTTTTAAAAGTAAATCTAGAAGAAATTAAATAATAACTATATTTTTTCATAAAAAATTAATCATTTTAATAAAAGATATAGATAGTAGTAATTTATCAATTACTGAAGAAACATCCTTCGAAAAAGATCGTTTAAAAGAAAGTGAAAATAATATTTTAAGTCAATTTTTGCAATTTGATTCAGATGGAAATATTTCTAAGATTACTAATAATGAAAATAATATTATTGACGGTTTCAGTAGTAATAAAACAAAGGATTCTATACATCAACAAGATGTATTAAATGAAACCGATAAAACAAACAAAAAATTAACAAATGACATGAATCATGTTGATGATGGTAAATTAAATAATAATGAAAATGTTAATACAGGTAAATCCAAAAAAGAAAAAGCTAAGAAATCAAATAAATTAAAAAAAGACAAAGAGACTAAGGATAATGTAAAATCTCAGGAGAAGGTGTTAAATATGAAAAATAATAGTAATGAAAAAGTTGTAAATAATTCAGCTTCATCAAGCAACGAAATGAAAAAGAAAGAAAATGAAAAATCGCTAGATAATAATAAAATAGAAAATAATAATTCCTTAATCAAAGATAAACAAAAAATTGTTACTAATAATAATGTAGAAATAAATAATCCAAATAATGCGAATAAAATTAAAAACATTAATTCAGAAAAAGACCATACGACTAAAGAAAATAATAATATTACTGTTGATAGAGGTATTATTTAATATATATTTAGAGTATTTAAAATATAATTATTTAGAAAAGTTTATTAATTTTTAATAATATTAATATTATATTCATTTTTTATAATAGATGAAAAAGTAAATAAAGTTATGAATGAAATAAGCAATAAAGATAATAATGATGAAAATCAAATAATAAATAAAGAAAATAATGAAGAATTAAATAAAAGGAATGAAAATAATTCTGTTGAAAATAATAGTGGAAAAATTGAGCAAAATAATAATGAAAAGAAAAATGTCAATATTCCTTGTAGTATAAATAAAAATGAAAAGATAAATGTAAGCGATGTTAAGAATAAAAAGGAAAGTATAATAAATACAGCAAAAGAAGATAGAGAAACTGAAGAAAAAGGGAAAACAAAAGAAGAAACGAAGAAACAAAACAAAATTACTTCATCTAATTCAAAAAATAAACATGGAGAAAAATGTGATGTTTTAAATGCTCCTGATATTAGTGCCAATAATGAAAAAGGAGAACATAAAAATGATGATAAAAATGAAAATATAAGTGTTACTAAAAATAATATTGATCAAGTTAAAAGAAAAATTAATGAAAAGGAAAATGTTAATAATGAAATAAGTAGTGAGAATAAGGAAGAAGAGAAAGAAAGTATAAATAATGAAGAAATTAATAAGATTAATGAAAAAGAGAAAAAAAGTATAAATAGTGTAAAAATTGATGAAGGTAAAGAAAAAGAGGAAAAAAACATAAACAATGAAAAAGATAACAAAGTCAACGAAAAGGTAAAAGAAAATAAGGATAGTGAAAAGGATAAAAAAGGTAAAGAAAAAGAAAATATAAATAATGAAAAAAATAACAAAGTCAATGAAAAGGTAAAAGAAAGTAAAGATAGTGAAAAGGATAGCAAAGATGAAGAAAAAGAGAAAGAAAATATAACTAATGAGGAAAATACCAAAATCAAAGAAAAGAAGAAAGAAAATGCAAATAGTGAAAAAGATAACAAAGTTAAAGAAAAAGAAAGTGTAAATAGTGAAAAAGATAACAAAGTTAAAGAAAAAGAGAAAGAGGCTATAAATAAAAATGATAATAATAAAAATAATAATAAAAATGATGCTAAAGAAAATATAGATAAAATAAAGAAAGATAAAGATCAGCAACATGCAATTATCAAAGAGAATAAATCAAAAACAGTAGAAGACGAAAAACGAGATAATTTAAATAAAGAATTTGAAGTTTTAGAACGTAAAGAGATATTAAAAGAATTAGATATAACAAAATCAAATGTTAATAATAAAGAATTAAGGGTAAAGAAAACAAATAAAATAAATAAACAAGAGGAAATGTTAAATAACATATTAAGTAATGATAATATTATTACTATAAATGATTTAAAAACCAAAAAAACAATTGATGAAAATGTAACAGATCCAGAAAATAAATTGGAAAATATTGCTTCTAATGATGAGAATAATTTGAATAACACCACAATGAATAAAAATGACAGCAAAGATTTAAATAATGTAATAATAAATAGAGAAATTAACAAAGATCTAAGCGACGTAACAACAAATGAAGAAAATAACTTAAGTAATAATACTAATAATAATAAAGATAATAGTAAAGTAAATGAAATTAATGGTGGTTTACAACATGAATTGAATACACATGAAAATTATAATATATTATCGTCAAATAATCCAATAAGTACTGGAGTTCAAGAAAATGAAGTATTAAATAATGAAACTTCAGTAGAGACTAGCTATTCTGATTATGAAAGTAATAAAAGAAAATATGATACTGAGAATGAAAATGAGAATAATTCCATTAATAGTAGTTACAAGAAAAGAAGAAAAGACATAAATACTGAAAGTACCGTTTCAGATAATTCTGATATGGAAAATGAGAACACTGACATTAAGAAAGTGATTAATATTATTGTTCCTAATAAAGAAGAAATAGAAAAATTAGATTCCTCATTTTATTATATTTGTGAAAGAAAAAGAAAAGGTCTTGATCTAGAAAACTTTTCAAAACTTACAAATTGCTTTGAACGTTGTAAAAAGATTCTTCTAGAGCAAGTACCATTACTCCATATTAATGGTTCAATCTCTGAATTGGCTAGTTCAATCAATTCTTTACAATCTGATATTAAAAACAACAAAATTCGCGGTTTGAAAATTGCATTGAATAATCTATATGAAAAATTAACCAAAAATAAAAAGAACGAAAATACTTTTATTAATCAAGAACAATCATTGAATAAATGTCTTAATGGAATTAGTGTGAGCGATGAACAAATAAAAAATATAACTAAATATATTAATATAAATTATAGTAGTACTGTTAGAAAATTTTCTCATAAATATTTGAAAAATGAACAGAGTGCAATTATCAATTTAATCACTATTCTTGAGGATAAATGTAAATATCATAATCCTACAAGAAAAAACTCTCTCAAAAGACTGTACAATAGAATTCAGACTTATTATATTAATAATGCAAACTATATTAATATGTTTAAACAGTATAAAAAATTAGAAGAACAACGTCGTAAGGTAGATAAAAAGAAGATAGAACTTGAGAATGCAATAGATAATATATTGAAACTTTCAAACTCTTTAATGGAAATAGAAAATGATTTTAAAGAATTCAATTTAATATACAAAAATAAGAAAGAGGAACTCGAATTTGTTCGTTATTTGGATAGTTTATTTATTAAATCGAGAATTGATGTTTATAGTAAAATCAATTGGATTCATCAAAGTTCCATTAAAATTAAAAAAATAGAAGAAAATTTAAATATTATAAATGATGAAATGATAAAAATTGAAGAACTTAAAAATATTATTCAAAAAGATTATAATGAAAATGAAAATATAAATCTAAGTAAAGAATACATGGATAGTATTCAAAAAAATATTGAAAATCAATATCTTTTCAATGTGTCAAAAATAAGTAAATTGAAAAAGAAGGTTCGTCAAATTCAAGCTGTATTGCATGAACGTTTTGAAGAACCAGAAATCAACGAATCAATAATAAAGCCAAACAAGAAAAAAGTCAAAGTGATTGATATTCCAGAGCCAGATGAAAAGGAACTTCAAGATATTAATAATAATGATATTATAGTCATTGGAGATGAAGATGGATACAATGGCTCAAAAGCAATAAGAAAAAGAAGAGAAAGAATGGGTGAAAATGAAGATAATGATATTATCATTATTGATGGTGATTCTTCACGTCGCAATCCTCGTCATGGATCCTCTTCAAGCTCTTTCAATGAAGAAATTGTTATTAATGATCCTAATGGAGAGAGTTCAGATGAGAATATGATACCAAGAATTAGAATTCCTAATCATACAATAGAAATTATCATTGATGAGGATGCTTTAGCGAGAAAAATAAAGCAGGGAATGGCAATAGATTTTAATTTATCTAATCCATTTGATGATGAAGATAGAAAAAGTAAGGAAGAGGCTTCAGTTAATAATAAGTTAATTGATTCTTCTTTTGATGAAGAAGAAAGTAGTTCAAAAGAGGATGAAATTGAAAAGACACTTTCATATAACAGTCATGATTCTTCTGCAAATGAAAATGAAATAAGACAAGAAAAGAGATCAAATATTAATCAGGATGTTGATGAAGAATCAGTTGGAAATAAAGAAATAGAAATAAATTCTAAAACGGATACGCCAAGATTAAATGAAATCAATGAGGAAGAAAGCGATGATTTTATTACTTTTTCTGACTTGGAATTGTCAGATTCTCTTTATACCAATGACGAAATTGATAATATTATACGAGAGAAGAGAAGAAGTTTACAATTTAACCAAGAAATAGAGAAAGATGATCAATCCATAGATAAACTCAATTCAAATAATTCTAATTTGGAAAAAAGTCCTAAGAAAACGCATCATTCTTCTGAGAGTTATCATGAATCCAGAGGAGATATTAACGGACATAAACAGAAAGAGGATATTAATTTTAAGGGTGGAACTATATCTCCACATTCTAAAGAAAAAGGAATATCTTTTTCAACATTAGAGAATATAACAAATGATGATAATATTAAAAATGGTTATAAAGAATTAAATGGACGAATTAATCATATTATTCATGAAAAATGTACTATGGAAGAGTCAGCAATTAATAAGGGTGATTCTATTTCGGAAACTGAAAAAGAAATAAAAAAAAGAAAAATAGCTGAAGCTGAGGAGAAAGATCAAACAAAAAAAGCCAAAGAAAAGAGTAAAACAGAGCAAGAAAAAAAGATAAAAAAAAAGAAAACAAAAGCAGAAATTAATGAAGTTGGTATGATGAAAGACAAAGAGATAGAGGAAAAAGAAGGAGAAAAGAAACAAGAAATTACAGATAAATATCTTGACGTTGTATCAAAAGAGAAAGAATCCAATCCATCTGTTGTGAATGAAACTTTACCCGACGCCGAAGATAAGGAAAAAGTAAAAAAGAAGCCAAAAGAGAAAAAAAGTAAAGAAGAACAGACAAAAAAATCAAGAGGTAATACAAAGAAAAATGAACATCAAAGTAAAACCAGAAAAAAGAAAGCCACTAATACAAAACAAGAAAACAAGACTCCTTACCAGGTCAAAGAAGAAAGTCTTATGAAGGAAAATAAAGGAAAAGGCGAAACTAATAAAGATAATACTAAAGAAATAAATTCAACTTTGTCTATGAATGAAAGTTTGAATCCATCAACCACCAAAGATAATCAGAAAAAGAAAAAAAAGGCATCCAATTTAAATCATCCTTCATCTAAAATTATAGCTCCTCCTCCTCCTCCAATCTCATCTACGAATTCTCATAGTAAAGAATTAAACAAAGCCCACCAAAAAGAGAATAAAACGAAAGATCATGATCAATCAACCAAAACAATAAAGGGTCCCCATATATCTAATTCATTAACAAATAGTAAAAGTCATAAAAGAAAAAGTAACCCAAAACAATCTTCAAACCCCCAAGCTAAAAAACATAAAACAACTAAATCATAATTTTCCCCCTTTCTTTAATTATTTCAATCTCTTTAATTTTATATTAAATCTATTATTATAGAGTTTTTAATTCTTTATTTATTATTAAAAATATAATTTTTTATATATATTTCCTTTTCCCCTTTTATTTTATATAAACTTTTAATTTTTATAAAGATTATTATAAATAATAAGAATAAAATTCATATTATTTCTTTTATATCTATATTAATAAAATAAATAAATCAAAAATATTCTATTATTAATAAAAAAAACACAAAAATAAGATTTTTATAAATTATTTTTTTTTTTTTTTTATTAATTTATTTTTTTTTTCTCCCCTTTTTAGAACATAAATATAGCATAGAGAATAAATAATACCAAGGCAAGACCACCTGGTGATGCAAATATATTTTCTTCTAATGATTTTGTACTAAATGTAACATGATTCAAAAAGTTAATATCTATATCTTTACTTTTGGTTTTATTTACATAAAATAGAGGATCATCTAATTTTCCATTTTCATTTTTGCTTTTTGTGGATAATTCATTTTTTGAATAATTTTCTTTTTCTAAAACGTTCCTTTCCAAAATTGTTTTAGAATTTCTTTCAACTATAGTTTGTTTGGATACTGGCGAATTTATTGAAATATTATTTTTATTTATATTTATTCCATTTTTTAAAGATGAATAATGAAGATGAGAAATATATTTATTTTCTTTATTTTTATTTTCATATTTTGTTTCTCTACTGGAAATTAATTCCAATTTGGATGCTTTGGATTTGCATGAATCAAACTGTATTTCTGCTTTATTTTTCTGAAAATATTTTAAACAGTAAAGACAAATTTTTGGTATAGAAGAATTCTTTTGTTTAAAATTCCTTTGTTCTTTAGCTTTACTATTTTTTATAAATTTAGAATTTATGCAAATTTTTGTTTCATGAATTGAATAGAAATCTTCAATTAATTGGGTATAATTAAAATTAAAATTTATTAAAGTTTGGGTTGTTGAAGCTTGTAATTGTTTTAATGTTTTCTTTAGTTTTTTATTTATAGTATTTAATTTTTTTAGAATTCTATTTTTTTGCTTCAAATAATAGGTATTATTGTCTTGTTCAATAGACAATGATAATAATGATAAAGTTCCTGTATTTTTTTCATTTTTACACATTTCTAATGGAATTATATTATCTTGATTTGATTTATGATAATTTACTAATTGACTAGAAGAAGAAGAAGTCATGTATTCAGTATCTTTTGGAATATTTAGCAATATAAAATCTGGGTTATCTATAACGGGGGTTGCTGTGGTATAATGTTTTATTACATTATCATTTTTATTATAATATATTGCTAAGTTAACTGTGATGAAAAATAATATTATTAAGAAACCTATAAAATTTTCGTGTGTTTTAACATAATAAATTAATGAATTATTAGCATTTCCAATGTTTTTATTATTTATCATATTTTCAATTTTATTTATTACCTCGTATAAGAAGCTTGGATGAAAAATACCCCACATTATTTAATACCATTTTATTTCTTTTTAATAAATATTATTTTAAATGGTTATTACTCATAAATTTTAATCTATATGTAATTCAAGATGTATTTTGTTTTTCCTGTAAAATTATTATTATTCAATTTATGCTTCTAATGTTATATAATATTTAATTGTAAATTTAAAAAATTAAATGCTTTTTTTTTTTTAATACTTAAATTATTAAAAAATTATAACTATTAACTTGACAAACTTTTTTAATATTATTAAAATTAATAGGGATATATATTGGTAAAAGACACCTCTAAAAAAATAAAATAGTATTTTACATGAAGACAATTAAAATGTAGTTGTATATGTTGATTATACATAGTTTTAATGATTTAAATTATTATTATTTTTTTTTAATAACTATGTTAATATACTACTATTGTATTTATTACTAATATACTATCAATCAATATTGCAATTGCATTAAATAAATTATTATCTTTATATGTAATATAATATATTTTCCATTTCTTTTAATTGTTTTAGAATATTACTTTTTAAGCCATGGAATAAAGAGTTTTACAATTATTTTCTAGTTAATGTAATAAATATATATTTACAATGATACTGACTTTTTAAATATTTTATTATTTATTGATTAATATTGATTTTTATATGCCCATGAAAAAAGAAAAAAAAAACTATCATTTCACTTCAATGGTATAAAATTAAGAATTTTATTAAATAAAGTTTATCTTAAAAACTATAAAAGTAATTATATATTTTTTTAATTTATTATATAAAAAAAGTAATAATATTATGATTATATTATGATTTTAACTACCCTATATTTCCCCTCTCTTTAAAAACACTACTTTAACTTATAAAAACAAAATTTCTAGTAGAAGGCATAATAAAATGAAAAAAAAATAATTGACTACTTTATTCTTTTTTATAAAAAAATTAGAAATAATAACAACCTTTTTTTAAAAAAAAATAATAATATATAAAATATAGAACAAATTATTTAATACATTACATCAACATATTTTGAATTATTAAGCCAATGTAATTTCATTAGTAATAAAAGAAACAATACATCAATACATTATTAAATAAAAATATAATATAAAATTATTAATATATTTTAATTTATTGTAATATACATAAATTGTAATTGTTTCATCATTAATAAAGGAAAAAAAGGATAAAAAAATTAATAAATTGTATAATCATAGTTTTAATATTTTTATTGGGCATATTTTTTTTTAAAAAACCAAAATTAAATCAATATATATCAATTGTAAATATATTAGAGTATAATCAATTTAAAATTAAATAATTTAATTTAATGAATTGACTTGTATATTATTTAATTATGAGAATATAAAGTACAAAAAGTTTTATATAAAAAAATCTTATTTTAAAACGAATTGAATTATGTTATATGATAATCAATATATTAATATGAATGAATGCTGTATAAACAATATATAATCATTTATTTTAATCTTAATATTTTTATTCGAGTTAAACTTTTTTGTTTGAGAGGTCAAAACACAAAAGAAATGCCAATGTTTTAATATGAAAACGTCGTATCAAAAAAGAAAAAACAATGTGAAATAAGAAATTAACTCTATAATTTTACCTATATTTTATAATTATATCGTGAATACAGGAAAGAATCTTAGAAAAATTTCTTTGTTTTTATTAAGTAATTGTCTTTTTTTTTTTTTTTTTTTGAAACAAAATAATTAATAATAGATGTAGTTGTTAAACGTGAATAATTTAACTTAAATTTAGAAATATGTAAATAGAATAGAATTATGTATTACTAATAAAATTAGTCATATAATATTCTCGTGTTAAATTATACGCCACAATTCATAGCATAAATAGAAATTATGAACTATTTATGTACTTTGTAATTACCTTTTTATTAATAATATTAATAAATAAAGTTTATATTAATTCAAAATATTTTTCTGTAAATACATAATGTAAAATGTATTATCCTTAAATTATAAAACTTTTATTAATTGTGGTTTATTATATAATAATAACCAAAAGAAATGAAATAATTTACTACATTGTTCTACAAAACATTTGTATCTACATTAATTTAATGAGCTTGTATTAAATATTGAAATATTGTGTGTATAGAAACAAGCTACAAGATATATAAGATAATTTTTATGTATTTTATAATTTTTATATGATATATTAATTACATTAATTATTAATAAACCTTAAATATTATAAAACAAATACAATATTTAAACACATAATTAATTTTTTTTTATTCTAAACAGTTAATCAATGTGTAAAATGTATATTATTTGTATTACAGTAATTATGATGAATTTAGATAAAAAAAACATATTATTAATGATTAATAATAAAGGATATATAGGAAAATATAAATCTTTTAAATATATTTTTATATTGGAAAATCTATTGTATATAATTGTATATATAATATATTAAAAGTATAATGAAGAATAATTAAACTAATACATAAATAACTTTAATTATTATATTTTATTTTATTATTGCTACTTTTAATCATTAAAAGATTAAAAGTTCAACACTTGGAAACAATAATGTATCATTATGTATACATATCATATTTACTCAAAATTTAATGAATTTATTTTTATGTAACTACAAACTTGAATTTTAATATTAAGTATTTAAAATTTTTATTTATAATAAAAGATATATTAAAACCAAAATACTGGTTCTTTTTTTAATTTAGTAATGTTAGTTCTTTTTTCCATTTAGAAAAACGATATGGTAATGTTGATTTCTTTTCCATTTGGTAAAGGGAAATGTTAGTAATATTTAAATAATATTCAAATAATATTCAAATTATATTCAAATTATATTCAAATAATGTTTAAATAATGTTCAAATAATGTCATTTTTTCAAGACTAAATGAAAAAAATTTATTTAAAAATAATATATTTTTAAATTTTCAATTCCAATAATATATTTTTAATTTTTTGTAATACTTTAAATTTTGAAATATATAAACACAATAAATTCGTATTTTTTTATTTTTCAAAAAAAAAAAATATATATATATATAATAATAAATAAATAAATAAACAAACAATCAAATAACCAAAACAAGCAAACAAAAAGAAAAAAAAAGGTTAATATTTTATAAATAAGAAATAACAATAATAAAAATTATATATATATAAATAAAATGAGGAAGAATTTAGAAATAAACAAATATAGACATATTTTTATATTATTAATTAATGTTATATTAACTAATGTTTTTAATATAATAATGAATGAAAATGAATATTTTTTTAGTATAAAATGTTATAAATGTTATAGTGATAAAGAATATATGCATATAGAAAATATATTAACAATAATTAATTTATAATAATTTCATAGAAAATGGCTGACCCATGTATAGCTGCTAATCAAGCTTTCATTGATTATTATGAAACTCAAAGAATAGGTAACACTAAGTGTAATTTAGATAACCAAAAATTAGATGATAGAGCTGAATATTGCTCCACTTGTATTCCACAATATGATTCCCTTTTATCAAAAGCATCTACTGCTTGTGGTGAAAATTTTGATGCTAGTATTAAACATAATTATGATTTTGTAAAGTTTTCTAAGCATTATTTATGCCAAAAAGATTCCAAAACTGATGAATATTGTGATGTTGTTTATAAAAAGGGTTTCAATTATACAATTCCATACAGTGAATGGGATTCTTCTCTTTGTAGCAGTTCTTGTGCTGCTGAAATTGATAAAGGTATTAGAGAAGTTTCACAAAACTCAGATTTTTTAAAAACTTACAACATCGATTCAGCTTTATTCAATGCTAACTCTAATAACACAATTGATTCTTGTACAAAGAAGATAGGTGAAGAAAAGACTAGTGGAGGAAAAGCAATTTCTGCTAACATTTGTTTGTTATCACTTATTATTTGTTTAATTATGGCTTACTTAAAGTAAAGAAAATAGTAAAATAATAAATAATTAATATACCAAAAAAATATAATTAAAAAAGAGAATAAATTAAAATCTGATATAATTTAAGGTATAATTATTAATAATAAAAAAAACTTTCTTAATAAAAAAAAATAATGATTATATATTTATAATCATTATTTTAATATCTTTAAAATTTAATAAAATAAACTAAGTAGAACAATAAAAGATAATAGAAACAAAAATAAAAATAAAATAATGGAAAACAATGAAAATAAAATAATAATAAAGAAATAAAAAGTATATTAATAAAAAATATGAGAAAAAATACATTGTTCATTATCAATATATTTAAGTGATATCATATTGTGTGTTTTGTTTAAAAATATAATTTAAAAATATTATATAAAGTAACAAATCGTTACAATTTTTTTTAAATTATTAAGTATACTTTTTTAATATTTTTTTTATCGCTTTCTCAGTAATTAATATACTATTTAATATTAAAACAAGAGTTTTAAAAAGTTTAATAAGTTATATTCTATTTTATTTTTATTTATTCTTTTTTTTTTTTTTTTTTTTTTTTTTATAAAACAAAACAAAAAAATAAAACAAAAAAAAAAAATAAATTAAAATTTTCATGGATAATTCTATTTTTCTAATTTCCGATACTTTATAAGATTATATATATATTTATATATAATATTTTTTCTAAGAATACATAATACTTTTTAATAGAAAACTTTTAATTTCTGAGTTATCTAATAAGTATTATGTATTCTTAGAAAAAACTCAGAAATTAAAAGTTTTCTATTAAAAATTATAAATAATACTAATAAAGATTAAACAACAAGAATTCTAAAGTTTAAAGAATTGAAGAAATTAATAAATATTATAACTAGAAATGGAATTATGAAAATAGATTTACTTATTATAAAATAATATTGTATACATTTTGTATCAATAATTTGTGTAACTTTGACATAACTAAATAAATAAATTATAAACTTAAAATTTAAAGCTATATTCCTCATTGTAATAATAATAATAATAATAATAATTAGAATATTAAATAATAATAATAATTAGAATAATAAAAATAAAAATAATAATAATAATAATAATAATAATAATAGAATAATAATAGATTATTTTACTAAATCTATCTATAAAGAAATATAATTAAAGGTTATTCATCCCATTTTCATTTAGTAATGAAAATTAAGAATATTACTATATATTACTATATATAATATTTATTAGTAAAGTTTCACAAGGACAAATTAAAGATTAAAATTTAACCTATAATAACATAAATACAAAAATTATTAATCCTTAATGCTAATATATAAGAATATAGTGTAATATATAGTACTTAAAATTAAATAATTATAAATAATTAATTATAATTATATTGTTAATAGTTTTGAAAAATATTAAATTTTTTTGCTTATTGGCTCATTAAATATTATTTATTATTATTATAATATAATTTTAATTTATTATAATAAAAAAAAACAGGTGAATAATAGAAAATTTATATATTTTTTAAATTAGGTTTTAAAAATTATTTTAAAATAAAAACTGCAAAAAGTTCAAAAAAAAAAAAAAAACATAGTTTTTAAAAATAATAAAAACTAATTTAAAAGAGTAATAATAATAATAAAAAAAAAAAACTAACAGTAAGTTTTAAATAACAATATTATTGCAATAAAATATATACATAATATATACATATTTTAAAACAATAAAAAAAAAATTGAAAATAGATAATAATATGATTTAAAAAAATAATTTAAAAAAATAATAAAATAAAAATAAAATTAAATAATTCAAAGGAATGACTAATTGAGCTTAAAATTTATTATTATTAAATCAAAATACTCAACAATTGATGATAACTGATAAATATTTAATAATTAATAGAATAATTTATAATTTGTAATTCTATATTTAAAAAATATTTTATATATTATAAAATTTCAAATAAATCTTTTTATTCAATTAGAACTCATTAATGAGTCCATTTCATTTTTTTTTTAAAAAAATAAATTATTAAAATATTTTATAAAATTATTTATATAATAATTTAAATAGAAAATGGCTGACCCATGTATTGCTGCTACTCAAGAATTCATTCAATATTATGAAGCTCAAAGTAATACCAATTGCAATTTAGATAATCAACAATTAGCAAACAGAGCTGAATACTGTTCAAAATGTATTCCACAATATGATTCACTTTTATCAAAGGCTTCTGCTGCTTGTGGTGCTCAATTTGATCCAAGTGTTAGTCATAACTATGATTTTGTAAAACTTGCCAAATATTTCTTCTGTACTACTGATTCTAAAACCGGAGAATACTGTGATGCCGTTTATATAAGAGGTTTCAATTACAAAGTTCCATACAGTCAATGGGATCCATCAATCTGTAGTAGCTCTTGTGTTAACCAAATTGATCAAGGTATTAGAGAAGTTTCCAACAATTCAGTCTTATTAAATAACTACAACATTGACCCATCTTTATTCAGTGGTTCCTCTAACCCAGTTAGCTCTTGCTCAGGAGCTTCCACTGGAATTACTGGTGGAGCTACTGGAACCACCGGAGCTACTGGTATGAACGGAAATACTGGTATGAACGGAAATACTGGTATGAATGGAAATACTGGTATGAATGGAGCTACTGGTATGAATGGAAATACCGGTTCTCTTGGAACTACTGGTACTACTACTGGTACTATGGGAAAGATAACACCACTCGGTACTACAAGTAGTGCTAATACTCTCTCTGCTCAAATTTGCTTATTATCTCTTTTCATTTGCTTTATTATGGCATTATTAAAGTAAATTAATTATTAACAATTCATAAAACATCAAAAATATAATTAATATACCAAAAAAAAAAAAAAATAGAAATTACAAAATATTTAAAAAGGAAAAAATTTATATATTTTAAAAAACTAAATCATATATATATCAAAAAAAAAAAAGTTTATTATTGTTAGTTTATAAAAAATAAAAAAAAAATATTAAACCATGTTTTGATTTGTTTTTATTAAAAATAATTTAAATAAATAATATAAAAAATAAAAAATTAAAATTTGTATATCGTTAAAGTGAAATATTAAAATAATTTTGATTTAATGAAGTAATGAAGGGAAATGTTTTAATATCAATGTTGATTATTTATATCATATAATTATATATAACATTTTGTTTAATCAATGATTAAAAATTTAAATATATGAAAAATATTTATATATAATCTCTTATTAGGTTTTGAAAGAATTATGGAAAATTTTATATGATAAATAACAAAAATGTATCATCAGAAAATAAGTATACAATTAATTGAAAAAAGAACTTCTAAATAATAATTAGCTTTTGAATTTTTTTTTTTAAAAAAAAAAAGTGAAAAACTATATTTATCACTTAAAATTTTATAGAAAGTATAGGTAGCACAATTAAAAGATTTAAATATATGTAAATAATTTTTTGTCAATATGAATTTAAAAGAAAAAAATATATGAAATATAATATTTTTTTGGTTTGATGCCGTTAAAAAAAAAAAAAAAAAAAAAAAAAAAAAAAAAAAAAAATATTTTTTTGGTATTATTAAATATATTAAATAAATATTGGTAAAAGTGGTGATAATATTAATAACATAATACAAGATAAAAAGTAGCATGATGGAATGAATAATTATGAAATCATTAATATATGAAAATAAACTTTCTATTAAAATATTTTATATAGAATAATTTAAAGTTTCAGTGGTTTGAACCGTAGCAATAAAAGAAATAAAAAATATTGTTATTAAATTATTAGATATGTGGCAAAAAAATAAAAATAAAACAAATCATTAAAAATGAATAATTGTAATAACATAATCGGTATAATATTAAAGTTAATTTATAGATTAATAAGAATTTATTTATAGCTTTAAACTCTTTTCTCATAAATTCATCAAGGAATAAGGTAATGTTGTAAATGAAATAAAAGTAAAGCAATATAATGTTTTTCTTTTAACTCTATTTGTTACATATATTTGTATTACCTCTTTTATTATTATTAATATATATACATATTATCATACTGTAAATTACAGTTTATAATAATAATTTTTTTTTTTTTTTTAATTAATATTTCTCTTTAAGTTTTATTTTAATAAACGTAAATTTGGAAAAATATATTTTTATTAATAAAAATTAAAATATATATAAATTAAAGTTTATCTAAATTAATAAAATTATTTAATATAATATAATATTATTATAAAATGTTTTAAAGTGTAAAATAGATAAAAAAAATTTGATAATTAATAATTAGTAAAATCCATTTATTATTAATAAGTAATTATATGAAATTTTAATTATTAACAATTTTAATACTAATATTTTTATCATAATATTTAAGTTTGTCTAGTTTATATATATATATATATATATATTTTTTATTAGTATTTTTTTTCACTTTAAAAGTAAAAGAGTAAAAAATTGACAAATCTTTTAAAAAGAATAATTATTATAAATAATATTAATAAAAAAATATTATACTTTTTTTTTTTTAAAAAATAAGGTAATAAAATATTAAAATATTTTTTTCATTTTTATTAATAAAAATCGAAAGAAAAGGCATAATTCTTGAACAAGTTTTTTTTTTTTTTTTTTTTTTTTTTTTTATATTTGCAATAAATTTATACAATAAATAATTTCTTTATTATTAGTTTTTTTTTTCCCCTTCATCCTTCAATTAACAATTTTATTTATAGTAAAACATAAACATATATAATTATATTTAATTTTTATAAAATATTATCATACTTTTGAAATTATTTATTATTTATTTTAATATAATGAAAAATAAAAAAAGCAATAAAGCAATTAAAATAGGATATATAAGTAATAATTAAATAAAATATTTTTTTTTTTTTTATTTTTGAAAACTAGAGCACACTCAAAAAAAAAAAAAAAAAAAAAAAAAGAAGAAGAAGAAGAAGAAGAGAAATAATTAAAAAGAAAAAAGTAAAATAAAAGATATAAATAAGAGCTTACAAAATATATTATCAAATTATATACTAATTTATATATCTTTATTTATCCTTT
Source organism: Piromyces finnis (assembly GCA_002104945.1). NCBI lineage: Eukaryota > Fungi > Neocallimastigomycota > Neocallimastigomycetes > Neocallimastigales > Neocallimastigaceae > Piromyces > Piromyces finnis. The sequence goes on from MCFH01000043.1 coordinate 51,598, forward strand.
TAAATCAATACATTAATATAAAAGAAAAAATAATAATGTCTTTTTTTTCAAAAAATCCTTTTTATGATATGCTTGGTAAATAATTAACATTTATTTTGCCATATCAATTTATTATATTTAATAGCGTTATATAGAAATTTCATAATTTGATGCGTGAATATATATATAAATATAATTAATATAAATTACTTTTTTTATTATTACTTTTTAATAATAGAAAAAGCAACTTCTGAAAATATACCCGGTGCAGAAGAAGATGTAGCTTTAAATTTAGATATTGCTGATATAATTAAGAGTAAAAAGATTTCAGCAATTGATGCAGTTAATGCTCTAAAGAAAAAACTTGAAAATGAAAATCCAAATGTTCAATTATTAACTATTAAAGTAAATGTTATAAACAAATATGTTATATATATATATATTTTGGGGGGAGACTAAAATAATAATAACAATAATAATAAAACTATATCAAATTCATATAATTTATTTTTTATTATTTATAATTTTAAATAATAATTAACAAAATTCATATTTTTATATTTATTGGCATATATAAATAATAAATAAACAGTTATTAGATTGCTGTATTAAAAACAGTGGTAATCATTTTTTAGCAAAAGTTTCTCAAAAAGAAATTGTTGATTCAATGACTTCCATTATTCGTTCTGTAATTAAACATATATCTATACTACATTAAGAAAAAGAAAAATAACAGTATAATTATTTATTATTTAACTAACTTAACTTATATATTGTTTTATTTTAAATAATAATAATCAATATGAAATGTAATGTTAATTCATTCAATTCACCTCATAAAAACCTTTTTTATTTCAGAGTTTAACTATTCCAGAACTTAAAAAGGTTGCTTTAACATATTTCCAAAATTGGGCTCTTGCTTTTAGAACTAAACCGGATTTATATTATTTACCAAATGTTTATAATGAATTAAAAAGAGAAGGTAATATCAAAGTAATAGTAATAGTAATAATAATAGAAAAAATAGTAATATCAAAGTAATAGTAATAGTAATAATAAAAAGAATAGTAATATTAAAATACTATGAAAGTTTTATAAAATTAATAATTATAATAATTATAATTATTTTATTTCATATTAATATAAAAAATAATAAAATAGGATACCGTTTCCCAGCCATTAATCAATCAAATGTTTCTGAGTTTTTAATTGACACAGAAACTGTATGTGAATACTAATATTATTATATATTGCAATTATTCTTACTAATTAATTATTACTATTTATATTAACTTTTAAATAAATAAATACATATACTTTCAATAAAAAATATTTCAAATATTAAAGGCACCAGAATGGTCTGATGGCAATGTTTGTATGAGATGTCGTACAAATTTTACTACTTTCACTCGTAAACATCATTGTAGAAAGTGTGGTCTTGTTTTCTGTAATGATTGCTGCAATAAAAGAATTCCATTACCTTCACTCGGTATTACAGATTCAGTAAGAGTTTGTGAATCTTGTTATTACAAAGTAAATCCATCTTATGAAGTCCCAAATCAAAGCAATCCAAATAATGATGTTGATTTCAACGATAATGATTTCTATGGTGATAATGATTATATTTATAATTATGATAATAACAGTAGTAATAATTATTCAGGAACTAATCAACAACAGAATGATTTAATAAGTAAGGAGGAAGATGATATTAAACGCGCTATTGAACTTTCTCTTAAAGAAGCTGAAAATTCAAATAATCCTATAGTTTCCTCAAATAATAATAGTAAATCAAAAACATTTTCTATCGAGGAACAACCAATAAATAGTGATGACGAAGAAGAACAACTAAGACGTGCTATTGAAGCTTCATTACAAGAAGTTAGAATTTCAGAAAAACCAAACACAAATTCTAATGAATCACATATTGCATCAGATAATCCAGATGAACTTTTAACTACCGAAATTGAAAATATTAAACTCTTTTCACAACTAATGGAGAAAATTAGTACAGAAGTACCTATTAAAGGATTACAAGCTATCAATGATACACAAGTTCAAGTAATTATATCATAATATAAAATATAAATTGTTATATAAAAAAATTTTTTTTTATTGTCCATTCATTATTAATTAATTTCATTTTTTATTTATTGTGATTAACAATTAATTCTTTTTTTTTTTTTTTTCTATTTATATCAATTATTTTCTTATTATAATTAATATGATTATTATGTTTATATTTTACTTTTATTATACCTTTTTTTACACTCTTTATAATAGGCATTACATGTTCAAATATCATCACTTCATCCAAAAGTTATGAAAAATAAGAATTATTATGAAGAAAAGTATAGAAAGTTTAATGATATTCATGAAAAATTAATAGTGGCTAAGAGATTATATGACCAGATTCTTTCACAACGTATTGATGCTGCACGTCCAGGAAGCGCTTACTCATCTTCAGTATTATATCAACCTTCTTCATCGATTCAACAACCATATGCCTATAATCCATATAGCGTTCCACCAACTGTTACTTCACATGAAAGTGCTATTGATCCACAAATCCAACCAACCTATTTAGGTCAATACCCAACCTATCCAATACCACAACAAGTTCCAGGACAACCACAACAATCTGTACCAGGACAAGATATATCCTTACAGCAACAACCTCAAATGATACCACCACAGCAAGTACCTTTACAACAAATGCCACCAACAGCAGTTCAAACTCCACCTACTCAAGTTCCATCTGTCCAGGCTGTACCTAACCAGTCTATACCAGGACAAGGTCAACCTACTCAAACTGTACCTGGACAAGTATTATCTGGTCAAACCCCATCAATTCAAGCTCTTCCTCCACAAGTTTCACAAACTCTTCCTGTTCAAGCTCCACCTGCTCAAGCCCCAGTTCCTCAATCTCTTCCTCTTCAAACTCAACAGCCAATAGTAAATTCACAAGATATGAAAACCATGAACTATGGAATTGAATATGCACCACCAGGTGCTGTTCCATATGTACAACAACCTTATTTACCAATGCAACAACCAAACGTTGTATCAGAAGCACAACAAGTTCCATATTCTATGGCACCAGTACCAGCTGTTCAACAAGCTCCACCACCAGAACCAGTAGAAGAAAAGCCATTAATTGAATTATAATAAATTTAAAAAAAAAAAATCAGAAATACTAAGAGTTATAAAAAAAAAAAAAAAAAAAAAATCATTATTATAGTATTACAATAATTAATAAAACGGAAATCAAAACAAAATAAAATGGTAATAAAAGCAATAATATCAAAATCAATATATTGATACTTTTATTAAATTTTTGATATAAAAAAAAAAAAATAAATAAATATATGTAATTAATATATAATTAATAATAATAAGTAAAAATAAAAACGGAATTTATAAAATATTATAAATATTTATAAATGACTATTAAAAAAAAAAAAAAGTATTTATTTTTTACTTTATATATATACAAATTAAATAAAAAAATATTTAAAATGATGTTCTCATGTTGTTTTAATTTTTATGTTGGTTAATATTTTTTCGTATTTTATTATTAAATTAAAAAACATGTCCAAAATTTCTTTTAGAACTTGAATATTATTATTTTATTCTTTTATTGACTATTATAATTAAATAAAAAAAAAATATTATCTGTGTCATTATTATTTTAGTACTTTTAGAATTTTTTTTTTTTTTTTTTTTTTTTTTTTTAATATCAAGATGTTTCTACTTATAAAATTATAAATTACCACCAATCCACTCTATTCATAAAAGTCTTATTAGTTTTAATTTATTTTGAAACAAAAATGAAACTATTCGTTTTTAAAATAAATTAAATGAATTGAGACATTTTATTTATTGATTTATTTTTCAACTGTAAATATATTCATTTTTAAGTATTCATATATAATTTATAGCCTATATTTAATTTCGTAGTTAATTCTTCTAGTGATTTTAACTGTGTTTTATTTAATTTAATGCTTTATATACATATTTTTTTCATATTTTCATAAGTAGTGAAAATAAATATAAAAAATAAAAAGTATACCACAATAAATTTTTATGATTTTAATAACTTATTACTCTATAATTTTTCATTTGTGTTTAGTATTTTAATGTATTATTACCATACTATATGAAATATAATTAAAAAAAAAAAAAAAAGAAAGAATTGATAATTTAAATACATAAATTTATATTAGAGATCCAAATATATTTTTTGTTTAGTTATAGAACTTTATTTATTTTTATTATAAATTGATTTATTATTTTCTTTCTACTACATTAAATCTTTTTTTTTTTTAATAAATTGGTGGATTGGCATTCTTAATTAATTGGACAAAGTAATCATGGAACCAGTCACCAGCATTACCAGCACCTGGTAAAGAGTCAGAATGGGCACAAACTGGATCAGCATAGGCACCTTGAGAAGAACCATCAGAGTCACCTCCTGGCTTTAACCACATGTAAGCATCTAATAATGGCATGTTAACAGTATCTGGATCACCCTTTGGACGTTCACCAAAACCAGTACCAACAACATTACACCAAGTACCAGTACTGACTAAAGATGGAGCAACATCAACACCATTACGAGAGGTATCGACAATGAATTTCTTTCCATAAAGACCAACTCTTTGAAGAGCATTGTTAAGCTTTTGGTGGTAAGCATATTCATCTCTGGTAGATTGATAATTGGAAACATTAGTAGATAAACCACGAAGTTTTCCATTTGGAGCTTGGTCAACAATATCCTTAATAATTTGTGCAACTTCATCAGTATGAGAACCTAACCATCTACCATGAGCAGCATCGATGTAGGCTTGGACATTGCTAAGAGAACCTAAGGTGTTAAGAGCATAAGCAATAGCTTGCTTGTGAAGATTGTGGACGTTCTTACATCTATCGTTACTTTGAGAAGTAATCATATTACCAAGAGTATCAGGTTCAATAACAACAACAATCTTACTTTCTGGATGACTCTTGAAACCATTGAGGACTCTGTTAACATATTGTTGATATTCACTAATGTTTTGGGCACCACCTTGAGAAGCGTAACTGTTACAATCACGAGTTGGAATCCAATAAAGAATAAAGACGGCAGTTTGGCTACCAGCTTGGCTAAGATGCCATGAAACAGATTCTGGAGCCTTATCCCAAGATAACCAAATGGCAGTTGGAATATCTTGAACTTTTTGAGCTTTAGATCTTAATTCACCACTTAACTTGTTGATAGAAGTTTGAACACGGTCCTTACGATCTTGATTACAGTAAATTTGGTTGTTGAAAAAGTTGCTTGGATCACCATTATTGTTGTTGTTATTATTATTGTTGTTGTTATTGTTGTTATTGTTGTTATTGTTGTTGTTGTTGTTGTTACTGTTTGAGCAAGAACTTGGAAGACCACACCAGTTACCATTTTCAATACCCCATTTACCGTCTTGGTCTTCGTAGACAGAATTACAATGACTACAGCATTGATAACCAAGAGCATTGAATTTACAATAACCATTGTTGTTATTGTTGTTGTTGTTGTTACATTTGTAGTCTTGGATTAAACACCAATTGTTATTTTCAACACCCCATTTACCATCATTATCAGTGTAATAAACTTGACCACAGTTGTTACAACATGGATAATTTGGATGGCAAGAGGATGCAAGAGCACCAACAGCAAATAAAGAAATAAGACTTAAGTATTTCATTTTTTTTTTAACTTTTTATTTTTTATTATTATTATTATTATTTTTTTTTTTTTTGAAGGTTTTTTTTTTATTTTTAATAATTAAAAAAATTCAACCAGTGAATTTTACTAATATTTAATTTGCAAGCAAATTAATTTTTAAAGAATATAAAAATTTAAAGGAAATTCAAGTTTTTATATACAATTCATGAAATTAAGAAATTTTTTGAATAATAAAAATGATCTAAATTAGTTAGTGTAGATAGTTTCGTACAGAAAAAATTGTACTACGTTAGTATGGGTCATCTTTATTATCTTTATTCATTTATATAAATTTTATATATTGTTATTATATATGTCAAAGGTTAGAGATTTTTCTTTTTATAGTTTAAGTTAGCTATTACACAAAATGCCAATAAATAAGTAAATCTTTTAATTTTGTGTGACTTGACCAAAAATAGAATAAAAAATAAAAAATAAAGTTTTACTAAAATATTGTATATTATGTATTTTAATATTGTAAAAATCGCTAATCATTTAATTAGAAGGAAAATAAACCAATAATACCTTTAATAAACGAAAATCTTTATTTATACCAAAGCTTTAAAGAATAAAATTTATGAGGTATTAAAAGAAAAAGTATCTTCTTTTTTTTTTTCTTAAAATTAAAAACTAGAAAAAAAAAATAAAATAAAATATAAAATACTAAACATTATTTTCTATTATTATATTATATAGAAATATGTTCTTTAGATCAATAAAGCTTCAATAATAAAAGACAATTAATCTTATTCATCAGATGATAAAATAAGTGATTTGTGAGTAACTAACACTACATAATAATATAATGCCACAATTTTCTTTTTTTAATTTCCATTATTCTATTTTGATCTATAGAAAAAGTTACTACTACCAATAATAAAAGCAATTTAGAATTGCAGTTGTTGTATACAAATACTAGTTAATATATTAAAGGGAAATAAATAATATTAACAACCAAAAGAATTAAATTAAATTTATATTATTAATTTATTACATTGTTCTACAAACCCATCAATTTATGTATTTGTATTAATTTAATGTATTTGTATTAAATATTTAGTGGTCTAGAATCAAGCCACAAATTGTATATAAGAAAGAAAATTTTTCATGTATTTTAATGTAAAAGTATAAAATTTAAAACAGATTTCATACTTAAAACAAAACAATTTTTATTAACACAAAAATAAAAAAATAAAACATTAAATTTTTATTTTAAGAAAACATTTTATTTAAACTCTTAAAAATATTATTAGCTATATAATAGTTAATAATTAAAAAATTGAAAATAACAATTACATCGATTCAATTTGTAAAAGTTTTAAAATTTAAAACAGATTATAAAATTTTTTTTTTTTACAATAAAACAAAAACACAATAAAATAAAAAATTAAAAACAAAAACGAAATTTATTTATATTCTTTTTTCTTTTTATTAGTTCTTATTTAGTTATTAACTAAATTATAGTCAATAACAATTACATCGTTTAACTATGAAATTTTACATGTATTTATATTTTTTACAAATTATATTTTAATATACTATTCTATTTAATTATACATATATTCAATATAAAATAAACAAAACTAATTTAATACTAATTTAATTAAATAATAAAATAATAAAACTAAACTAAAACTAATTAAATACACTTTTGATTCAATTTGAGTAAACTACAAATTGAATACAGTCCATGTATTACCTATATATTAATTAAATATTAATAATACTATTTATTATATATTTACTATTAAAAAATACTAATTTAAAACTACGCTAAAGTTATTAAACTATTTTTAATTAAATAAGAACTTTTTAAGATTTAATTTGAATATTTAAAATATTTAAATTTAATTATCCATTAATTTAAATATTTATCCAAATTTCATTTCCAATTTTGATATTTTAAAATTAATATTTATTTAATTATTCCTTAAAATTTATATAATAAATTTTATAAATAAATAATTTTTCATTAAAATATCAAAATTATTATTTAATAATTATTAATTAATTATTAAATAATTTAAAGATATATATTATATCTTTACAATCTCGCCCTTTAAAGTCGAGCTCCTGCGAGATCATTTCTTTGAAGGAATATCAATTACAAATGGTTGATATCTATGTTTGATCATACCATTGTTATTCCTTGTATAGACTTGATCTTGACTTTCTTTTCTAGACTTTTTATTTTTTCTATAAAATTCTTGGATCAATTGTACATCTGTAATTTGATCTTCCGGGATCCAAGTATTTTCGTCAAGATTTTTCCATGTCATCAAGAAAGATTTCTTTCCATGATAATTTCTTTCTTGAATAATCTTATCAGGAATCCTATCAATAGTATCAGTAGTTAACTTAACATTTTTTCTTTTATTCATTACTGATCTATTTACAAATTCATTTTCGTTATAAGGTTCCAATAACGAAACATGAAAAACAGGGTGGCAACGTAAATTGTTTGGTAGTTTTAATTCAAATGCTAAAGGGCTTACCTTCTTGATTATTTCAAAAGGTCCAAGCATTTGATCAGCAAGTTTTCTTTTGATATTTTTATTTGAAGGATTAATACCTTTTAATAACCAAACTTTTTTACCAACTTCGAAATCTGGGGATTCCATTCTCTTTTGATCAGCATACTTTTTGTAGGTTTCTTTTGCTTGATCAAGATTTACTTTTAAAAATTTAATGTTTTCATTAATATCCAAAATTCTTTGTTCAGCTCTATTTGGTCTATTCGCTGAAGGGATTTCAGGGTTAAATTTTGGATTGAACCCATAATTAGCGAAAAACGGAGATTGGTTGATTGATTGCTGTAAAGTATTGTTATAAGCAAATTCAGCAAAAGGTAACAAGTCAACCCAATTATTCTGTTTTTCGTTAATAAAACAACGGAGATATTGTTCCAATATCCCGTTTACCCTCTCCGTTTGACCATCAGTTTCAGGATGGTTTGCAGTAGAAAAAGCAAGTTTAATATTTAACAAATTACATAAACGATTCCAAAAGTCTGAGGTAAATTGAGTACCTCGATCAGAAATGATGGAATCAGGAAAACCATGTAATTTAAAGATATTGTTAACAAAAACATCAGCTGCTATAGAAGCAGTAGGCAAACATCTTAAAGGAATAAAATGAGCCATTTTTGTTAACCTATCAACTATAACCATAATGGTAGTCATGTCTTTGGATTTAGGAAGCTCGACAATAAAATCCATTGACAATTCCGACCAAGCTCTATTAGGTGTGGAAAGAGGAGAAAGCAAACCATATGGTTTATGTCTTGGAACTTTAGCTTTACAACAAGTTTCGCAAGACTTTATAAACTTTTTAACATCATAACTAAACTTTGGCCACCAAAAATTTCTACTAATTAATTCAATAGTTTTATTAACACCAAAGTGACCAGCAGAAATAGAATCATGATGTAATTCTAAGACCCTAGTTCTTAGTGAAGAAGGAACATAAATTAAATTATCATAAAGTAAAAATCCTTCTTTATCAATTTTAACTTTATTAATATTCCTAATCGGAGGGGACGAAGAATTTTTATCATTAAGAAATACACAAACTTTATTATATAAATCATCATTTTTTAAGGAACATAGAATAGAATTAATTAAAGAATCATCTTTATTAAAAGAATTAATTACATTACATGAAATAAAATTACAACTAAAATTACTACATTCAATATTTTCATTAATCCTATCATTATTATAAATATTACAGATATGATCACTACGTCTGGATAACAAATCAGGTTTACCAGACTTTTTTCCAGCTCTATAAATTAACTTAAAATCAAATCTTGATAAAAATTCATACCATCTTATCTGTCGTTGTGAGAACATCTCAGGCTTTCTTGGAAAGGTTAAATTCTTATGATCAGTATAAATAATGAACTGATGCTTTGCACCTTCCAGATAATGCCTCCATTCTTCAAGAGCCACTTTGATAGCGAGCAACTCTTTATCATAAATTTGATAGTTCCTTTGAGACTTGGTTAAGCTAGATGAAATAAAAGCAATAGGGTGCAATTGCCCTTCAAATTCTTGTGAAAGAATTGCACCGACAGCAAAGTTACTAGCGTCAGTCTCAACAATAAAAGGTTTGTTGCTATCAGGGTTCATTAAGATAGGAGCTGAAGTAAAAGCCTTTTTAAGTGTAACAAATGCATTTTGACACTCAGAAACCCAATTAAAAGGAACATTTTTCCTAGTAAGTTTGTGTAGAGGACTAGCAATTTTCGCAAAGTCTTTAATAAAAATTCTATAATAATTACATAATCCAATAAAGGATTGAACTTCTTTAACGTTTGTAGGAACAGGCCAGTCGAGGATAGCTTTAACTTTATCTCTATCCATTTTCAGACCATCTTTGGATAATACATAACCAAGGAAAGTGGTTTCTGAAACATCAAACTCACACTTCTCTAACTTAACATATAAATTATTTTCTAATAATTTTTTCAATACTTTTTTAACATGTTCATGATGTTCTTCTAGGCTATTTGAATATATTAGAATATCATCAATATATGATATAGCAAAATCATCTAAATAATCACTAAGGACATCATTTATGAAATGTTGAAACGTAGCTGGTGCATTCTTTAAACCAAAAGGCATGACGAGATATTCAAAATGCCCATATCTTGTTCTAAAGGCAGTTTTGTATTCATCACCCTCTTTGATTCTAACTAAATTATAAGCAGACTTTAAGTCCAACTTAGTAAAGTATTTTGCACCTTTCACTCTATCCAATAAGTCACCAATTAACGGAAGAGGATATGAATTTCTAATTGTCATGTCATTAAGTTTCCTATAATCAACGCAAAGTCTTAATGACCCATCTTTCTTTTTGACAAATAAAACTGGTGCTCCGGCAGGAGATGAAGATTTCCTAATGAAACCTTTTTCTAAATTTTCATTGATATAATTTTTTAATTCATCTCTCTCTGCCTCAGTTAAAGGATAAAGAGGACCATAAAACAAGTTAGCATTATCCTTTAATCGGATTTCACAATCGTATTCACGATGTGGAGGTAAAATATTACAATTCCTTTCATTAAAAACCTCTTTAAATAATAAATATTGTTTTGGAATTTCAATAGATTTTTTATCTTTATTCAAATTATCACTTTCACTTTTACATTTATTAATAATATTACAAAATAAATCATAACAGTTACTAACTGAATTTAATACACGAGAATTATTATTATTACACACGTTTTTTGAAAATGAGTACTGTTTTGGTCCAGTGACCGAATTATTATCTTTATTTAAATTTTCATCAATACAATTAATGTTATTACATATACATTTAAAATTACAATTATTATCATTATTTAAACTATTACTAAATTTAATTTTATTAAAACTATCTAGGTTACTAATGGTTTTGACGGAGGTTCTACGGCCTCTAATACTTAAAGTTTCTTCATCATCACTGGAGTCGCTATAAGAGTATTCATAATGATTGTATGAACCAAGTTCACTATAAGAGGATTGATCATCTTCATCATCTTGAATAACTTCTTTTCCTTTTCTTGATGATATTTTTTCTTTCTTGGTTTCCTTTGTGCTACTCTTGTTCTTTCTTCTTCCCACATTACAATGTCTGGCACAGTATGTAGAGCTAAATGCAATTTTGGAAGAATCGTGGTAGTAAACAGGGCAATGTTTTTCAATCCAAGGTACACCAAGAATTATATCAACTTCAGGAATTCTAAGTGCATATAATTGAATGACTTCGTAATGATTTCTCAAACGAAGGATGCACTTTTCGGATTCCTTTTTCACGGTAGATGTACCTTGCCCTAAACCAGAAACCTTGAAAGATTCAGCAATATTTGAAAGTTTAATATTATTGATTCGGGCGAACTCGGGGTGGATGAAATTAAGATCGGAACCAGAATCAATAAGTACCTTAGCTTTGACTTCATCAATATCATTGGTTTTGATATAAAAATCAATAATATTTTTCTTTTCACCTTTATGAATTTCGAATATGTTTGAAGTTCCCTTGGGATTAAGATTATCCTTTTTAATTTTCTTGATTGAAGGGCTAGCTTCGTCTTCTGAATAGCATCTCTTGATAATTTTTACATTTTTTGGTTTCTTTTTGTTTGGACAATTGAATTGAAAGTGTCCAGACTTTCCACAAGTAAAGCAAACTCCATTCTTCTTAGCCTCAGTGCGATTTATTTTATTTTCGTCATAATTACTTCTATGAGGAGGGAAGTAATTAACCTTTCTTTGACCTAAACTGATCCTATATAAATCCACATCCATAGGATCATTTTGGTTATAATTTCTTCGGTCTTGATGCGTCATGTAATATTCACTGATATCATTTCTCTTAGTAAGATTTTCAATACTAAGGACATCAGAATAAAGACGCTCTAATTGAGAGGGATTTGGATTCACTACAGCTAAATGTTCACGCATTTTCGGATGTAATCCCTTTGTGAACATGTATATTTTAGCTGCTTCATTAAAATTCGAATTTTGGCTAACGCGTTGGAATTCGTTAATGTATTCGAACACCTTGCCAAATTTTCTTTGTTTAATGTTGCAAAGTCTTCCATTTGCAACAATCGTATCATTATTCGGATCCCCGAAATTGGTACGAAGAGCAGCAATAAACTGATCATAGTTTCTTAGAACGGCGTCGTTATTTTGTCTTAAACGAGCGGCCCATTCTAAAGGTCTATTGACAAAGTAAGATATTAAGAATCGAACTCTTGCCTCATCATTAACAAATCTATCAGGGTTGGCTTCAATGGCTAGTTCAACCCTGGTCAAGAACCCATCTAGTTCTTGTCTTCTTCCTGAAAAGGTTGGAGGATCATTAACTATCCTCAAAGACGCCCCTTGACGGTCCATATTTTCGTTTAAGTGGAGGTTAGATAAGAGTTGGTTGATTTCCTCCAATATGCTTAATATTTTACTTATTTAATTTTTTACAATATTTTAATTAAGATGTCGTCGTAACTCTATCCTATCAAACGGTGTTAGACGAGCTCTTAAAAATATAGTAACAAAATTAAATACAGTAACCAAATAGTGTTGGAAGCTTGAATGATACTAAAATAATAATCTAAACGCGGTAGATATTTCCTAAGACACGGTAGATCGCCTTTAAAACACAGTAGATATTCCTTTAGACGCGGTAGATATTTCCTAAGACACGGTAGATCGCCTTTAAAACACAGTAGATATTCCTTTAGACGAGGTAGATATTTCCTAAGACACGGTAGGTAAGAAAAAAATATTAAATATGTTTTATTAAAAAAAAAAAATTTTATAACGTGTTTTATAAAAAAAAGGTAATTGTTATTGTAAAAGTTTTAAAATTTAAAACAGATTATAAAATTTTTTTTTTTTACAATAAAACAAAAACACAATAAAATAAAAAATTAAAAACAAAAACGAAATTTATTTATATTCTTTTTTCTTTTTATTAGTTCTTATTTAGTTATTAACTAAATTATAGTCAATAACAATTACATCGTTTAACTATGAAATTTTACATGTATTTATATTTTTTACAAATTATATTTTAATATACTATTCTATTTAATTATACATATATTCAATATAAAATAAACAAAACTAATTTAATACTAATTTAATTAAATAATAAAATAATAAAACTAAACTAAAACTAATTAAATACACTTTTGATTCAATTTGAGTAAACTACAAATTGAATACAGTCCATGTATTACCTATATATTAATTAAATATTAATAATACTATTTATTATATATTTACTATTAAAAAATACTAATTTAAAACTACGCTAAAGTTATTAAACTATTTTTAATTAAATAAGAACTTTTTAAGATTTAATTTGAATATTTAAAATATTTAAATTTAATTATCCATTAATTTAAATATTTATCCAAATTTCATTTCCAATTTTGATATTTTAAAATTAATATTTATTTAATTATTCCTTAAAATTTATATAATAAATTTTATAAATAAATAATTTTTCATTAAAATATCAAAATTATTATTTAATAATTATTAATTAATTATTAAATAATTTAAAGATATATATTATATCTTTACACAATTGATAAAATTTACATGTATTTATATTTTTTCATAATTATATTATTCTATTTAAATAAACATATATTTAATATAAAATAAACAAAACTAATTTAATTAAATAATAAAATAACAGAACTAAACTAAACTAATTCATTATACTTTTAATTCAATTTGAGTAAACTCAAAATTGAATAAAGCCCATGTATTTTCTATAAATTAATTTAATATTATCAATACTATTCTTAATATATTTCCTATTGAAATATAAATAAATCTATTTTTAAAACTAAGTTAAAATTATTAAACTATTCTAAATTTAAATAAAAAAGTATAATCTACTCTAAAATTAAATAAAAAGTATTTAAAAAAATATTTTAATTATTTTAAATATTTGAAATATTTAAATTTAATTAAAATTCTTTTATTCCTTAAATTTAAATATTTATCTTAATTTAATTTTAACGGAATTATTATAAAACAATTTATTATTAAATTATTCCATAAAATTTATTCAAAAATTCTATAATAAGTTTTACTAAATATTAATTTATTATTTAATAATTAATAATTAATTATTAAATAATTTAAAGATATATCTTATATCTTTACATTTAAATTTTCATAGCTATCATATATTAATAATTTTAATATATTAATAAACTTTAAATATTATAAAACAAAATATAATATACAGTTTATAGATTAAGAGTCTCAACTTACTGAAAAGGAAATGTTCTCCGAAAACCAATTATCCCAAAGCGACCGCTTGAACAAGAACAACTATGATGAATGGCAGTTCCTCATCGGCAACATCCTGAAGTCCAAGAAGATTTTTATCTACGCAAAGGAGGATGTTATAAGCTCCTTACGTGCGAAGGTCGAAGAATCAAGCACAAGAATGGAGGAGTAGCCGAGAAAAATCTCTTAACGGAACTAGAAGATGCAGAAGCACAAGATGCTTTAGCTGCATCAATCATCAGCACCAATGTGTCCAGAGAATGCCTGGAACACATTAAAACCCTTGATACTGCATTTGAGATAATGCAAAAATTGAAAACACTTTATCAAGGTAGTGAATCATCTGATATCCAACATTGGATGAAGAAGCTTTATTCCTTAAAGGCCAAAAGTCTAACTGCTTGTAAGTGTAAAAGTTTATAAAAAAACAGATTATAAAATTTTACAATAAAACATAAAACACGAAATAAATAAAAAGAAACAAGAAAAACAAAATCTATTTAAAAATATCTCTTTTATTAATTTTATTTAGTTATTAACTAAATAATAGTCAATAACAATTACATCGTTTTAATCAAGAAATTTTACATGTATTTATATTTTTTGTAAATTATATTTTAATATACTATTCTATTTAATTATACATATATTCAATATAAAATAAACAAAACTAATTTAATACTAATTTAATTAAATAATAAAATAATAAAACTAAACTAAAACTAATTAAATACACTTTTGATTCAATTTGAGTAAACTGCAAATTGAATACAGTCCATGTATTACCTATATATTAATTAAATATTAATAATACTATTTATTATATATTTATAATTAAAAATACTAATTTAAAACTACGCTAAAGTTATTAAACTAATTTTAATTAAATAAAAACTTTTTAAGATTTAATTTGAATATTTAAAATATTTAAATTTAATTATCCATTAATTTAAATATTTATCCAAATTTCATTTCTAACTTTGATATTTTAAAATTAATATTTATTTAATTATTCCATAAAATTTATACAATAAATTTTATAAACAATTTTTTCATTAAAATATCAATGTAAAATATTAATCTTAAAACAGATTATATATTTAACAATAAAACAATTAAACACACGATAAAATAAAAATAGGAGTTTCTTTTTTTTTAAAAATTATCTTCTTTATTAATGGTTAGAAATAAAATAACAATTACATCGATTCAATTGATAAAATTTACATGTATTTATATTTTTTCATAATTATATTCTAATATATTATTCTATTTAAATAAACATATATTTAATATAAAATAAACAAAACTAATCTAATTAAATAATAAAATAATAAAACTAAACTAAAACTAATTCATTATACTTTTAATTTAATTTGAGTAAACTCAAAATTGAATAAAGCTCAGGTATTATCTATAAATTAATTTAATATTATCAATACTATTCTTAATATATTTCCTATTGAAATATAAACACATCTATTTTTAAAACTCAGTTAAAATTATTAAACTATTCTAAATTTAAATAAGAAAGTATATTATTATTAAACTATTCTAAAATTAAATAAAAAGTATTTAAAGTTATTATGAATATTTAAAATATTTGAAATATTTAAATTTAATTAAGATTCTTTTGTTCCTTAAATTTAAATATTTATCTTTATTTAATTTTGACGGAATTATTATAAAATAATTTATTATTAAATTATTCCATTGAATATTAAAAATTTCATAATTAATTTTAATAAATATTAATTTATTATTTAATAATTAATAGTTAATTATTAAATAATCTAAAGATATATATTATATCTTTACAATCAAAATTATTATTCAATAATTATTAATTAATTATTAAATAATTTAAAGATATACTTTATATCTTTACAGTAAGGATGTGCTCCACCAAATAAGTGAAATATTCTCCGTGTTGGAATCCAATAATTCTAACTTAGGAGACTGGGAAAAAACAAGAATTATTTATTATTCCTTGCCTCAATGTATGAGAACCCAGATACACCCTGATGGAACGAAGAAGATTAAGGATTTTTTAACTGAAGTCAATAACAAAGTTAATTTCCAAATCTACCTCCAAAAGAATATCAAATACAATCAGTCGATTATCAACAACGAACAAGATGACTTGATGGACATTGACTTTGTAGGTCGAAGAAGCAAGAATGATTCCTCAAATCAATATTCCTCCAAAGCTAACCAGCAAGGTAACCAGAAACAATTATTATGCGCTATTGTAACGAAATATTATAATAATAAACACACACACTCTAATGTAATCAAATATATATATATTTTTTTTAATAATGTTTATTTATTAAGTTTATTATTATAATACGACTAACTCGCTAGGTCAGTGTATTATCAAACTAAAGACGAAACAAAAAAACTAATTTTTATTAATTATTAATAAAAACACTAAAGAACTATTTTATCTTTCTTATTCTCTCTTTTATACATGAAAATTATTTCTTTTTTTTTTTTTAATACAATTTGATAAGTGAATTAATTACTTAATGATTGGTTATAAAAATATAATTATGAAATTTTCATTAATCTAACCTTAATGATTTTCTAGTCTAACCCTTATCATTAGATATACCTCATTACAGCTATCTGCGGTAGGCACGGTCATAAACTCGAAGATTGTGAATATAATTTATTCACAAAGAAAAACAAAGGAAAAAAGCCCACCGAACAAACTTCCAAGTCTTCCAAACCAAAGAAATCGAAGAACAACAAAGCTAAAAACGAAAATGTTAAAAAGGGAAGATCTATATCTAATATCGAGTACGACACCGAAGAAGACTCAGGGGAAATCTCTTTCGATGAAATAAGAGCTATGTATCCAAACAATATGGATAGCATAGAAACCATAAAACCTGAGGAAGTAATGGAGGAAAAGGAAACCAATGTTTCCACAATTAAGTCCATCCAAAACTGTGAAATCGCCGACCACACAGTATGGACTTATGATACAGGTGCATCAGAACATATCACCTGTAATAAAGAAATTCTTAAAAACTATAAGGAGAATTCCATTACCATGAAATGTGCCAATAATCCAGTCTGTGTATTCGAAGGAGTAGGTACATATGATGGAACAATCAATGGTTTTGAAGTACATCTTGATAACGTGTACTATTCAAAACAAATCAATAAAAATCTTCTCAGTGGTACCAAGCTCGTTAGAAATGGAATATCTTGTTATCTCAGCTCCCAAGATAACACACCTATTCTCAGTTTAAACTACCACGACAACAAGAAGAATAAACAGTTCAATATTGGAAAATACACAGCCAACGAAAATAATATCTTCAACATTCCAATAATGAACAATACTAAAAAGGATCTTTCAATTGATACATTGGATGCTGTATCAGGAAAAGACGAAAACAGGATGTTGTGGCACAGAAGACTTGGACACTTCTACTTCAATGACATCAATAAGTATGTCAAGCTACACAATGAGTCGGCACCATCATGCATGGACTGCAGAATTGCAAAACTTAACAAGAAACCCAATAATGGAATTACACCCAAAGCAAAAGATATACTTGAAATAATCCATGCAGATGTTATTGGGCCAGTCAAAACATCGTATACTGGCAAGAAATACATCCTATCACTTATCGATGTATTCTCAAGAAAATGTTGGGTATATCTCACTGTAAAAGTTTATAAAAAAACAGATTATAAAATTTTACAATAAAACATAAAACACGAAATAAATAAAAAGAAACAAGAAAAACAAAATCTATTTAAAAATATCTCTTTTATTAATTTTATTTAGTTATTAACTAAATAATAGTCAATAACAATTACATCGTTTTAATCAAGAAATTTTACATGCATTTATATTTTTCGTAAATTATATTTTAATATACTATTCTATTTAATTATACATATATTCAATATAAAATAAACAAAACTAATTTAATACTAATTTAATTAAATAATAAAAAAATAAAACTAAACTAAAACTAATTAAATACACTTTTGATTCAATTTGAGTAAACTGCAAATTGAATACAGTCCATGTATTACCTATATATTAATTAAATATTAACAATACTATTTATTATATATTTATAATTAAAAATGCTAATTTCAAACTACGCTAAAGTTATTAAACTAATTTTAATTAAATAAAAACTTTTTTAAGATTTAATTTGAATATTTAAAATATTTAAATTTAATTATCCATTAATTTAAACATTTATCCAAATTTCATTTCTAACTTTGATATTTTAAAATTAATCTTTATTTAATTATTCCATAAAATTTATACAATAAATTTTATAAACAATTTTTTTTTTATTAAAATATCAAAATTATTATTCAATAATTATTAATTAATTATTAAATAATTTAAAGATATACTTTATATCTTTACAGTATTTTACTAAAAATAGTTATAGTTTAAATATTTATTAATAATTAAGATTTTAGTGTAGATTTTAAATAATAATATATAAGAAATAAATAGTTATAATATAATATAAATGTATTTAGGAAAAATATAAATAGAAGATATTTTTCATCATTTTATCGATATAATTGTTATTATTAAAATTCTATTATAATAAAAGATATTTTATAAAACAATTTTTTATTTTATTTTTCAAATTTTTGTGTTATTGTAATAGAATAGATATCCTAATCTATTCTTTCAGTGTTCAACATTACATCAATATTAACAAAACAAGAAAATCCAGAACTCCATGCACCGGAGAAAACTTCAAGAATCAAAATAATACGCCATTCAACAAAACAACCTATAAAAGCGCGGTTGGTTCCCTAATTTACCTTTCAAAATGCACTAGACCGGACATTTCATATGCAGTAAATAAGGCTGCTAGATACTCCGAAAACCCAACTGCAACCAATTGGAAGAGTGTTACAAATATTTTAAAATATTTAAACGCTACAAGCCAATACAAAATTTGCTACGACGGAAAGGGTTCAATACTGTAAAATATTAATCTTAAAACAGATTATATATTTAACAATAAAACAATTAAACACACGATAAAATAAAAATAGGAGTTTCTTTTTTTTAAAAAATTATCTTCTTTATTAATGGTTAGAAATAAAATAACAATTACATCGATTCAATTGATAAAATTTACATGTATTTATATTTTTTTCATAATTATATTCTAATATATTATTCTATTTAAATAAACATATATTTAATATAAAATAAACAAAACTAATCTAATTAAATAATAAAATAATAAAACTAAACTAAAACTAATTCATTATACTTTTAATTTAATTTGAGTAAACTCAAAATTGAATAAAGCTCAGGTATTATCTATAAATTAATTTAATATTATCAATACTATTCTTAATATATTTCCTATTGAAATATAAACACATCTATTTTTAAAACTCAGTTAAAATTATTAAACTATTCTAAATTTAAATAAGAAAGTATATTATTATTAAACTATTCTAAAATTAAATAAAAAGTATTTAAAGTTATTATGAATATTTAAAATATTTGAAATATTTAAATTTAATTAAGATTCTTTTGTTCCTTAAATTTAAATATTTATCTTTATTTAATTTTGACGGAATTATTATAAAATAATTTATTATTAAATTATTCCATTGAATATTAAAAACTTCATAGTTAATTTTAATAAATATTAATTTATTATTTAATAATTAATAGTTAATTATTAAATAATCTAAAGATATATATTATATCTTTACAAATACAAGCCTATACAGATTCCGATTTTGGCGGTGATACATCTGATAGAAAATCAACTTCAGGATGTATCATTTTAATGGGAAAAGGTCCCATATTATGGCAATCTAAAAAACAAACAACGGTTGCCACTTCGACTGCAGAAGCTGAATATGTAAGCACAGCCGAATGCACAAAGAAAGTTCTTTGGGTTAGAAATATTCTCAAAGAAATTTTCAATTATAACAAACCAATTACCATTTTCACTGATAATTTGTCAAGCAAAACAGCAATTGAAAATGGTCACTTAAATTCAAAATTAAAACATATTGATATAAAATATCATTTTAACAAAGATAATATAAAAAACAAAAAGATAATTCTTGAATACATTCACACTACTAAAATGCTAGCTGACGCATTAACCAAAGATGTGAACGGTCCAAAAATGGATAACTTCACAAACCAAATATTTAATAAATGAAATATTGGTTTGAGGATGACTATTAACAACCAAAAGAATTAAATTAAATTTATATTATTAATTTATTACATTGTTCTACAAACCCATCAATTTATGTATTTGTATTAATTTAATGTATTTGTATTAAATATTTAGTGGTCTAGAATCAAGCCACAAATTGTATATAAGAAAGAAAATTTTTCATGTATTTTAAATTTTCATAGCTATCATATATTAATAATTTTAATATATTAATAAACTTTAAATATTATAAAACAAAATATAATATACAGTTTATAAATAAATTTAAATATATTATTTTTCGAATAATATATAGTTAATATATGATTTAAAAATTAATATTAAACTAAATTTTGGTGAAAAATCAACATTCATTAATATAATAGTTATTATATAAAAAAAAAAGGAGAATCTTATGCTTTTCCCTTTTTTTTTTTATTCTTTAATAATATTATTTATTTATATATATTATTACCATGAACTTTATTATTATTAGAACTAATGTAAATTAAAAAAAAAAAAGTCTAAAATAAAAAATTATAAATATTATTTTATTGATATTCTATAATATTTTCAAAATCTTATTCCTAATGAAATATATATTATTATCTTGGATACATTTAATATTAATAATTTTGATATTTATAAATATATATATTTTACTTTTATTTAAAATACTTGCTAATAAATGTTTGTATTATAAAAAACAAACTACTATTTAGTGATGTTTTGTTAATTCAATTAAATATAATAAATTGTTTTTTTTTTGTAAGCAAACTAATGTTTTAGTCAATATTGAAATTGAATATAAATAGAATAACATTACTAAAACATATACAAAATATTATTCTAAGTATTAATATTTCCAAAAAAAAAAAATAAAAATAAAATAATTTATTAAAACATCTTTTTATATTAATTTATTATTAAAATTAATATAAAATAATGGAAAATTATCTTTTACATTTTACACTGATGGATACAAAGTGAAGATTAAAAATTGAAAATATGAAATTAAATATTTAACAGACCTTTAAATTATTATTATCTAAAAAAAAACAAAAAAAAACAAAAAAAAAACAAAAAAGCATTTAATTAAAAAAAATAGCATTATTCCTCTTTTTGTTTTATTTTTAAATTTTTTTTTATATAACAAAATAATCTTTTTGGTATATACCTATTTCTCTAAAGAATTGATATTTATGTATAATTTATCATAAATAAATTTTTTGATAAGTAAAATGATATTACTTCAAGCAATGATACATATTAATTTAAGAACCATTCAGATCTACTTTGAAATAAGTAAAATTTAAAAGAAATTATATTTTAATATTAATTAATGATTATTCTAACATACAACAACAATAATAATAATAATAATTAGAATAATAATAATAATTAGAATAATAATAATAATTAGAATAATTTAATAGATAGTAAACTGTTAATACTTCTTTTTTAAATAATTTTATTTTATTTTATAAAATTATACATTATTTAAATTATCAAACTGAAAAGTAGTTTTATTATTATATATAAAGAATAATATGCTATTTTATTATTTTTTAAAGTAATTATCCTTTTGATAAATATTATAATAATTCAAACATTTTTTTATTTTTACTTTTTGTTTTGTAAATTTTAAACTTATAATTTTTTTAAAGAAATATATTATTAAATACATTAAATATACATTATTATAAATGATATTAAATCATTTTGATTTTAACCAATAATATTTATGAATATTAACTTTTAACATTTTATTTTTGGTGATGTGATAATAACCTTAATAAGTTTTATTATTAATAAATAATAGAAAAAAAAAAAAATGTCTCTTTCATTAACAAAATCATTAGTTAAACTCTCTACTTCTACTAATGCCTTATCTGCATTAAGTAATAATTTAAATAAATTTAATTTTAGTACAACTACACCAAATCATTTCCTTTTTGGTAAAAAGTCAAAGAATTTTGAATTTAAAAAAGTTCAAATTCCAAATGCTTCTTGGAAGAAAGGAATCATTCAAAAGATTCCAACTGGAAAAACCAATTCATATGAACCAAAAGAAATGAATAATATGTTAAGATTTGCTTTAGGAACTGTAAATATGTTTATATATACTACATTGATAAAACTTTTGATTATTATTTGATTTTTTTTTTTAAAAAAAAAAAACACTTTCTAATATTTAAAAATATAATTAAGAAAAGTTATTTATTCAATAATGTTATGTTGATTTGTTAAATTTGATATATATAAATTATAAATTAATATTAACAATTATAATATTCGATGTTAAATAAATTTATTCTTTTCAAATGTTAATATATATATATTTCAATTAAATTTTAATCATTTATTTAAAATTTAATATATCGATTAATGTATAATTCATTTCTTACTCACATTTTTATATATAAATCTATTTTTCATTTTAATTTATAATAAATATATATAATTTTTATTTTAAAGTTACCAAGTTCTACAAATTTGATTTCAACTGTTTCAGCTGATGGTGTTGCAAATACTGCTCCATTTGCCTTTTGTCATTGTGTTTGTCCAAATCCACCAACTATTTGTATTACTGTTCATAAGAAACCAGATGGCTCTTTAAAAGATACTCAAGTTAACATTGAAGCCACAAAGGAATTTGGTGTTAGTGTTGTTAGTGATTGGTTTTTCGAGTAAGTAATGCAATTTAATACTATTAAAATATATACATATTTCACATATCCCAATTATCCTTTAAATCATTTAGTAAATAAAAAAAATAATATATACATTTAATTAAAAAGTAATTTGAAATAAAATTATTAACGTTTATATTTATATAAACATTAAAAAAAAAAAAAAACTAATTTTAATTTAAGATCTGCAATTTCAACCAATGCTAATCTTCCACCAGAAGAAGATGAATTCGAAAAGATTGGTTTAACAAAAATGCCATCATCTGTTATTAAGGCACCATTAGTTGCTCAAAGTGCTGTTAGTTTCGAATGTAAAGTTGTTGATAGTAAACAATTTTGTGATGAAAATGGCAATGAAACTTCTATTGCTTACTATGGTCAAGTTGTTAAGGTTCATGCTAATGAAGATATTTATGATAATAAAACCGGTGAAATCAACTATGAAAAATTCAATTTAATAACTAGAGTTGATGGTCACTATTCAAAGGTTAACAATATTATTGAGGTTGAAATGAACTAAAAAAAAAAAAATACTTTTTGTTTATAAATTATTATAATTATAAAAAAAATAAAAAATAAAAAAATATGATTACGAAATATGTATATGTATGTTAAATATTTATAAATAAAATAAAAAATACAATAACATATAAAAATATATATTTTAAAAGTCGAATAATGGGACGATAGTATAAATGAAATAATAATAATAATAAAAAAAAGCTTAAAAAAGCTTAATCATTATACTATTCAAAATAATAATAGAATCAATGATCGTCATACGGAAAATCTTAAATAACTTTAAAAAATAAGTAAAAATATTATAAAGATAATGCTAATCATACTATTAATATTACTTAATGAATTTTATTATACTAAATTCTTAACTATAGTTTTTATTCTTTTAATTTTACATATTTTTTTTAATGACAAAATATTTTAAATAATAAATATTATTTTTATATAAATACTAATTCTTTTTATCAAATATATAGCATCCATGAAATAGAAAAAATATATTTTTATCTTTCAAAATTTAAAATAACTATTTTGGTTATCGTTTTCATTAAAATGATTAAATTTAGTAATAAAGAATTTTTAAATGTATCATTATTATTGAAATATTAAAATATATGGACTAATAAATAATTATGTTTATATATAGTATATTAATATAATGAAATGCATGTATTCATTTAAGAAAAAAAAAAAAAATGAACAGAAAAGTAATTCATTATAATACGTTTTATGTAATAAATGTGTAATTTTGTTATATATTTCATTTTGTTACAAAAATCTATATATTTCACCAATAATATGTAAAGCATATCATTAATGATAAGATTTTTTACTTTTTTTTAAAAAAAGTATATTTTTTTAAAATTATAAAAATGTAGTTCAATATATTAATTATGGTATTATAATATATAATATTTCATTATAATTAATTCAATATCTTTTTAATTAAAACCATACATCACACATTAATAAAATTATAAAAGTTTCATCAAAAGTATAAAGTATGTATAGAATTTTATAAATAATTAAATGATATTTATATAATATGTTATTACTATAATTGAGATAATATATATTTAGTCAACATTATATAATTACAATTAAATAAATTTTATTAATAAAATTATATACTAAAGTAACTGGAATAATATTACTATTTAATACTGATAGTAATTTTTTCTAGTCATAATAATTCATGCATTGGAATGTTGTATATAATTTAAAATTTTAATTTTAAACCTGTTTAATTATAATAAAAAAGGAAATAAAAAACATTTTTTTAAAAAAAATAATTAATTTTAGATTTATATTAATATATGTATTCTCGATTGATTTAATTATAATCAATGTAATCCAATATATAATGTATTTAATTTAATATATGTCGACAAATTATTTAAATTTAAAGTTAGTTCAAATTTAATATAATTCATGTAATTAAAATAAATTAAAATATTCAAGAAAAAAATTTGAAAAAAGAAGTCGTCTTTAAATAAAATTAAGTTTTTTTCTTTAGATAAAAAGCAATAAGATTGCATTAAAAAGTAATAATTTACAAAAAAAATAAAGGATTTGTAAACTAATATGAAGCAATAAATACAAAAAATTAAAATAATTAACAATAGGTAAACGAAATAACTAATATTCATTATTTTAATATAACCTACTATATAGATAATAAAAGTATACTTTTTTTTTTTTTTTTTTTTTTTTTTTTTTTTTAATTAGTAAAATTATATTATTAAATAAATAAAAACTATTACAACTAATTGCAATATATAACAAAAGTAGTATAAGAATAAGATTGAATATTTAAAATTAATTTTTTTTTTTTTTTTTTGGTTTACCTACTAACTTTCGTTAATATTAATATATTATATATACTATTTTATTTTCTTTTATTAGTAACTTAGGCTTTAATAATGAAGAGATAAAATAAGTTATATTACATAATTCATTAAAATATCCTTATAATGAAGCTTCTTACTTTTCAACAATATCAATTTAATTATTTATTGAAAAACAAATGTTAAACAATTTTTATATTACATGAAGTGAAATAATATATTCCAACCCCAGAATCAATATCTAACTATTATTATATAGGTAATTTTTCTTTTTATGTATTATTATTGAATATAAAAATAGTAAAAAAAAATATTTCTTTCTTTTCTTTTAAAAAATTAAAATTAAAAAAATTAAAAAATTTGAAATATTTATCGTTATTCAAGTTTAAACTATTTTCATTTTTATATTCTTAAGCTTAATAATACAGTTTTATATAAAAAAAAAAATATCATTTCACAGATTTTAATAGTGTGAAAAAATGTAATAATAATAAAATACAGAAAGAAATATTCGAAATTCAAATATCAAATATATTTAAAAAATTTTTAATAATGTATTATGATTTATTCGATTATTTGATTATACTATTAATGTATCAATCTGTGAATAATTCATAATATTATACTATTATATTTTGATATTAAATCTATTTGTTTTACTTTAATATTATCAATTTATTTAATTATATCTTCCTATCTATTATATAAATATAGGTTAAAAGTACTTTCTCATAAAGAAAGTTAACATACAATTATATAAAAATAAAAATTAAAATATAATCTTAAACTAAAATTAATTAATGAAATAAAATATAATTTCAATTAAAATAAAAAGAAAATTAAAAACAAAAACAAAAAAAATAACTACCAATACAAAAAAATATATACGAATACATATTTATATATATAAACATTATAAATATCAAAAATGGAAAATAAATTAAGTCAAATGAAAAATATCATAGAAGTATCTTTAGTTGATAATCATTCTTCAATTTCATCAAAAAAGAGAAAAATTGAGAGAAATCAGATTTTTCCAAATGAAATTTTATTCAAAATTTTTAGTTACTGTGATATAGACACTCTTTTTCATTCTATTCCATATGTATCTTGGCAATGGAATACATTATTGACAAAAATGTCATTTGCTGGTCAAATTAATTTAAAAATATATGATGATGAACAGTTTAAAAAATTATATTCCAAATCAAAGTCTTTTTTTTCTTCTCATTATAATAATCCATATGCTATGTCAAACACATCTTATGGTTATTCAGGATATAGTAGTTATGGAAGTTATGGAGGATTGAGTAATTACGATAACTTTAGCAGTTATAGCAATTATAATAGTTATGGAAATTATGATGGTCATGGAAGTTTCAATGGATACGGTAATTTTAACGATTATAATAGTAGTTATTATAGTTATGGTAATGGCACTTCTTCTTCTTTTGATGGCTATTCAATGAATTTCCACAGAAAAGATAAAGAAATTGCCGATGTGAATGACGTATTAGAACCAAATTATCAAATTGAACTTTTAGATTCGAAACAATTTAATTCTGAAATTTCTATGCCAGTGATATTTCAGATTAATTTAGCATTACCTTTGTCATTTATCATAGCCTCCGAGAAGGAAAGCAATACCGATAATTCATATGATGATTATTTTTCATATAATATAAGCGATAATGAAATTAATGAGTCATCCTCAACTTCATCAAATTCAAAAAAAAATAAAGAAACAAAATCAATTATGGATTTCAATTTAGAACCTATTCAGGATTATTTAGATGAAAAACAAAAAGAAATAAAACAATTTAGAGCTTTTTATTACATCTATGGTATTGAAATCTCCATTGATACAGATAAAGTAATTGTTGCACCAACAAATCAAAATAATAATAATACAAGTGAAAATCAGACAACATCATCTTCTAATGAAACATTGTCTGCGCCAACTCATCAAGTTACTGGAATAAATAATAACACACAAAATGAATCTGAATCTTCATCAAATACTATTTCTAATTCAGTTGAAGTGGAAAATATAATTCCATCAACGGAGGAACAACAAAATAGCATAGGTTCTACTAATGAGACACATGTTACTCCAACTAATCCAATCCATCCTGAGGATAGTCTACCAAATTCAACTATGATTCTTACTGAATTATTACTTGAAAAGTATAGATTTACTCCAGAAATTTTAAAAATCCAAAATGTTCAGTGGTCTAATAAATTTGTTCATATAATTCCAAAAAGTGTAAAAAAGATTGAAATCAAATACCTGGGTAATCCGGATCCAGAAATATTAAAAGAGGGAACAAATTACCTTTATACTTTTATAAAAAACTTATCAATTAGTTCTTCTTCTATTTTGAGACCAAGAGCAAGAAGAACTAATCGTCATTACTATTCATCTGTAAATAGAACATCTATTACAGTAAATTAATTATATTATTTATATTTATTGTTAAATACAAAGTATTTTAAATAGAGTAAATAAATATGTTAGTTTCAAAAAAAAAAATTTAAACAAAATTATAATAATAATAAAAAAAAAAAAAAAAAAAAAAATTAAATAAATATATAAATAAAAAATAAAAACTAAACAAGCAACAAAAAAAAAAAAAAAACTAATATACTATAGGAACTATAAAAATAGTAAATATTAAAATTATTAAATTAATACAACTAAAAATAAAAATTCTTGTAAAAGCAATACTACTACTACAAAATTTATATAGTTAATATTTTATATATATTTTTTTAAATTATTTAAATACAAATAAAAATTATAAGCATTGAAATAGGTCTATTTAAGAAGTTTAAATTTTTATTTTTTTAAAAATCTTTATTTATAAAATTAAAATGAATATATATATATAAATTAAAAAGTAAAAATAAAAATGTCTTAATATTGATAATAATAAAAAGAAAAAGAAATGTTGTGTGAATAATTATTGAATAATTATTATATATATAACATAACTAATAGTAATTAAATATTTATTATGTGAAAAAAAAAAAAAATCAATAAATTTTTATTTTGTTAATTTTTTTTTTTTTACTGATTAAATATAGATAAATATAATATAAAAATATAAATAAATACATATTATTTATAAAGATGAATTTTTATCTCTTGTAGATATAATTTATTGGATTTGAATAAGTTAAATTATTCATAAATGAAATATAAAAGATTATGTTAATATTAAATATAAAAAAAGTTCTTATTTTTTTTTTATTATTATTTAGCTATAATTTTGCATGTTATTCCATGAGAAATTTTGATTTAAGTTAATATTAGTATTGCTATTGTTATTGTTATTATTGTTATTATTATTGTTATTATTATTATTGTTATTATTATTGTTGTTATTATTGTTATTGTTGTTATTATTGTTATTATTATTGTTATTATTATTAAAAAGATAGGACATTTGACCGTTCATATTATTCATACTGAAATTAAAATTGTTAAAACTATTCATATTATTCATGTTACTCATATTATTCATATTATTCATATTAACATTCATGTTCATGTTGTTCATGCTGTTCATACTGTTCATACTGTTCATACTGTTTATATTCATATTATTTATATTCATGTTGTTCATATTCATGTTATTCATATTCATGCTATTCATGTTCATATTGTTCATATTCATATTACTTAAGCTCATATTATTCATATTCATATTCATATTCATATTCATGTTCATATTGTTCATATTCATACTGCTCATATTGTTCATGTTTATATTATTCATACTCATGTTATTCATATTCATACCCATGTTATTTGTGTTCATATTCATATTCATGTTTATATTCATGTTATTGTTCATATTATTCATGCTTCCCATGTTGTTCATACTATTAAAATTATTGTAATTCATTAAACTGGTATTATTATTGTTGTTGTTATTATTAGTAAAACTACTTTGATTCATCATATTCATAAAGTTATTCATATTGTTGTTCATATTATTATTCATATTATTGTTTATATTACTATTTATATTATTCATGTTATTATTGAAATATGAATTCTATAAAGCATTTTTCGAAAATGTCATATTTATTTATATATTCGTTTATTATATATTTGTTGTATAAAAAAAAGAAAAAAAAAAAAAAAAAAAAAACATTGATATTATTAAGAAGGGATGATCTGTTAGTAAAATCATGAATTTTTAATTTTTTTTTATTTTAAAAAATAATTTTTATTTTTCATTTATTAAAATAAAAATAAAAATTTTAAATAGACTTTTTTTTTTTTTTTTTTAAAATATTTGAATATTAAAAATGTGATTTATATCTAATAGTTCTTATATTTTCTTTTTTTCTATTAGTAGTATATTTTATATATAAATATAAAATGAATTTTAATTTTTTTTAAATAATTATAAATTTATATAAATATCATTAAAAATAAAAGGAAAAATAAAAAAAAAAAAAGAATAAAAAATTCAAAGTCTAGGAAAAATAAATATGATGGTTTTTACTTACTTGATAGTTACTATTATTGTTTGAATTATAGTTATTAAAATAACCACCACCATAATTTCTATATTTATTATTATTATTATTATTATTATTGTTGTTGTTGTTATTGTTATTATTAAATCTTCTATTATTTCTATTATTGTTTAGTGAATCTCCATAAAATTTTTGAGTGGCATCATTTCTGTGATTATAAGAATTTCCACTTCTACTATTATTATTGTAGTTATTATAATTATTATTGTTATAACCATAGTTATTATTATTATTGTATCCATTACGCATCATCCTATTGGCTGCATCCATATTTAATTTATTTCTATTATTTTTTCCTCTTTTTCTTGCCATATATATATCATTTGGATTCAATACCGGTGCTGGTAGTTCAACATTTGGTAATAAATGAGACTTGAAAACATAACCTTCTTCATAGGATGGGTTTGTATATATTGCACTGATTAATAAATTTAGTTGTAATAAATAAAAAAAAAAAGTATTGAAATTAATTATTTAATATTTTTTCAACTTTTCATCAATTTATTTATTTATTCATTTATTTATTGCTTTATAATATAATTAAATATTATATACCCTATGGTTTGAATATCTTTAAGATCTGGTAAATCATATTCCTTTAATGGGGATATGAAAACATCTCCTGGTAAATAATAATTTTTCTTTAAAATATCTAATGAACCGTTAAGATTTTTTGAGTTTTCTTTAGTTAATTCATATGTTTTCTGATATTTATGTTATATTTATATAAAATAGGATTTGATTTAGAAGATTAATAATTTGAATTGTACTAAATTTAATATTTAAAAATATTTAGAGATAAATACTTTATTTTTGTAAAGAGATTCTATTGTTTCATATAATAAATTTGAAGAGTCAACATATAATATTTCATGACCTCTTGAATTTCTTTCTTTTTCTTCTTCGGTTAATTGTGGATAATATGGCTCTAATGCCTTTAAAAGTCTTTTTTCATCAATAAATGGAAGAAGGGCTACACCTAACCATGATTGCTTCTTTCCATTCATATCAATACGAAATTCTTCTGGATAATATTCTATAATACTTGAATCTGCATCAGTCATAAGGTGTCTAAATGCTTTTGGAATATGACTTCCACTAGCTGCCGGTAAGACACCCATTAGTTGTTCAAATGGCTTAAATGGCTCACCTAATTTAAATTTAATTTTAAATGACTTGACATTGCAATAATCAGAGGCAAATGGAGAGTAATGATATGGATAATACCACTATAAATTGTTTTTAATTATAAAAATATTAAAAAATATTTTATTTATTATTTTAAACTTTTATATTGCTTAAATTCGGTTATAATAATTTATTTTACATACATTCCATGATTGACATCCTTGATAATAATATTTTAATACCCAACAGAGACCTTCAGTATAAGCTTCAACAACCCTATTATAAAACATATTATTGAAAACATTCATTAATTAATATTACACTTCAAGATCTATTATTATTATTATTATTATTATTATTATTATTATTAAATTGAAAAAAGTTATTCTTTTTTTAATATATTTATTTTATATTATTCTTATTTAAAAAAAATTATATTTACTTGTTTCTAAAATCAATATCGTCAATTTCAACACCAAATTTGTTTTTGTAGTAACGTTCTTTCCATCCTGCTTCCCATAATTTAATATCATCTTCTGGTTCTGGTTCACTATTTTCAGAATCATCTTCATCATCAATTCTTGGTTTTTTAATAGAAAGGGCTGAATCAGTTGATAATGAATAAGAAGTTGATGAACTATCATCACTATATTTTCTTTTATTTTCATTTAAATCATTTTGAGGTTTGAAATTATTGATTCCAGAACGAAGTTCTGCAGCAGCAGCTTGATTCCTTAAACGATTTGCTCTTTTTTGTGCAACAATATCTCTATTTTGCTCAGCAGAGGCCTTTAAACTTTCTTTTTTACGTTTTATAATTTCACGATTTGATGTTATATTATTACCAAGTTCTATAAGTTCAGGTAAATTTTGATTTTCTATTGGACTTTCTTTTTCTTTTTCCTTATCTTTTTCTTTTCCCTTTTCTTTTTCTTTTTCCTTTTCCTTTTTACTTTTATTGTTATTTGAAGAATTTGGATTTTCTATAAAAACCTCATTCTGCTTTAATAAAACTGGAATATCATCTCTTAAATCATCATCTCTTTTTGAATAATCAATTCTGTTTTTATTATATTTATCCATATAATCATCCTTGATTCCTAATTCTCTTTTTCTTTGATCATGTCTTCTCTTTTTTGCCATTTCACGATAACGCTCTTCCTTTTTTCTTCTTTCACGGAAGGTTTGATCTTCAAGTTCCCCTAATTCAATCATGATTTCTTTAACGTGATCTAAATTAATTTCACCACTATCAGTAATATATCCTCCAAAAGATGGTAAAAGTCTTCTATATATTTTAATCAAAACATCAATAGCACCTTCTCTAATTTCTAGTGATGGTAGATGAGGTAAGAAATCATTACCAACAAAGAAACATAAAAATACCCAATCATCAATAATTCTTTCAACATCATATTGAAATGGTAAGTTATCTATTTTTAATTCTGCTTCCAAGTATTCTTTTAAAATATTGATGTGGAAAAATAAAAATGGCTTTGGTTTATCTTCAACTATTGAAGTCTCATCTTCTATATAAATAAAAAATATAATATATATATTTTATAGTTAGTTAAAATTATAATAATAAAATTTAGTAATTCTTATTTTATTTTTATATGACAAATATTTACGTCTTGTTGGATCAGCGTATTGATTACGATACTCATTTTTAGTTTGCTGATAAAATACATCTTCTCTAATAATTTTAAAATGTGGTTCATGAGTAGCCATACTAAGCATAATTAAATCCGCATCTAAACCATACATTACATGGTGAGTATTAGGGTCATATCCTTCAGAATTACGTTGTCTTCGGATGAAATCCATAATTTTATGTTCACCTTCTCCTGGAACACCTGCATCTGATAAAATAACTTTCAACTAATTTATAATAAGTGTTTTAAAAAATTAATTCATATATTAAAATATAAAATGTATCTTTATATCATAGTACTTACTCCTTTCCATCCTGGATTATTGTTTAATCTGTCATTTATATAATATTTAAGATATCTTGATAGTTTATCCATAAATGGGGTACCTGGTGTAATACAATTCGAATCAAAATTTACTTTTTCTTTAGTTGGTTCTATTATAGTTTCTCCTCTTTTCTCCATTTCTTCTCTTTTACGTTCTTCTTCTTCATTTTTTTTAATGGCATCGAGAGCTGCACGAAAACGACGTGAACGTTGTTGATTCATTTTTGCACGTGGGGCAACACCATCTATTATTTTTAATAAATAAATATGATAAATATTAATTAATTATATTTAATTTCATATATAAAGGTTCTATACAATTTACCAATTGCAAGATATAATAATTTTCTTGGACGAACCATGTTCATTAATCTATCTATATATTTGAATACTTCAATAAGCATTTCTTCCTATATATATATATTATTATTATTATTTTTTTAAAAAAGGTATATTATTGATATTTAATATATTATCTATATAGATATGAATATTGTAAAATTGTTTATTAATGTAATACTTCTGTATCTGGCGCAGGCTATCATAAATCATATTATTACCAATTTTTCATTATTCATATAAAAATATAGCAAAATAAGAAAATATATATAATATTAATAAGAATCTTAACAATTTTCCTTTTATATAGGTTAATTTCCTTTTTAAATCTAAATATTTCTATAATTTTTAATCGATAATACTAAAATGTATAAATATTTTTTAAGTATTAAATATATCTTTAATATATGATAAAATATTTACATTTCATATTATTCTTTATATGTCATTATTAGTTATAAAGAATAAAATGAGAAATAAATATTATCAAAAGGAAATTTTAACTATTGAAAAATACTTTTTATTATGACAATACCTTGTCTGTATTATTATATCCGAATGGAATATCAATATAATAATTTTATGAATTATTTTAAAAATATAAAATATTAAACGATTATATAATAAATTAATATATTATTGTATTTAAATTACATTTAATAGTAATAAAAGTTTGTTGAAAAAAAAAAAAAAAAAAAAAAAAACATTTTGCTTTAATATAAAAATTCATAATATATTTATTATTTAAAGAATTTTTATTTGCATTAAAATCTTATTTAACTTTATAAAACTTAAAATAAAATAAAGAATTATATATTTTATCTTACCCGCTTTTTATATTTAATAAAGTGGGAATCGATAATTAAAAAGCGAGTGAAAAATAAAAATATATTATTTATTATATTTTTATAGTATTAATTAATATTAATTTTTAAATTAATCATAAAATATTGAGTTTAAAATTTATTATATTGATTGATTAATCCAGTTTGTGTTTATTAAAAGAGGAGCATTAAGAAATAATCGAGAATATGGATGAATATTTATTTCCATTGTTAGATTAATTTTTGGATTATCATTATAGTTTTTAATCATTTCAAATTCATATAAATATTATATACGAAAAATCAAGAAAAGAACACATAAAAAAAGATTATTTTATTTAATATTTCCATTTTTTTTTTTCATAATAGATGCAATAAAATCATTTTGTTAAAATGATAATATTATCAAATTTATATAATTTTATAAAAGAAAATTTTTTAGTATAAATTATGTTAAAATATATCATAAAATTTTAATTACAAATATGTAAAATAAAATTATTAGTAAAGTTATAATATCCAACATAATAATATTATAATTTAATCATTAATAAGAGTAATTTGATTATAAATATGTTGACTTACTTGGATGAGTACATGGATGAACAATACCATTCATATCAAGATATAAATTATCATTTTCAAATCCATTAGGATTCGGCTTTGATATATCTACTGGTATTTCAAAACCATCAACGACTGATGCACTTTCTTCTATTGCCGCTGATATTAATCTTGGATATTTATTTGTTAAATAACGAAATAAGGCTGGAACACCCATATTATGCTATTATAATTGTAAAAAAAACTAAATGTAACAAAAAAAAAAAAACTTATGAAAACGAAAAAAAAGGATAGATAGTTTAATTAAATATTATTTCAAAACTTTATATTTATCTATTTTAATCTAATTTATTTAATAAATTAACAAATTTCTTTAAGATTAATTAATTAGATTTCTACTTCTATTATATTATTTTTTATTAATTTTTTTTTTAAAAAAAAATAGGGTAATATTTTTAATTTTATATATATATTTTTTTTTTTTTAAAATTAATTTAATTTTTAATAGGAATATAATAAATATAAATATAATGTATTTTTTAAAATATATATTATATAATATTATTTAATATAATTTTATTACTTTCAATTGTATCAAAATTTTATTTTATTTTTTTTTTTTTTTTTATAAATATTAAGAAATGTTTTTTTAAAATAATAATATGTAATAAAATGTAAAAGATATAACCAATAATATAAATATATAAAATATCATATACAAAAAAATTTATTGGCTTATTTTAGTATTCACAAGTACATTATTGTAGAAGAAAGAAATCTGAATTTTAACCAATCATATATAATATTTTTCAATAATATATAATTTTTAAAATTTAAAAAAAAATAATTAAATTTTAAAATTAGTGATGTATATGAATTAATATAATTACAAAATACTATATATTTTTTTATAATTTCTTTTACAATTTAAATAACAGTAAAAAAAATATATATAATAATATATATAAAGTTTCATTTTAATTAAATATATTAAAATTAAATACAAAAGTATTATTTCGTAAAATGGAAAATATTATGATTGATTCAGCAAATGCTGACCTTAAAAAAAGAAAAGTCAGCAACAAGGAAAATGAAAGATTAATGGAGAAAGAAGCTATGGATGCTTTTGTTGAAGAAGAAACAGGAAAAATTTCAAAAGATAAAAAAGAAATGGAACTTGAAACCATGATTTTTGGTGGTGATGATGACCGTGTTAAAAATACTTTAGATTTTATTGGTCACGAATTCAGTGATGATGAAGCCGAAAAGTTTGCTAAAATATATGAATTTAGTGATGATGAAAAGGAAGAAATTTTTGGAGATGATGTAATATTATAATTATTAATGTGTATTATTTAAAATTATGTTATAATTTTTCAACTTTAAAAATAAATTCTCGAATTTAAGAAATTTCAATAAACAAATTTTCTGACATTAATAAAAACTTTATTTATCCATTTTATATTATATCGAAAAATAATAGGATATTATCATTGATACAACAAAAAATACAACACTTGATTTAGATGGTAATATAACAACATTGTTATTTTATTACTATAATTTTATAAAACATTTCAAGGAAAAATTCAATTAAGCATATATTTTATAATTAATAATATATATTTTTTAAAAGATTCTGAAGAAGAAAAAGATGAAGATAAAATGGAAATTGAAAATGAAAATGAAAAAATTGAAATGACTCCAGCATGGTATGATGAAGATGATGAAACTCTTGAAATTAATTTAACTTCAGTTAATCGTACTAAGAAATTACGTGAAACAGAACAAGAAATTACTTTAAGTGGTGCTGAATATGAAAAACGTTTAAGAAAACAGTAATATTTTATTAATTTATAAATTAATGAAAACTCAACTTAATATAAAGAAAAAAAATAATTTATAAAACATATTTTATTAATGATTATTCTATATATTATTCAAATATTATATCAATTTAAATAAAACTAAACCCAACAAAATTTACTTAACTAAATTTTGATAAAATTAATAACATTGTCATAATAACCAACAAATAGATTCGAAAAAGTTTATAGAAGACCAATTTGGGCTTATACTAAAGCTGAAGCTCAAAATCTTGGTATTGAGAGAGATGAACAATTTTCATTCTTTAAAGCATCTCAAGACATTGTTAATGACAGTTTTACTACAAGAACATTATCTTCAAACAAGATTGATATTCTCCGTGTTCATGATGCTAATCAAGAAGAATACTCTAATGTTAGTATTCATATTTTAAATGTTAATTTAACTTTATAATTTTTCAAATCTAGTTTATCATTAACTAGATAAGAGAAAAACAAAATTAAAATTTATTTGATATTTTTGTATTATTTATTAATTTATTATATAATTATAAAATTAGGCTGTTATTCAAAATGTTTCATTCCATCCAAATGGTCAAGTATTAATGACATCTGGTTTTGATAAGACTTTGAGATTATTCCAAGTAAATATTATTAATGATAATATGATATAATATAAATATTTATATAAATAAGAAATATTTATTTTTATTATTTTTATTATTATTATAGGTTGATGGTAAAATAAATAAGAAAATCCAAAGTGTACATTTCCAAGATATGCCAATATATAATGCTAATTTCTTCCCAGATGGTCAAGAAGTTATTATAACAGGTAGAAGACGTTTCTTCTATATATATGATTTAAATGGTGGTGAAATTACAAAAATACAAGGTATTAAAGGACACGATGATAAAAGTTATGAAAGATGTAAGGTATCTCCATGTAATAATTATATAGCATTCCTTGGAGCCAATGGTTATATAATTTTAGTATCAAGAAAAACAAAACAATGGATTGCTGATCTTAAGGTTAATAAGACAGTAAAAGATCTTGATTTCTCAAAAGATGGAAAATATATATATGCTATTGGAGGTAAATATTTGCAAATTTAAAAATTATTAGATTTTTCTTTATATTCGTATGAACATGTGTAAACCATTTACAATTATAAAAATAATTTTTTAATAATTTATATTATATTTAAATTAAATTCTAGTTGATGGAGAAGTATATCAATGGGATGTAGGATCAAGAACATGTATTCACAGATTCTCTGATGAAGGTGCTGTTAAATCTACTACTATCTGTGTATCAAGAAATGGAGAATACTTTGCTACAGGGTAAATATATAAAATAAAAAAATAAAATTTCTAATTTTTATATTTTATTAATGAAATATTAATTTCCTATTATTTTTAAAAAATGAAAAAAATATAAAACTATTTGTAAAATAGTTCAAATACTGGTGTTGTTAATATATATAATAATGAATGTTTAACAGAAACAAGACCAATTCCACAAAAATCAATATTAAACCTTACCACTTCAATTCATAATATGAAATTCAATTCAGATTCCCAATTATTAGCTATTTCAAGTCACTCAAAGAAAGATCAATTTAAATTAATTCATTTACCATCAATGCGTGTATTCCCTAACTGGCCAACCTCTACTACACCATTAAGTTATGTTAGTTCCTTTGACTTTTCACCTAATAGTGGTTACTTAGCCATTGGTAATGATAAGGGAAAAGTACTTTTATATCGTCTTGGCAGTTATCCAAGAGCATAAGTTTTAAGAATTTAAATAGAATATTAATGATTTCTTAAATGGAAATATAAAAAAAAAAAAAATTTTCAATAAACCAATTTATTATACTTTTTTTTTTTATTTTATTTTAATTAATTTATTAATTATGAATTTAGAACATTAAATTTAATATTATTTTAAAGATTTTATTCTCTATTATTATTATTATTATTATTATTATTATTATTATTATTATTTTATTTAAAAATAAATAAGAAAATTAATAATAATAATAAAATAAATAAGCAATAATAAAAAAGTAAACATAGAAAAAATATAATAAAGTTATAACCAACAATTAAACTATAATTTATATGTTTTTTAGTTTTATTAATTATGTTTGAAAAATTTTATGAATAATAATAAATATTCAATTTTTCATTTTAAATAGTATAAAGGTATAAATGTAATGTAATGTTATATATTTATTTATAAG
Organism: Piromyces finnis; assembly: GCA_002104945.1. NCBI lineage: Eukaryota > Fungi > Neocallimastigomycota > Neocallimastigomycetes > Neocallimastigales > Neocallimastigaceae > Piromyces > Piromyces finnis. The sequence goes on from MCFH01000043.1 coordinate 90,858, forward strand.
ATGATTTAATTTTATTATTTTATTTATATACTATTATTTATATATTACTATTATAATTAAAAAGTTCGATGAATTTTAATTATTCAGTTTATATATTTTTTTTAAAAATATTTATATAACATTAATATTTGTTTTTTATTTTATAATATATAAGTGATAGTTACAATAAGATTTTATTATTATTATTATTATTATTATTATTATTATTATTATTATTATTATTATTATTATTATTATTATTATTATTATTATTATTATTATTATTATTATTATTATTACTACTCTTATTATTATTATTATTATTATTATTATTATTATTAATTCTCAAAATAAATTTTGAAAATTATTATCATTACTATTTCTTTGTAGTTTGGTAATTTGTTATATAAGTTTTTTTTTTTTTTTTATTATAATGATTTTTGACATTTATACAAATTTAAAATATAAATTTCCTTTTTTAATAATGTAAATATCAGCTGTTTTAAATTTATTTTTTCTTAGTACAGATATTGTTGGAATGATAAAAGTTCCATTTTTCTCAATCCGATTATCAATACTATCCATATAAAATCCAGTAATATACAAAATAATTTCTATATCTCTATCTGAAGTCCCGGTATACTCAATTGCAAAAAGAAGGACATCAAAATCATCAGTGTTTAAGTCCTTAATTTTAATTTTATTTTTTTTGAGGTAATGAATAAGTTGTTCTTTGCTTCCTTCGGTAATAAGAGATTTAACATTTTCTCTCACAATATCAATATTTTGAATGACATGTTCATTAACTATTTTCTTACTCATATCAAAATTTAATTGTTTAGATTGAAGTTTCTTCACAAAATCATATTTTCTATTTATGTGATATTTATTATCATAGTTATTAAACAAACCGAACACCTTTGACTCTTTTTCATTTTCGTTATTGATAATTTTACCTTGATTTATTATCTCTTCGCTATCTACGTAATTATGGTCATTTTTGAGAAAGACACCAATATTATTATATTTTTCTTTTTCTATAGCTTTCATATACCAACTATTTTCTATGAATATACGACTAAATTGTTCCTCGATCATATTATTCAATTCATTATTAGATATGGGTATATTTTGTTTAGAACAACGAATTAAATTTATAATAAAACAATTATCATACAACGTATATCTAAAAATGATATTAATAAATTCAAGGCTTAAACCATTGATAATATAAGAATCAATGTTGTATATATCAAAACCATTATTTAATATATATTTTAAGTTTTCTTTATTTAACAGTCCGTTAGAATCTAAATAATATAAGATATTTATATGATCCATTTCATAATTAATATCTGCACCATGTTCAATCAAAGTATCTGCGATATCAAATTTATTGCTTTTTATAGCTGAAAATAATGGCGTTTTTCTTCCCATTAATTTAAAATCGTAGGTATAGTCAAGATTACCATACTCTCTTAATATAATTTTAATCATTGCATGAGAAGCATTATTTTCAATTAAAAAAATTAACATATCTATATCTTTTAAAGAAACAAGTTCCGTTAATGTTGTATTATTATTAATTAGAAACTTTTTCAGTTTCTTTTTATTATCATTAATTATTAGATACAAAGCATAATTTCTTTTTTCTTCTAATGTTTTAAAATTGTTATTATTCATGAGTAATTATTGAAATTTGTTTTTAATTTCACTTTTTATTTTTATTATTAAATATATAAAATTATTATGATATTCAATAAAACTCTTAATTTTTTCTTTATTCTATATTATTGTTTTTTAAAGGAATTAATGATTATCCTTAAATCTTTTTAAGAAATTTTAAAAGTTTTATTTTTTTTAAAAAAAAATAATTTTTTTGTTTTTGTTTTTGTGTTTTTGTTGATGTTTTCTATAAATAAATAATTTTTTTTTTTTTGGTTAGTAATTTAATATATTTGAATATATATTTTTATATAAATATTTATTAAATTAAAATTAATTATTTTTTTATTAAATATACTCGATTTTCAAAAAAAGTTAACTTTTCATTTTCTATTTACACCTAATTAATAAATTTTAGGATTTGATGTAATCAATTTTGGTGTAACATTTTACTAATTCACATGATAACAATTTTCACTTGGAAAACTCTTAAAAGCTAAAATATCTTTTTAATTGCTTTTGTCCTCCCCCATTCTTATTAAATTAATCAACCATAAAAAATATAAAAATTAAAATAATTACTATGTAATTGAATAATTGAATAAAATCACTTTATTTGTTGGCATATTCTAATTTTGATTTCCTATTATATATAATTAGAAAATACTAAAAAAAAAAAAAAGTTATTTTGTAATTAAAATTTTGGGTTAATAATATACCGCTAGACACAAAAAAATTGTAATAAAAAAAATAAATAATATGTATTTATCAATTATCTTTATCATGTTATTATAATATTAAAACAATAGTAAGCTTATAAATTTTGTATTTCTATTGTGCTGTTATTTGTACACAATGAGTTGATATTTTATATTATTAATACTTTAAGAGTTCATTAATATTAATACATTATAGTTTAAAGTTTTCCAATCCACATTACTAAATGTTATATTACTTTATTTTTATCTTAATTGAAAATAACAAAAGTCTAAATCCATTTCATTTTTATACTAATTTTCTTCATCTAAAATAGAACTACTTAAACCTACCTCTTTCTTTCCCACTTAACACAAATTAATTTTTTAAATTTAAATAAATTAAATTAATTAATCACAACATACAAATCACAAAACCCAAAATAATAATAAAAATGAATTAGTATTAGAATCTTCCCCTAAATGTTTTTTTTTTTTTTTTTTTATAATAAAAATAAATAAATAAAAATAATAATGAAAAAATAAAACACTATCTTAATATGCATTTTAGCACAATTTAAATAATAATAATAATAATAATAATAATAATAATAATAATAATAATAATAATAATAATAATAATAATAATAATAATAATAATAAATAAATAAAAAAAATAAAAAAAAAAAAATAACATTTAAAACAAAACAAATTAAAATAATTAAATAACAATTCCAATATAATTTATATAAATATATTCATAATAAATATATCATGTTAAAGAAATAAATAATAATGAATAAACGAACTCTTACATTTGAATTTTATAAATTATTGCAAAATAATGATATCACTGGAATGAAAAAGATTTTAAAACAAAATAAATTGACTATATTAGATTTCAGAAATTATACTAAAAATATAGTACCGGATGTATTGATGACAGCAGTAGAACAAAATTGTTCCATTGAAATGATTGAGTATATCATAGAAGAAGGAATGTATTTAGATTTAGATTATGAGGTTGATTTTGAAGAAAAAGGATATAAAAGTCCATTATTTACAGCTATTAAAAATGAATTTTTTAATATTGCTGATGTGTTAATTGACCATGGAGCTGACATTAATGGTGAGATTCAATATACAGATATTATTACCTATTTAAATTGTTTAGGAGTCCTGAATAACAATATTTTAAAGTACATTTTAAATCATGGGTATGATGTCGATTCACTAGATGCTTTTTCCATTAATACACTTAAAGTTAAACATGTTCAAATTATTTTTGACTTGATAGGTAATACAAAAATAGATATTAGAAATGATTGGTATATGGAAGCTATAGATAAAAAAAATTATGAAATGTTGGCTATATTGATTAAAAATAATCCAAAGGGAAAGGAAGAAGGATTCTTAATAGCCGTTTCACTACTTAAAAGTTATGACCTTAAAAATCACACCTCCAGAAAAAACACATTTCTAAATAAATTAAAAAATCAATCTTTACCACTAATAATACCACCAACTTTATTGGAAAAAGTAATGATACCAGATATAAAAGGAAAACGTGAAAATATTAAAGAATTAATAAAAAATAATGAAATGAAAAAATTTGAAGCATATGTCATTCAAAATAAGATTCCTTTAACAGAATTTAATACCGAAAAATTTGATATCCTTATCTTTTCGATTGAACATAATATTTCATTAAAATGGATCAAATTTATAGTAAAATTAGGTCCTTACTATAATTTCAATTATAACATTAAAATCATAAATAAACCAAGTTATGGCACACCAACTTCACTTGACACTGACTATTATAAATCACCCCTTACAGTAGCTATTGATCATCAACGATTCGATATTGCTGATTATCTTCAAGAAAACGGGGCAAAACTCTTTACCGATTGGGTGATACGAAGCCGTTCCCAGAAATACAAAACCCATATTGATATACTAGAATATTTGTATCGTAATAAAAATTTAAATGATAATACCCTTAGCTATCTCTATTCCGAACAAAGTCATACCAATAACATATATTCTTTAAAAATTAATGCTGTTGAAGAAGCTATTAGATTAGATGAAACTGATATGGCAAAAGCTGTCATAGAAACATTCCATTTACCAATAAAAAAAAATTGGTATTGTATTGCATTAAAAAGTGGTAATTCAACCATGATGGAATATATGTTGGAAAATGATCCACGAGACATAGATCAAGTCATTTCACAATTAAACGAAATTATCTATAATGAAAATCTTAATAAAGAAGCCTTTATTAAAGCCACTGAAATAAAAAATAAAGATATAGCTACGGTATTACGTAGAATATATGCAGCAAAGAATTTTAATTATGTCGTTAATAATATTAGTGAAAAATTGATTAATCTTAATATATAATAAAATTTTGTGTTCTATTAGAAGGGGAAAATGGAAGAAAGCAAAAAGGTATAAATTATAGAAACTAATTTTTACAGAAATAAATAGTTTATTCAAGATATATAATCGTATTTTTATCAATGATATATGTTTAACATTAATACTATCAGATGATCAGATTAATAATAATAAAAATTTAAAAAAAAATAAAAAAGTGTAAAATAGAAAATAATAGAAGCAATATAACTCATCATTATTATTTATATAGTATCTTTTTAAAAAAAAAAAAAAAAGAAAAGAAAAAGAAATATATAAATATAAATGCACTATAAAATGGCAAAAATAATAATATATTAAATATTACATTAAAAATATCTTAAACATTTGTATTTAAAATATTTACATATAAAAAAAAAAAAAACTAAATAAAATCAAAAAACTTTAATTTCACCAATTTTTATCATCTTTTACTTTTTTTTTTTTTTTTTTATAATGTAATAATAGTTATATAACAATTTTTTCTAATAATAATGATATTTAAGAAATTATTATTAAGAAAAATGAGAAGCTTATTTTTTTTTTAGTTTTTTAAAAAACAGAGTAAATATTATTTCATTTATATTCCTTTTCAAAAAAAAAAAAAAAAATTATTTATATCTCTATTCAAATATAATAAAATTTTTATATTAATATTATTTTTAAAGTTTATAAAGTAATAATAATTAATAAAAATTAAAGTTTATTTTTTTTAATAGGAAAAAAGATTATACAAATTATTTTTTGTTTCTAAAATTTATTAATATTTAGATGAACATTTAAAATAATAACAGTAGTAGCATTACCTATTTATTCTAATTTAATAATATCTTTATAAAAAAAAATTGGAAAAAATATTAGTATATGAAGGAAATGTAAGAAAATAGACTGATTTATAAACTTTTATTAATATAAAGATGATATATAAAAAAAACAAGATAATTTGATATATTAATCAACTGTAATTTTATTTTCTTTTTTTTTTTTTTTTTTTTACTCTTTATTATTTTTTATATATTTTATGATGGATTGAATCAATATTTATATTATATAGATTATACATTATTTATTTTCAATAATTATCATTTTTATTAATTCATTATATTCAACATAGGGATAAAACATTTTCATCATCATTATATTACATTATTAAAAAAAAAATTAAACTATGGGTAATAAATATTCAAGAGAAATTGGAAAATTTAAAAAGGATAAGGTAGTAGACCTTTCTAAAATGGGTTATAAAAACCTTCCTAAAGAAATTAAAAAGTTAGAAAAAAATTGTGAGGAACTTAAAATTTGTGGAAATGAAATGCAAAATATTCATGAAAATATTAAATATTTAAAAAAATTGAAAAAATTGGATTATTCCAATAATAATATGAACTATTGGTGTCCATACTTTCCATTATCATTAGAAGAGATTTATGCAAGTAAGTTTTTCCTTTCTTTTCTTTTGATAATAATTGAATAATAATTAAAAGATATGTACATTAAACTAATAAAATAAATAATAATAATATATATTAACATAAATTTTTCTAATAATACATATTACAAACATTCTATCTATCATAAAACATATCAATTTATTTATATCAATAACTTAATTCCTAAATTATAATATTTAAATAATGATTTTACAAATATAAAAAAATGTTATAACAAATTAATATTCCTTTCACAATTAATTCTATAAAATTGTTTTACAAAAATTATATAATGCTTGTTAGATCATAATCGTTTATTCTATTCTCCTATTTCAGATGCTATTTGCGATTTAGATTCTTTAAGAGTCTTGGATTTAGGATTTAATCAATTAGAGTATAAAAAAATTTTTTTTCTATAATTATCTATTTTAATCTCGATAAATATAAATACATAATAAATACAAAAGAAAAATTCATATTAAAATGTATAAATTCACTGTTATTAATATTAAAATTTATATAAATAGAACCATTCCAGAAGGTCTAAATAAGCTTTCAAATTTAAGAACATTAATTTTACAAAATAATGACTTACAAGTATGAATCTATACTATTTAGTGTCTATTTAGGACATATATTATTATTTACTAATTATAATGTTACTTTTTTTATATATAATAATAATAAAAAAAAAAAGGAAATTCCAGAATGTGTTTTTACCATGTCAAATCTTGAAGTATTAAGAATTGATAATAATAAAATTAAAAGCATTGGACAAGAATTGGCTTGGCTTAAAAATCTTGTGGTATTATTATATATAATTTATTAATAATATATCAATGATATATATTTAAGAATCCAAATTAATAAATTTATAAATTTTATTATATACATTGATAATTCCATTTCATTTGATGATAAAATATTATTATTAATAAAAAATTAAAAAAAAAAAGGAATTAAATATTTCAAATAATTTACTAAATAAATTACCAGATAATATTGGTTTATTAGATAAATTGAAAAAATTAATTATTTCCAATAATTATTTATATGAACTCCCAAATACAAGTAAAATAATATTATTTTAAAAATATTATCTAAAAGAATGATTAATTAATTTTTTTTTTTTAAATTTTTGATTTTTGTATCCTTCATATCAATACATATTTATATAATATACTTTATCAAAAAAAAAAAAAAAAAAAAAAAGTTGGTGATATTAATGAATTAGAAGATTTACAAATTTCATATAATCTACAAATTTCAGAAATGCCAATTACTAGTCGTAAACTTCTTAAAATAAAGCGTTTCCATTTTTGTAATACAAAATTTGAAGAAGTCCCTTCTATAATTGAGAATTGGACAGACCTTTTAGAACTTTTCTTATACGATAATTCTCAAATTGAAGCTCTACCAAGTAATTTGAAAAAAATTCAATATTTATTCTTTAACACATGATTTTATAAATTTCCTTTTTTTTTTTATAATATAATAATTATATTATATACTTTTCTTGTTTTTTATCAAAGGTTTTATCGGTAATTTAACTAGATTAAGAAGAATTGAAGCTAATAACTGTTCTATTACTTCTTTACCAGATGAAATTGGAAATTTAGAAAGTTTAGTCATTTTAAATTTAAATCATAATGATCTCTCATCATTTTCTATTCCTACCACTATTCAAAATTTACATAATTTAACTAGATTATATTTAAAGTAAGAAAATGCATTTTATATAATTTATTAAATAGTAATAATTTTTTTATTCATTATTTTTTTAACTTTAATTTCAAAAAGCAATAACAAAATTGAGGTTATACCTGAAGAAATTTGTCAAATGACAAATCTTATTGATTTAGATATTGGTAGTAATAATATTTATTCTTTACCAGATGATATCGGTAATTTAATTTCATTAGAAAAATTGGTAGCTAATAATAATAAAATTGAAGTCTTACCAGAATCAATAGGGTAAAATAGATAAGCATTAAATAATTAATTATTTAATTCCAAAATATTAATTATACTTCTTTAATTATTTACAGAAAACTATGCAATTTAAAAAATCTAGAATTACAAAAGAATTCACTTAATAATTTACCAAAAGAACTTTGTCAACTACTTAACTTGGCTAAATTAGATATTAGTTATAATAAATTAATGGATTTACCTGATGATATTTATATGTTACAAAATTTAACCGTATTGTACCACCACTTTTTCTTTTTCTTTTTTTTTTTATATCACTAAATATATATATATTTAGTAATGCAATAATATATCTATATCTTTTGAATTCTATATATTATCTTTTTTTTTTCTAACTATCGCTGTTATTTCTATTTATATTATTATTTTTTAAATAATTACAGATTTTAAACACAAAAGATAATGTATGGAAACCAGATGTTCAACCAATTATTACTAAAGGTATTCAAAGTATAATGGACCATTACAGACAACAAGCCTCCAAGAAAGGAAAGGTAAAACCATATATAATAATAAAAATATTAAAATTCATACTATATTTTTCTTTTTAAAAGAATACATATTTATATATTTTATTAATATAATTAATTTAAAAAAAAATATGTTTTTATTTTGAACAATAGAAAGTCAAAAACTAGAATCTGATAAAGCCAAATTCGATACATTATCATTAATCAATTTTTATCCGAATTCAACATATTTTCTGAATTAAGCTGAAATAAATTTTATATATTTTATTTTTAAAAAATTAGTAAAAATAATATTATACAACGTTTTTCGTTTTTTAATGATTTATATATATATATATATAATTATAAAATATAAAGTAGTTTCTTTTAATATCTCTAATATATAATAAAATTTTATCCTAAGAACTTTAAAAGATATATAAAATTGTATATTATTTTCATGATATAGATATCAAAAATCATTAAATAATACAATAATATTTATATTTATTCATTTTTGCTAGTTCTTTCTTTTTTATACTTTAATTTTATTTAAATATATCATATATTATTTCATATATACTAATTTAGAAATTTTACCACCAAAATATTTCTTTATTTACAATATTTTTAAATATTAATACAATAAAAATATCCAGAAGTTGTTATTTAAAGCAATTAACCAAAAATTATTATGACCTGCTGGCACCACTCCTAAATATTGTTAATAATAATAAAATAATTTTTTATATATACTTTAAATAGACATTTTTTAACAAAAAGCTATTAATTGCATTTTCAGAAAGTTCTACAATTAATTCTATTAATTTAACACTCCAAAAATTAACTTTTTTTATTTTTTATAGCATATGACCATTCATAACACCTAAGCATTTACCATCAACTGATAATAATATAATTTTTTATTTTATATATAACTCATATTTAGAGTTTAAAAACGTCTTTTTCATAGTTTATATATATACATTCATCCTTATACTTTCTATTAAATATAAATGAATAAATTAATAACGTTGGTTTAATTATTATTATTATTATTATTATTATTATGTTTATTATGTTTATTATGTTTATTATGTTTATTATTATTATTCTAATTATTATTATTATTATTATTATTTATTTATTTATTTATTTATTTATTTATTTATTTATTTATTTAAAATTACACTTTTTTTTTTACTTTTAAAGGCTTTGACTATTATTTAATATTATTAATTAAAAATAATAGCTTTTAAATATATTATAAATATATTACTTTTTCATATTACAAATTATTTTCTTTATAATTGTTAATATATAAAAATTTTGGGTAAATTTATTCATAATATATGTTTAAGTAATATTAACTATTATATATATAATTTATTTTTTATTAATATAGTTCATATGTTTTTCTCATATTCAAATAAAATTATATTATATTTCATTTTAATTAAAATAGTATCATAATAAATATATTGCAATTAATTGATAATTAATGATATATTTCCATTTATAATTTTGTTTTATTTTTTAGTTTTTAATAATAAATAAAGTTTATATTTTACATTTATCAATTGACATCAATAACAAAAAAGAAAGGGATGAAAATTTTGTAATGGTGGCCATTATAATAATATGTAATGATAATGAAAATAGTAATAAGTTCTATCAAAAATATCTTTTTTCTTGTATGAGTGCAGTAATAATTATAATTGAAAAGGTCAATAATAGTATCAAAAATAAATAGCAATAAATATATAAATAATATATAAAATAATATGCAAATATTTTTTGAAATTATCATAATTATATATCATTATTAAAATTATTTAAAATATATAGAAATATATTAATTATAATTTATTATAATTTAAAAAATATCTTTAAGAAAATACATTTTCATAATATAATTAAATATTTAATTAAAATTATATTAAAATTTTATTATATTAATTATAAAAAGATAAATAAAAAAAAATTTAAAAAAGCTCAGTTTTATTTTTATTTTTCAAAAATATTGAAATTTACAGTTTGGAAGTAACTAAGTAATATTTTCTTTATTAAATAAAAAAAGGTAAAAAAGAAAGAGAAATAATAATAAATATATCATATATTTCAATAATAAATAATTAAAATAATAATACTTCTTTTTTTTTTTAATATTTCCTTTTTATTTTTTTATTTATACCTTTAAACAAAGACAAAATTGGTTTTAATTATATTTAAAATAAAATAAAATGAATATTAATACTCAAGATTTTAACATGGATAACTTACATGAAATGTTTATGAACATTCATTTATCAGAAAATGGCGTCTCACCATTACAAATACCTTCAGCCTCTTCTCCTTTTGGTAATGTAAATTTCCCACAAAGTTCACCAAACAGTAATAATGGTAGTCCAACAGATATTCTTATGTTACAACAACAACAAAATCAACAAATAGTTTATCAAGAAGCTGTTAATAGACCAGAAGATGTTCAAATGGGTGAAAACGGTTTAACTGCATATGAAGAACAAATGCTTTTCCTCCAAATGCAAGACCAACTCTATCAACAAATTGAAGATGAAAGACTTAGACTACAACAAATGTGAAAGTTAAAAGAAGAAAAAAATCAAAATTCCTCATTAATAAAAAAGAGAAAAAATAAATATTCTGTTTTATTATGAATTTAGGATTAATAAGAAAGAATTTATATTTATAATGATAAAAAAAACCCGTTTTTGTTATAATGAAAAAATCAAATCTTTTCCCATTTATTTTTGGTTTGATAATTAAAATACCCACTATCTTATTATTATAATAACTAATAATAATAATCATTTCATAATTATTTTTTAAAATAAATAAATATAATAAATATATATATTTATTTTTTTTTATATTATTTTCCATATGTATTATAGTTAAACTGAATAAATGACAATATTTTAATACTATCATTTATAATAAACAAATTATATATAAATAAGCTTGAATCATTTTAAATAAAAAAATGTGTTATTATATTTGTTATTAATAAATTTTCTAATAACAAAAATTTTTTATTATATGCTATTTAGTGTTTAGTCTCTTTTTTAAAATTAATGTATTTAAAATACAGCTACAGATGTATACATTACTATATAAGCCTAGTTATTAAGAAAATTTTTTATTTATATCTTGTATTACCTTTATCACTTTTTTATAAGCATATTGCGTTTTAATTGGTAAAAATTTATTGGAGAAAATAAATAATTATTTTTTCTTTTCTATGAAAAAAATACTCCATAAACAAATTTTGTTTTTTTTTATTTGTATTCAATAAAGATTTCTTAAGATATTTATTTCATATAGCCTATCCTTTCTTTTAATTTTTATTATTGAGGAAAAAAAAAACACATACCAAACGGGACTCGAACCCGCAATCTTCAGATCCGAAGTCTGACGCCTTATCCATTAGGCCACTGGCACGGGAAATTTAATATTAAATCTTTGCATCTGATTGGTAAATGCTTCTGTACTACCTTCCATAAAAATTTTGTCTCCTACATAAGACATTTTGACTATAAAAGGAAATATTTTAATAAAACTAAATTAAAAATTTAAAATTTAAAAATATTCACATTCACATTTTTAATAATTTAAATAATGTTAAATAATATAAATTATTAATTTTAATATATAAATTATTAATTAAATTAATTCTGTCAATTATAAAATTAAAATGATTAAAGAAAGGATAAATTATTTCATTAATTAAATTTTTATAATTATGGTATTTTAATTTTTAGTTGGTAAAATCTTAAGATAATGTTTGAATAATAAGTTTTATTTATTTCAAGAAGTTTTAATTTTTAGTATTTTATTTTCCAAAAATGATATAATTAAAAACCAGCATTCTTTATTTTTATCTATTTAAAAAATTATTATATATTTATAAAAATATAGTAAAACCATTTCAATTATTATTATAATATTTAGTTAAAATATATTCAATTTTATTTCTTAGTAATCTGAAGAGGAATACAAAAAATGATTTATTTTTTAGGAATTTCAAATAAATAACTGACTAAAAATATAATGAATTAAAAAAAAAATAAAAAATACTCTTTAATAATTTTTAAAATTTTATTATTTAAAAAAAAAATAAATAATAAATAAAAGAATTTCAACTATTTTTTTCTTTTTTTAATAAAAAAACATTGAAAAAAAAAAAATTTAAAAGGAGACATAAAAATAAGTAATACAATTAAATTCCAAATAATAATAATACATATACATAAAATATATTAATTTAATAAAATAAAATTATCCTATAAGATAATTTTCATTATTATTTTAATTTTTTTTTAACATGTCAGTTTTATATTATAGTATAATTAAGTTCTTTTTAAATAGTTTTAATTGAAATTATAAAATAATAATTAATTAAAATTCATTTATATTGAAATTTCAATACATTAGAATATGTGTGAAAAATTTCAAAGTGTAGTTTAATTTAAAATATTTTCTTTTTGATATTTATATCTAATATATGAATTTAAAGAAATGCTAGACTTTATATCACAAAATAAAGATTTAATCATAACAATATTTTTCATTGTCATTTTCATATATTTCTTCATAAAAGTATATTATCACCATAATGTTTATAAATTAAAAAAAAATGACAATTCAAATTATAATATAGATAAGATTGGTATTGAGTAAAATATCATAATATATAATTAATAATATAAAAAAAATTCTTTAAATTAACAATTATATAACTCTTTAAATTAATATATTAATATTTGTATAAAGTAATTATCCAATTAATAAATTCCTTTTTTCTTTTATTAAAGAAAAAAGAATAAAATGTCAGTATTTAGTTCAAAGTCACATATTAAATGATATATATAAAATTCCTCAAAAAGAGTTCATCTCAAATATAAATAATATTTTTCCATATGCAAAAAAAAAGCAACTTAAAAAAAAAAAGAATTATCATACTGATAAAAATGAGAAAATAGACGAAAATGACTTTATAGATTATAGTTCAGAATCCTCCATTTCATATAATGAATCAATGGAACATTTAGAATCATTAAAATATGCACATTCAAATTATCTTTACCACTCTTCAAGCAGTAAAAGGAAGAACAAAAAAAATAAAACAAACTCAAATGCACGGAAATACATTAAAGCTTTTCCAACAACGCCAAATTTAAAAAATAAAAAATGGACAAAAAAAAATGAATATCAAAACGATAAAAATGACATTATTACAATAAAGATTTCAAAATCAAATAAATTTATAAAGAATTTGGCAAATTCTTTTAAAACAAAATTTTTTCTTTCTGATACTAATAGTAAAATCCAAAATCATAAAAAAAGAGATTATTTACTCCCAGATATTAAATTCTCGAAACAAAATAATCTTACCAATATTTTAAAAGAAGAAATTCTCAAAGAAATAAACTATTTTATTCAACAAAATTATACAAGACCAAATGAACAACTTAATAGTGCAATAAATATTTCTAAGGCAATAGAATTCTTTTTAGTAAAAAACGTCCCGTTTTCTATACTGGATATTAATTTTGCTAATAAAAGTTTTTTATTACTATTAGAACGAATTGGTAATGCTATATCTAATAAGTATTATTCAATCCAAATTGGAATGAAACAATTTGATTTATCCTTCTTTACCCTTTGTCTAAAATTAAAGAATAAAAAATTAGAAATAGAAAATAAAAGAATCATTAAAAACCGGTTAGATTTACTGGTAGCAATGGAATTAATTCAACATTTTAAAAAATATCCTTTCTTAAATAATGTTCAATGTTCTATTAAAGATCCAATCCTTACAATTGCTTCCCCCTATGCTAAATTGATAGCCAATTCTATTACAAAAGATATTCATAAGGAATTATCACGTCATATTACCGCCAATAAAAATGCTATCCCATATAAAATATTAGAAATCTATCCGGACTTTGAAGAATTTTTGAATAAAAACTTTATTCATCGTTATTTGTATTTATATCATCATTCCATAACTGTAGATCTTTCAAACAAACCAGAAAAAATATTAATCATGTATAAAGGAAAAATGGAAAATTGGACAGATATTAAAGATAAAATTGTTTTTAAAGAAGATGGTGTTACATTAGAAGGTAAATACAGTCAGGAAGGTATTATTGATGAAGGGGTTTATAACTGGACAGAATTAAAACCATTTATGCATCGTTCCTCTTCTAATGTCACTAAAAACTTAACTAGCTCCAATTCAAAAGACACTTTTAACCATGATAAAAAAGAAAATACACCCCTTTCAATAAATGTTGATAATATTAATGTAAATAATATAAATTTACAATCAATTTCACCTCATTCTACCAAATGTAGTGACGAGGATGATGATAACACTCTCACCAATGATTTTATTAATTTCGATGATAGTACTGAACTGAAAATGATCTATAAATCTCTTTACAATAACATTGATTATTACAGCTCTAAATACAAATTATTTTCACGTATTTATAAGGAAGGAATCAATCAAGACATATACGAAGCTGCTGAAAAATTTATTTATTATGATATTCATTTTAATAATCAGAAAGATCCATATGAACATACTTGGGGTTCTCATTACCTTTTTGAATATTGTTCTTGGATCACTTCTCGACCAAGATTCTCAGGTGATCATGCATGGATTCGTTTAAAAACACCAGGTAAAAGTTTATTAAGAAATAAAAAAAAAATTATTAACATAAATATCTTATTAATGCTTTTTTTTTTTTTTACTTTTCAAAATATTTATAAAAGATGGTAATGTTTATTCAGTAGGTTTATATCGTGAAGAAAAAAGACATATATATGATCAATTTGTATTTCCGATGAGAATGAAATCATGTAAATATATGTCACCAGATGTTTCTGAATTTTGGAAGGGATATTATTCTACTATTTCTGTTGAAATTACTGTATATATAAATTTATTAATTACATATATTATATATAATGTTTAAGTATATTTTTCTAAATTAAATGTATATTTTATAATGAAATAATAATGAATCATAATCATCTTAAATTTATAGAAAGAACAATTTGAAAAAATAAAAGCAAAGATTGAAGAATATCAAAGATTAGCAGAGTATCATCCATATCAACTTTTAAATGCAAATTGTGCTTCTTGGGCTTCTGACATAGCATCCATTGTTGATATTCATTTCCCAAATGATTTACCTTTAAGTAAAATTTTATTTAATAATGTTAAAGTACAAAATATTGGAAAAAAAGTAAGAATTAACCAATAAGATTATTACTATAAACATTAAAAGAAATAACAAAAAAAAATATTTAATTATCAATAATTTAATATAATATTTTTTATTTATTTACATTTCCTTCTTTCTACAGATATTTGAAACTAAATTGATGGCACCGCATTTCATTTTTTTTAACAAAGCATTGGCTTTTATTATAAATACTATTAATTTAATTTTTGGTGCTGGTATGATTGATAAAAAGGTTATTATGAAAAAAAACATATTATTATCAAATATAAGTTATATAAACATTTTCCATTTTATTTTATATATAATTCTCCATGTTAACGTTCCTTTTTTTTTAAATAGTTAAAAAATAAAGAGCAGTCAAAAATCGAGCCATTTATTAAAAATATTAAAGATATGTTTGATCCAAATAAAATAATTATCATACATCCTTTCATTATTGGATACCACGTTCGAAATTATATTATTACATGGCGATTAGATCAGATTTTTAAATTAGAAAAAAAATTAAAAGAAATAGTTGAAAACTTGAAAGAAACAAAACATCAATATCTTCTACAAAGAAAAGAATCATTACATAAAGGAATATCATTGAAAGATTTTAATAATGATAATTCTACTAATGCTATAAAAATTCGACACTATCAAGACGAAATTAAATCCATTTATCAAAAAATTGAAAATATTAGGTATTCTATTCCTAATAAATTTAGAAAGAAACATATTATTCCAGAGGGTGATCTTTATACTCAATATCCATTGAATGATTAACATTCATAAATAAAATAGAATATATAAAAGTTAATTTTTATATATGTGAATCGACTAAATTTCTTTATTTTTATTATAATAGCTTTATTTTTATTTTAATGGGTTAGCTTTTAATATTATTAATAAATTCTATCTTGTTTTTTTTTAAAAAAAAAATATAAAAAAAGTTATTTAATAAAATAAATTAGAATTAGTAAATTAATGTTCAAATTAAGAGAGAAAAAATACGACTTTACTTTTTTATCTTTTAATTATATTTATTAATTATAAAATAAAATAGGAAAATGAATTATTTATTAGAAAAAAAGATATATAATAAAACAAAAAAAAAAAAAAAGATAAAAATTTCTATTAACCAAAAAAATTAACTTTTCTTATACAAATTTATCAATATCAAAATCATTATATTTGGGTGTATAAATGTACCAATTTCCTGGGGAAATAAAATTTCTAAGCCCATAAAAATCTATTTTTACAGGATAATATGAAAATAGGCATAAAGGGATTGCAGATCGAGGATAAACAGATATTTTTCCATTACAGTATGAATAATGTCCATCTTTACATAGCAATTTTTGACCTTCACAAAGAAAAGGGTTATTAACCGTAATTGATGCTACTGTAGGATTAGAAATAATATAAATATAATTATTTTCATATGATGTATAGATAGTATATCTACATCTATCCTCTGGTGGATAACAACACATAGAATAAAATAATGTATCACGATTATTCCAGTTTTTTGAGAATCCTCCACGACGCATAAAAATAACAAGTTTATCACTATATGATCTTTGAATAAGTTTTTCCACATTATTAAAATTACTAAGGGTATAATCAGTTGATATTGATTCTCCGGATTTGTTATCTTTTAATTCTTCAATAAAATCTACTATATCATAAGTACTTTGTGGTATTTCATTTATTTCAAAAATTTCTGCCCATTCGCTGTCGATACGAGCCATTGGTGTAGTATGTAATAATTCCACTGGAATTGTTTTAGGAATATTAAAATTTCTTATTTTAGTTGGTTCATAAATTTCAAATGTCGTATTTGGAAATAGAATCGAAAAGATTTTTAAAAATGGTTTAATTAGATTCTTTAAATTTTGACTAGACATATTACTGTATATATAATCAAAATTAGCATAAAATCCCCAATATGGCAATGAATTGAGTTGTGAATAATAGTCCATCGTCAATGCTATTATTTTATTTAATCGAGATTGTTTAATTAAAATATCACTGCATCTAATATATCTAATATAATCATTATTGATTCTATTATTAAATTCACAAAGGCCTGAATAAACAAAAATTGTTATTAGAGGTTTAACATCTGAAATAGTGTAAGTTGTACCTGTTCCACTAGTACGACCAGATGCTGTAGTAAATTGATTGTAATTTAAAGGAAAGCTATTACATGTCTCTTTTAATGTACCGCTCATATCAACATCAATATTGGATTCTGACGGGAACCACCATCTATTTAAATAATTATTTCCTTGCCAAATACTTCCAATAGGATAAACATTAAAAATATCACTAGCAATAAGAAATGCTTCATCATAAGCCCTCTTAGAACCATTATACCTATACCAAAAATTTATTAGTTTTTCAATGCTCATGAAAGCTTGAGACATTTTTGATGATGATAAAGGTATTAAACTTTTTAAAGATGGAAGGATATCAACACTTTCACCATCAATTAATGAATTTTTAATTATGTCGATATTAATACATGGATCGTATCCAATATCAAAATTAATCTTATTAATGTTTACATAGTGGGTGCTATTTATATCAATAAATACATATAATACTTTGTCACGAGAACCGTGTATATAAGTAAAATTTGATGGTGTTGTATATGCTCCAACAGTATCAGGTGCAAGTTGACAAGGTACTTTTCCTTGATATATTGTTGCTTTATGAAACATTGTACAAAATGGATATTGAAGATGAGCAATTGTCCACCATCCAATATCATAATTATTCATTTCATTAAATTTAATTGGAACAATTGCTGCACTTTTTACCCAACTGGACTTTTCTCTTATTCTATAATCTAAACTTTCATCATTTAAATATATTCTAAGGAATGTTTCCACATCACAGAAATATGCTTTTATAGATTGAAGGGCTGAATATCTTCCATCAGGTTCAGTACATTCAGTAGGAAATAAAGTATATTCTTTAACATTTGGATTTGGATTTAATACCATGTAATCATTTTTATCAGGAATTATATGAGCATTTTCAACACAGAAATCAGATGGATCGTCAGCCATTGGAAAAAAGGTTTGTGCATATAAAAATAACTTTAATAAAACATTTGAATCACCGGCCTCTTTACCGTTTGGTAAATCATTATTTATTAATAAATTATAAATATAATCAGTAGATTTTAAATATTTTATAGTTATATCATCTATCTCAATATTGTGCGATTTTAGATTTTTGTTTATCATATCGAGATCTCTAATAAATTCATGTGCTGAGTTATAATAATTATTAAATAAGCTTCTACAATTATTGTTTAATTTATACAAAATATCATATTCATTTAAATCCGAACTTGAATCATAATAATCATTATAATAACTATTTTTATTATAATGCTTATTTATTGTACATACAATATTATTAAATAAGTATAGTCGCATGTGTTTTATATAATAAAATTTAGAAGAATAAGAAAGAGAATCTTTACTTATAGGATCGAAATGATAACTTACACTTATATATTCATTTTTGTATCTCTTTTTATCGTATGTATTCTCAAGTTGTATGACACCAGGTATTGGTTCTGTTGTATCATTCACAGCTAAAAACGTTTTCCTGCTCCTATTGGAATGTTAGATATATATCTATTGCCATTTTTAAAATTTACAGTTTTAAAAAAATTACTTATATATTCTTTTTTTATTTCGGACATATTTCCATTATATCGGGACTTTTCTTCATTATCAATACATCTCTTTAATATATTATATATATGATCAGTAATAATCTCAATGTTACTCTTTTTTGTTCTATTTTGATTATTTGTATCATTACAATCATTATTGTTATTTTGGTTTTTAACTTCATTTCTTGAAATATTATCTGTAAAAGTACTTTTAGTTTGATTATTGGATTTCTCATTTTCCTTTATTTCACCATTATTAAGGATCTTATTATATAAAATCTCAGTTTGTGTATTTTTATTAACAAAAACTTTCTCATCTAAAAATTCTGTTTGAGTACTTTTATCCTGTAACGTTTTGTTATTTAAATTAGAAGAATCAGAACATTCTATATTTAAATTATTTGTTGAACTCTTTTTTTTAGACATATGATTTTTCTTTTTATTTTTTTTGTAGACTTTTTATGTTTATTATTTTTATCACTGGAATCTTGATTTTTATTATTATTTCCTTTTTTCTTATTAGTTTTATTTTTACTTCTATCTAAAGAAGTATTACTTGTATTACTTGTAATAATTGAATCATTATCTATAAATATAGATGACATCTTGATTTTTATTCAAACACAAATAATTATCAATTAATAATATATTTTATTCTTTTTTTTTTTTTTCTCTTACAATAAAAAATAAAAAAATTCTAAACTATAGGATTTATAAAACATATTTCAAAAAGGGAAAAATGGGGGATTGGGTAAAATAAACAATAAAGTTTACCATATAATTTTATACAGAATAAAGATTATCATGATTAAATGTATCCAACTCATAATTAAATATTTAACAAAATTCTGTAACTTTATCATATTATTTTCTTTTCATATATATATATATATTTAAAATTCTAGTAGTCGTATTAATGTATTAATTATATTAATCCTATAATTAAATAAATTGAGAAAACAGTAATCTATTTATATAATCTTTTTCTTCAAATTATTATTCTAATTGATTAGTTTATTACTATATTTTTTTTTATTATAGTATACATTTTCATCATAAATTAACTTTAATAAATATGATGAAAAAATATCATTTATTATACATATACATATTTAATAAATTACATGATATTAATGAAATGTTTTGTTTTTTCATAATTTTTTAATAATAATAATAATATATATATATTTTTTATTTTATTTCAAAGTTGTTATTAAATAGTAGAGGAAAATATATATAAAAATCAAATGTTATGAAAAAATAAAAAAAAAAAATAATAATAACAATAACAATAATAATAGAATAGCTATATATATTTGAATACTTTTTTTTTTCTTTCTTTATTTAATATTCACAATTATTGCTTTTCAGATATTTTTGTTTCTTATTTCAATACTTCAAAATTTTGAGAAAAAGAAATTCATATTCTAATGAAAAGAAAATTCATTTTCTCTATCTCTTAATAGTATTGCTAATTGACTTTTAAGTTGTTCTGGCTCAAATATATATTTATTTTGTAAAGTATGATTCTGTCTCTTTTTTATATTATTGCTTAATTTTAATGAGTTAGAAGGAAGTGATGATTTAAAAGATGGTGAGGCATCATTCTTAGTATTCAACTTTTTGATATTTTGAGAAATTCCTGATTCTGATTCAGTAGTTGATACCATCTGAAAAGAATAAGAATTATTATTGTCATATGATGTACTTTTTGAATTACTAACATGAATACTCTGAAATGTATACCAAGGAACATGTTGATAAATTGATAAAGATTGTGTTTGATGCATTAAAAAAGAATATGGTATTGTGTTATAATTTGGTTTATCTTCTTCAACATTTACTCTAGGATTAACAAATGGTGGTAATTTTTGTGATAGACTTTTCTCCTTTTTAATATCTGAAATATATTCTTTTTTTTCTAATTCTAAGTAATTTTTATTATTTTCCTTATTCTTCATTCTTTTTTGTAATTTACTTATTTTTCTTCATAAGATATAATATTATTTTTTATGACATTTAATTAGTATTATAATATCGCTATATCTTATCAAAAATAAAATAAACAAAAACGAAGTAAAAAATAAAAATATCTTATTCTTTTCCTATTGTTAAATATTAATATTTCCTATCACACCTTTATTCTTCGTTATTCTAACTTTTTAACTTTTGTTTGGCACACTATAATAATACAAAAAAAAAAAAAAAAATTATATTTTAACACAACAATATAAAAAGCTTATTTTAATATCAGTGCTATTTATAGTATTGTTATAAATTATATATAATATTAATTATTAAATATAACCTTTATTTTTTATACTTTTAAATTCTTGTTAAAATAAAAATTATTAATAATTATTACTATTATAATTAATTATATAATAATAATTATATTAGCTGTAAATGAAAAAAAAAAAAAAAAAGTGGATAATAGATAATATATGTGATAAGTTAATATTTTATCATATAATATATACAATTAATATTAATGTTTTGTTTTTTGTTGTTGTTTCTTTTAAAAAAATATAATTGATATTATTTTAAGCTGTTATTTTTTGCCTAATTATTTATTTAAGTGATATCTTTATGGTATTAAAAGTATTAATGAACTTATTGGAATTTAACATTTGAGAACTAATATACATTTTTAAAAATAATAGTTATTAAAATAAAAAATAAATTAATATTAATATTTTTTAACTACATTATTATAATTTCTAGAAATTAATGACTTACATCCATTTCTGGGTGTTGAGCTTGGAATCTAATAAATGAATTATAATTATATATACATATTAATAATCATATATTAAAAATGATAGTTTTTTTAAAAACATAAAAAACATTTATTTTACTTTCTGAGAGCTTCTTGTTTCTTTAATTCATCACTAGTTGGAAGTCCAGCAGCCTTTTGTCTTTGATCGAACTATTAATTTTAATTTAAATTTTTTGAAATTTTTAAAATTTTTATAAAAATAAATATTTTTTTAATTTTTAAAAACAAGATATTTAAATGGAAATGTATACATATAATCATATTATCAATTATAATTATGTACCATCATCTTTTCAACCATAGATCTGGTTTCACCATCTAGATCACTTAACTTTGAATTTTCTGGTTGAATCTTGGTAGTATCAATAGCTGGATGATGAGTAAGAACATTTTTCCACCATTCCATTTTATTGAATTTTTCTAAGTGAATGTGTAATTCATCATTATCTATAATATAATTATACATAGTTATATAATATATATATATAATATTAATAATAAAATTAAAATAGCAATTTAAATTGGAATTGTTAAAATCTATTTAATTAATTATTATTTTATTTATATAATTTTAATAATATAAATTATTACCAATGAGCCAAACACTGTCATCAACTTGGATAAGAGCACATAATTCACCCTACATAATATTTTTATAAATATATGAAATTAGTATTACAGCTTTTTTTTATTATTACACTATATTTCTTGTTTTGTATATAGTGTATATTAATAATAGTATTTATATTTATAATTACATCCATAATTGGCTCTTGACCCTTAAAACCAGCCTTTAAATGCTTCTTTTCAATCTTAATATCAAGTTGTCTAGCACGAGTACCTTTTGGAATTGGAACAGTAATATCAACATCTTGAAGAGTTTGTTTCCATTCATATGGTAAAGCTTTTATCAATATTATATATAAAATATTTTATATAAATTTATTTTAAAAAAATTAATAGATTAAAGAATTATTTTCTTTTAGTTAAAAAAAAATAATAATGATATAAAGAATATTAATAATCACCAGCTTGTTCAGCTTCTTCTCTTTTACGTTGTTCTTTATCGTAAGCGTCTCTTTCAGCTTCAGTCATTTTATCATAATCTTTTGGAGTAGTCATTTTTAATTAACAGATTTTAGTTATATTACTAAAAAAAATAAAAATTTAAAATTACATCTATTTTTTTAATTTAATTAATAATTCTTAATAAAAACCATTTGAATTTTAACCAATATAAATTTATTTATTTGTTTATTTATTTGTCTATTCATTTATTTACTTTTTATATTTAATTTATATATTTATATATTATTTGTTTATTAATATATCATTTTTCTATTATATTCTTTTTCAACAATATTTTAATTTAATCTAACAAATTACTTTCTTGACTTTAATCCTTAGATAATTACTTTACATTCTTTTAAAAAAAGTGTTTATTATTATTAATTGAAATAATTACTTTATTTATTATTAAAATGGGTTTATTTTTATTTATAAAACACAAACAAAGATATATCTTTAATAAACGCTACTTTTGATAATAAAATTAATATAAGTATTTGATGGAGAAATTGTGGCTTTAAGCATTAACTAAAATTTATTGTAAAATGTATGTATGTATTTATTTATTTATTTATTTATTTATATATATATATATATTTATTTATTTATTTATTTGTTTATTTATTTATTATAATTAAGCATTTATAATTAAATGAATATTTCATAAATATTAGTAAAAAAATTTAAACTATGATATAATAACAAAAAGTAATTATAAAAAATAAAAAATTAAATTGAGAACGATTATTTTAATTTCTCTCGATGTTCTTTTTTAATTATTAAAATCATCC
The DNA here is from genome assembly GCA_002104945.1 of Piromyces finnis. Taxonomy (NCBI): domain Eukaryota; kingdom Fungi; phylum Neocallimastigomycota; class Neocallimastigomycetes; order Neocallimastigales; family Neocallimastigaceae; genus Piromyces; species Piromyces finnis. Next base: position 115,089 of record MCFH01000043.1, read on the forward strand.
ATATTTTATCTATTATTTATAACATTGTCTTAAACAAAAAAAAAAAAAGTATATCAAATAATAATTTATTATAATTATTTATTATTATTTATTCAATTTTTTTTCCTCTTTCAACCATAAAAAAACCTTTAATATAATATTTATTTGTATCCAATATTAATAACTTATTTTCTGTATCTTTCATTTACTCTTAAATGATTGGATAATATTATAAATATTAATTGATCTAAAATGTGGAGCTTATATAATTTATAAATATATTTTCCTTGATAAATTAATATTTCTCAGACTTTACTTTCCTTATTATTTCTTAAATAGAGATGAAGCTACATTATTATTACCTTATATAATTATAAATTAGCTTTTTATATGCATTGGTTACAACATTGAACGCAAAAATATATCAAAAACATCTGGATATAAAGATTATTTAATTATGATTAATAATTATAACTTAAAAAGATTTATATCCAAATAAAAGGAATGCTTTATATTATTAGCATCTTAAAGTATAGTCAATTAATATATACATTATAATGAATTATTGATAAATTTATTACTATATAAAATTAATGATATATAAATAATAAATAAATTATTTTATTTTCCTTAGAATCTTGGTAATAATTTTCAATTTTATTTTAAAACATCATTATAATTATATTTTAAACTCTATAATAAAAGAACTAAAAATAGCAACTACCTAAATAATATATATTTAATCAGTATTTAATCATTTATTAGCAATATATATTTTTATTAAAAATTTTAAAAATTATTTTCAAACATAAATACACTATGGAAAAATCTAATTATAGCAAATAAATTATGTTTGTCTATTCAATGAAAGTATTTAACAATATGATTTTGTTGTTTCTTGAATATATATATATTCTTTATGTTTAAAATATCAACATTACTAAAACAAATAAATGTTTAAAATAAAACCTTTTTTTATACCCAGCCGGATTTTCTGTAATATGACTTTCTAAAAATAATAATGACTCAATATTACTACATTTATTTTTAAAGAAAAATTATAAATACAAGTCTACACATCATTATCATTTTTAACACTTTTCAAATTTTTAATATAACTACTTTTTTTTTTCTTTATTTATTTACTTCAAAATTTATTATCGAATTTCCGTTTTAAAGTTATATTACTTTTTCTAGTTATTTCTAATACTATTTCTTTTGAATTAAAATAGTTTTTTTTTTTTTTTAAAAAAAAAAAAAAAAAAAGTAATATTAATAAATAATATAAATAATTAGAAAAAAAAAAGAATTTAAATTCTATTATAAATTCTATTTTTCTAAAAAGTTTTTATATTAAGTTAAAAATATTTTAAATTAATTATATAATATTGAAAAATGATTATTATAATGTACGCATATTGAAATCAAATCTATTATTTTTAATATAATTTTTACAAACTTGTTATCTAATTAAAAAAGTCATATTGAATAATTAAACTATATATCTATATAAATTAAAAAAAAAAACATTTATTATTTGATATTGATATTACTTAAATATTGATATTAAATATTGATATTGATATTAATAAAATTGATAATTTAAATTAATAATATTGATATATGAATATTGATATTGATATTATAATGTAATATTATCTTTTAGTTTATCACTTTCTAATATTTTATCCATTTCAATTTTTCACCAATCCTTTAATAAATATATATTATTAATAGGTTTTAATTATTAACAAATATATATTATTATAATCATATATAATTTCACTAATTTCTTAGTACTAAAGAAATTTTTGATTATAAATCCATAGCGAAACTGTTATTTTTTTTTAATATTATAAACAAATTATTTGTAGATCATCAAAAGATGTCCTTAAACCATTGTTGCTATTATTTTTGGTTTTATTATATATCACGCTTTTTTTATACTTTTCATTTAATAAATAATTTAGTTTTTTTTCGTAACACTATGGAATAAACGGAAAGGAATTTCAACCCTTTGTTTATAATTGCATTAATATAATTCAGTTTATTTAGAATTTTATTTTAGTTTGCTTTGAATATTTCATTACAAGAAAATATCAAATACTGTTAATATATTAAAATCATTTAAAAATAAAAATATTAGTGATTTTACTTTTATATTTTTAATGTAGTATATATTATTTTATATTCCAAATTCTGTACTTTACCTATAATCATGCGAGAGTTTTTTAATGCGAAAAGAAAGAAAAGGAGAGGATATAATAAAAAGGTTTCAAAAAAAAAAAAAGGACAGAAAAAAACTATACTTTTTCCTTTTTTAATCCACTCTTGATTAAATCATCATCTGGTGGCATCCTCTCCTTTCTTTGTGAATAAAGCAATATTTACACCACAAAAATATAAATATTATGTTTATTAAAGAAGAAAAAAAAAATGTGGGTTCAAAACTCTTCTTTTTATAGACATTTCCATATATATTCAATGAATAAATGAAAAATAAAATTTAAATTAATAAAAATTTGACTTTCCATTTTTATTATTATTCTAAATTAAAAAAAGATTTTAATGTTATATATATATGTTATTATAATTATATATAAAAACAATTATAAACAATACCTATTAATATATCATTTTATATTCTATTAATAATACAAAGTATTTTTTATTATGAAAGTGGTTTTTTAAATTTCTCTTTACAGAAGTTTTTTAATTAATACTAACCAATAATATATGAGAATAATATTTATTCAAATATATTATTTAATAAATAATGAATTATTATTTATTACAATATATTTGGTTGTATATAAAAAAAATATTTTTTTTGTTTTTTTTTTTTTTTTTGTTTTTTAAATTATATTTTGAATTTTTATTCATTCAATATTCAAAAATTGGAATATATAAAAAAGAAGAAAAAATAATAATGAATAAAGAATAAAAATAATCACTTAAAAATTAAAACTAGTATTAAATATAAACTATTGTAATAGCATATAGTTCACATACCTATATTCTATGAATTATATTTATATTATTAACATTTTTTTTAAACTTTTGATCCTGAATTGTATAGATAACTTTTAATTTTTAGCCATCTATTTTTTTAATTATATATATATAATATAAATTAATATATGTAAATATCCCACTCTTTAAATATTAAATATTTATTATTATTATAAAGACTTTCATAAACTAATTATTTTATTTTTTTGGTCAACATTGAATATAATTTGCTATATATTAAATTGTACTCTATTTTATGGTTTTACAAGGAATAACTTAAAGGCTTCTTTCTATATATGGCAGCAACAACAAATTAATTTGTTGTTTTTTTAGGAAAAGGTTAAGTGAAATATTAATTCCTATAAAAATAAAAAAAAAGGAAGCTGAACTTGTTTTAGTTTAATCAAAAGAAACTGTAACAATAATAAATATAACTTGGTATGAATCGTTTATTGAATTTATTTTTTAAAAAAAAAAAAAAAAAAGAATATCATTAATAAACTTAAAAATATTATAATGAGAAAGACATTCCTATCTGGATTAATAGATTATCTATTCATAAGGAGTATTAAATATAATATTAATATTAAATGATTAATTATATATTAGATAATTAATATAATATATAGTTTTTTTTTTTTTTTTTTAATAAAAATCATCAAATACTACTTTTTTTAACCATATCTTTTCAATAATTTTTAATTAATGCAGACAAATACTTTTGGTTAAATATTGACCCTGTTTTTTAGATTTAAATTAATTAAAAAACTAAAAAGATTTCAATAGTTTATTATAAATAATTGAAAGTTAAAGTATGCCACAAAATTTAATAATTCAAAAAATAAATATCTATATAATATTCTTTATGAGATTATTAATTAAAATTTCCATTTTAATTAATATTATTTTAAATGGGAGCATTCATAGGAACACTCAAATGTTTTTTTATTTATTCTAATTAAATTTTAATTTTTATATTGTAATAACTTATAGTATATGCTTAAAGATTACTATTTGTCTTTCTTTTTTTATATAATCATTATATTTATTTTATTTCTTTCTTATATAATAAATAATATATTTAATTCCACATGAATATAATATATTATATTATTTTTTATTAATATTCTCAACACAAATAAACCAAATGGTTATACCCCTATTATATTAAAATCAAAACCCATTCTACTAATTCTACTCATATTAGTTATAAAATAATAAAAATTAATTATTTTTACTAATTAATAAATTAATATATTTTCCTTTTTCTCAAATAAAGTTAATTTTCCATACCGATATTTTCTTTTTAAAATAAAAAAAAAGTATCCTTCTATAATTTTAATTTCATTTTCTATTATGCTTTGTTATTAAAATAAAAAAGGTATAATAATAATCATTCTATTTTATTTTAATACTAAATATGAAAAGAAATATATAACAATTTATTATTGATTTTATTATTAATATTTTTCTTTTTTTTTTTTATTCGTTCTTTATTTTGTTACATTATTATTATTACTATTATTATTATTACTATTATTATTATTATTATTATTATTATTATTATTATTATTATTATTATTATTATTATTATTATTATTATTATTATTATTTATAAAAAACTTTAAATATTTCAAAATTTATACCATTAAATAATGTCTCTTTTAATTTTAATTTATTATCGTTTTTAATATGTACTTTGGAATAACAAATAGTAAATGGATTACTAAATGTAATCGTTCCATTAAAAGATATTACCTTTAAAAAAGAAAACATAATGGTCATATTTATTGTTATTTAATGGAATAGAAATATCAGGGTTTAATTTTCCAAGGGAATACCATAATCAATATAATCCGTAAGCTTAATAATTTTATGATTGATTTCATAACATTTAATCGAAGTTCTTCTCATTAAATATACCTCTGGATAGATTTGAAATAGATCAAAAAATTCAGTTAAATCCTTAAATGAGTAGGGATAGATAGCATGGCCATTTCCACGACTAGTTTTATTGTAATACATTTCAAAAACATTAGAGAGTTTCACAAGTATATGATTTTCTCTATTATATTTTCCCATAAAAAACTTTAGATTCATCCCTATTAATTTCAGATAGATATTTTAGCATAGGTTGAATAAACTTTTGAAGCGTTGGGTTACAAATAGGAGCACGAGTAGAAATAGTAAATATAATATTACCAGAATTATAAGCATTACATAACACATTATTATTATATCATTATATTGAAATCCGCTTAGAAAGACTTCATTAGAATTGCTAGAAGTTTCATTTTTATTTGTTGGATCTTTTTTATGTTTTGGTTTTGATTATTATTTTTATTTTTTTATTTTTTTATTATTTCTTTTCGTTGTTTCTAGGTGGCATTTTTTTTTTTTATTTGACAAGTAATTTAAAAATTATTTATATATTATTTGTGTACTTTTTTTTTCTTTTAAAACGTAATAATTATTTTATTTAAAAAAAAAACAATAGCAACTACAAATTATAAAAACACTAAAAAAGAAAAAGAAATACATATTAATTAAATGAGCATTTTATTTTTATCATCAAAGAAATAGTTAGCTTTATTAAAAATTTAAAAATTAATAATCTAAAAAAAAAAAATATATATATATTTATTTGATCATTTTATGTTTTATTATTTAAAAAAAAAAAAAAAAAGGACATTAATTTAACATTGAAATAGACAATTTTTATATATATGATAATAAAAAGTAAAAAGAAAAGAATTTATTTTTATAAATAGAGTATATATATATATTCTTTTTTTTTTTATCTTTCTTTTAATATATTCGTTAATATAAAAAAAAAATATGGTATTTAAATAAAAAATACATAAATTTAATAAAAAAAAATATTAGATGTCTATTTTAAATCTTTACCATAAAGAATAGAATAAATATAATCTAATTTAAAATAAAATTGTTAATACTTTCCTATAGACATTATAAATTTAGTCCTTAATGAACCTCAACGAATGAAAAAAAAAAAAAAAAAAAAAAAAAAACTTTGACATAATCAAATTCAATAAAAATCATTTCATTTTATAAAAGTCTAGAGAGTTTATGCATAATTTTGATGAACTAAAGTTTGACCAAAAACTCTTTAATTATTATTAAAAATAATATAATAGAAAACAAAAAATATATAAATAAACAAATTATAATAATAATACTTGCATTGATTTATTTTTTTTATTATATTATTATTTCTTTTTTCTTTTTATTATTTTATTATTATTGTTGTTGTTCTCGTTGTTGTTGTTGTTGTTGTTGTTGTTTTTTCTTCCTTTTTATTATTATTATTTTTTTTTTTTTTTACTTTTTTTTTATTTATTTTTTTTTTTAAAATATTACTGCGAGTTTAAATTTATTTTCAATCTCTATTTATAGCCAAATAAAAAAAAAATGGGTTCTTTTGTTTATTTTTCTTTTTTTAAAATTTAAAAACTATTATAAATTATTATTTTGTTGTTCAATTAGATGTATTCATTTATTTAATTTATTGTTGAGCACTAGTAATTTCAAGAAGAGAGTTTATACGATTATATTGGAAACCACCAAGTTTAGCAATTAAACCAAATTTTTCATAGTTAAATCTAGCATCGGAGTTATCGTAAATAGAATCAAGAATATGGATCTTAGCAACTTCGGCATTGTAAACAATACAAGTTTCATTACCTTCCTTATCAGTAAATGGAGTACGAGAAATAACTTTACATTCCATATTAACTGGACATTGAGCAACTAATGGTGCCTTAATAACAGTAGAATCCTTTTTGGTAAAGCCAACCTTTTCGAATTCAGATACATTATGTGGGAATTCACCAGCAGCAGCCATGGTTGATCTGTATATTAAAAAAATGTATTATAAATTATCGCATCCTTAAAAAAATGGTTACTTAATAAATTATAAAAGAAGCATTGCCAATGAATAACATTTATAATATATATTATATTATTGCTTCTATTTTTTTTTTATTTTTTATTTAATATTTATTTAATACTACTTACGCTAAACAACTTTCAGTAACAATATTTACAGAAAATTCATTGGTTTCATCAATATTGATTTCAGTATCTTTTTTACCATTTGGTTTTCTACCAACAGTAAGTGATATAATTGGTGGGTTGAAACTAATACAAGTACATAAAGCATATGGAGCAACATTCGTGACACCTTCTGCAGAAACAGTTGAAATAAGGTTACCAGATCTTGGCATCTATTAAATTAGAAGATGGATATTTATAAAAATATAATATAAATATAAAAGTAATTATATTAAATAAAATAAAACTAGTATTATATATAAAATTTAAAAATTTTAAATAAATTTTATAAAATCTCTAAACAAGTTACAATTAAATTTCAAATTAAAATTATAGTTTATACTAAACACTGAAATTTACATTTAATAAATATTATGAATTATACATAATATAATATATAATTAACAATAACAAATTTTAAAGTAATATAAATATATATGTTTTTACACATTTCCCTTTATTGTTATCTATTTTATTTAACTTTTAAAACGAAAAATACCATTACTTTTTATTGTTTCCATTATTTATTTTTATAATTTTTTTTTTTTTTATAAATTTCCCTTTGTATAATAAAAATTATAAAAATTATATATAATTAGTACTTACAACACCCATTAAAAATTTTAACATATCCTTAATTTCACTTGGTTCATAAATCTTTGAAGTACCTTCCATTACTTTTTGTGGAACACCCATCTTAAATGAAGGATTTGGCATTGGAAACTTTTCAGAAGTAAATTTTGGAGTATTTTTTGATTTTTTATTAAAAAAGAATTGAGTTGGTGTGGTACGAGAAAGATTACGCTTACCAACAGTAATTCTGCTAATTGCGGAAAAACCATTAATAGCTACTGGAAGTCTAGTAACAGCTTTAGTTAAAGAAAGACTCATTTTTTAATAATTTTAATTTATAATAAATGAATAATTATAAATAAATAAAAAATTTTTCTTATTTAAAAGGAAAAAATTACATTTAAAAAATTATCTTTTATATTTAAAAAAAAATTTTATATATAAAATAAAAAAAAAAATAATAATAATATAAATATTAATTTCTAATTGTTATTTTTTCTTTACTGCAAAGCATACAACTAAGCTATCATATCATCATATTTTAATCAAAAAATTAAATTTCTTATAAAACTTTAATAATTAAAAATAAAGGTTTCATTTCCATCTCAATATTTGTGTTAGAACAAAAAAGAAAATAACAATAATTTTTTATTAAAAGTATTTAGATTGAACATTATTATTATTATTATTATTATTATTATTACTATATTCCCTTTAATAATTTTAGCATAATAAAACTTTTATTTTTATTATTTTTAAAATAGTCTTTTCCTATTTATAGTATAAAGCTTTCTATCTTCCATAATACCAAGGATATTACTTATAATAAGGAAGTACCCATATTGTGGTGGCGATGTTATTAGTTTCAATTATAATGTATACATTTTAATAAAATACACTTTTATTAATCTTAAATTATAATGTATATGAAATTAGTGAAGTATAATATATAACAAATGATTACAACTTTTTATGAATAAGTCAAAGAAAGTCGTTCATTAAAATATCTATATCTATTATTATTTTTTTCTAATACTCTAAGAATAACACAATCTCTTATTATATATAATGAATGAATAGAATAAGAATAATTTTAATACTATAATATAAAATTTATATAAAAAATACAATAATATCAAACATTATAATGATTATTGTTTCATTTTATTTTCTAATTTTCTAACATTAAAGTATTAATTTAGTAAATAATATTTCTTTATGGATTAATATTAAATAAAACAACTTTTTAAAAATGACAGTTTCACTAAAAAAAATCATTGAATAATTAATTCATTAATATTTAATATTAATTATTTATTTTTAATAATTCAATTTAAAACTATTTTTAGTATATACTATTGGGATACTTTCTATTCTGTTGGTTTTATATGACCAATTAGAATATTTTTTAAAGAAAATACCAAAGTATTGAGAAAATAAATCTTCATATTTTAAAAAAAGAAATTAAGTATAATATACTCTTTAAGATAGATGAATTAACAACAATGTCCTTTGTTATATTTTTCAACAATTAATATCTAATAAAAAATTTTTTTTAAAAAAACAGTTTTTTTTAATATTAGTTCATTTATAATTTGTATATTAAAATTGAAAAGTTTTATTTTCTATTCATTGAGCACATATTGTTTTTTTATTTTTATTATTATTGTTTCATATTTTTAGAAAATCTAAATATAATCTGAAGTTTTTTTTTAACAAAAAATATTGTAAATTAGTATAACAATTATTTTCTTTTTTATAGTGTTGAATAATTTTATGCTTGCAATTTGAAAACAAAAAAAAAATCCCTTTTAACAATTATTTCTATCTATTATTAAGGATATCAAACGAAATAAATGTTAAATGAGCCATTTTAATAATTTATAATAAAAATAAAAGAATAATTAAAGATATTATGGTATTAATGTTTTATTAATTATCTTTTATTATAATATATTTTTTTTTTAACAAATTCAACAACCTAACAAGTTCTACTAAATTATTTAAATATTAATATTTTGTAATTTTTGCTTAACTTTTTTTTTTTAATATTTCCAATTTAATATTGTTTAATTTATTATTAATACATAATTTATACATTAATTGAAAACTTATAAATTTTCTTAATTCACCACCAAAAAAATTAACTTTAAATTTCATTGGCCAGTCAAAATGTGCTTAAACGCAGATGAAAAAAAATTTTAAAAATTCAAAAATGAATGAATAAATAAATAGTAAAATAAATAAATAACTAAATAAATTAATGAAAAAAAATAATATCCCAAATAAAATTGATATTATTTAAATTTAATTAAAAATATTTTATTTAATTTCTCTCTCTTTTTTTATTTGTCTTTATTTTTTATGGTCAGTTTTTTACCATTCATTTTAAGGTATCTAGGAAAAACTGTTTTAGTAATTTTTTGATAAATTTTTTTTATTAATTAAAAGGTCATACTTAATTAAATAAAGAAAAAAAAAATTCATCTTAAAAAATTTTAAATTTTTTAAAAAAAAATAGAGCAAAATGTTTAGGTAAAAAAAAAAAAAAAACTATATAAAATTTATACCATACAAAAACCCAATGCAACTACAAAAATTCTATTCATAGCCTTTAAAAGTCCATTTTTACTATTTAATTTTTAGTTTCTTTTCTCCTTTTATTTTGAACTCTTTTTTTTTAAAAAAAAACTTGTTATATTAAGATTAAACCAAATGACACTAATTTGCTATTTCAATATTGGCATTTTTTATTATTAATAATAAAGTTTATATATTAATTTACAATTTATCATATATTATATATATTACAATTGAATTTCAAATGTGGAAAAATAACTTTTTAAATTGTGGAATATTGAATTAAATGGATTTATTATTTTATATATGAGTAAAAGTATTTATACCATATATTATTATAAAATAAATAATTTTGATTTGATTATCAAAAAATAAATTGTTTATATATGATATATATTATAATATATTTATGAATATAATATTTGTACTTTATCTACATATTTTATATATATTACATTAATATTCTATTTATATTAAATATATTACATTATTAATAAGGTTAATTATTAATAAAAATGATTATTAATAATCATTAAAATAATTAGATAATAAATAGCTAACCTTTTATTAATAATCAACTTAACAATAAATTAAAGTTTTAAAATAACCCAACCCTTCACATTTAATATAAAAATTTAAAAATTTTTATTATTTATTTATTTATTGATTTATTTACTTATTACTATTTATTTATTATTAGTAATATTTATTCATTCATTGATTTACTATTATTAATATTCATTGATTTATTTATTAATAATAATTAATGTTTATCTATTTATTCATTGATTTATTTATTAATAATAATTAGTAATATCAAAAATAAAGTTTTATTTTAATTTATTAGATTATTAGTAATTTTTTTATATGTAGCATGATCAACCTTCATTTACCATAAAAAAAAAATTTTTTTTTTAAAGTTATATATAGCACTGAATTTCTTTCTTTTTGTTTTTTTATATTTAACTATTTTACCTGAAATGGGCCTATAATAATTTATAATATAACTAGAAGAAGACAAACTCGTTTGAGAAAAAAAAAGTGTAATAATTTATTGTGTATTCAATATAATAAATAATCTAACAATTCAATTCAACTTTATTCAATAAGCAAATTTTAAAAGGGAATTTTAATAAACTTTAGCAATTTTTTTCATTATAATTTATTATATATAAAATTAAACGGATATAATTTCTTTTTTTTTAATGAATAAAAAGCAATCATTTTTTAATAGAACATATAATATTATTTTTATAATTTTTCATTATAGTATTATTTAAATATATATATGAATATTGCTTTCATTCCTTTTTTTCATATATTAAACACATTGTCACGATTCACTATCATAACTTAATAAGATAAATGAAAGTTTTAATTCAAAATTTTATCAACAACAATGAATTTTTTGAATTAAAGTCATATTTATGCTTTAATGATATTACTATCAAACAAGTATATCAAAACTGTTTTGATATACTTACATATTCCATGCTAAAACCTACCCATCTTGAAATTATATTTTATATTATCAGTAACTATGAAAATGTAAATTATGAAACAAAAGATGGTAATATACCTCTTTTTATAGCACTGGAAAAACACCAACTAAAAGTGGCAGCATATTTATTGAAACGAGGAGCCCAAATAAATTTTCGTAATAATCAAGGCGAAACAGTATTACTCTATTTATTGAAAAAAAAATTATTAAATATAACCTTATTAAATTTTATATTAACAAATGGTATTGATATTAATGCTAAAGATATTAATAATAAATGTTTTTTAGACTATGCTCGAGATGAGCGTTTAGTAAAAAGAGTATTTATGTACTATATATTTAATAATGATTTTATATTTAATATGGTCAGTTGTTCAAAGAATCGCTACCCTATTTGTAGAAAAACTTTTTGTAAACGTATAAAAGCGGAGATAAAAAAAATTGATATCACCAAATCTATCTATTATTCTGTAGTGGATAATCAACAGTTTAACATCCTAAAAATCATTCTTTCCTATGACACACACAATCATACCATAGGAGAAATTTGCGAAAAAAATTTATTAATTACCAAGGTGTCAAGAAATAATCAATTGATGATGTTGAAATATTTGGTGGATCGTAATGCTAATATTAATGAAATAGACAAAGATGGAAATTCAGCTCTTATTATTGCTTGTAAAAATAGTGCCAAGGAAACAATTGACTATTTAATAAAACACGGTGTAGATATCTATCATAAAAATAATGAAGGATGGAATGCTTTGATGATTGCTTCCTATAATGGTTTATTAGAAACGGTACAAAATTTAGTAGAGGGAGGCCTTTCGGTCCACGAAAAAAATTTGATGGGTAGTGATGCCTTGATATATGCTGCAAGTCAAGGTCATCTTTCTGTTATACAATATTTACTAGAGAAAGGTGCCTGGATTCATTCTCGTAATCAAGATGGTTTCACACCATTATTAATGGCTGTAAAGCATGGATTTGATAAAGTAGTAAAATATTTAGTAAAACACGGTGCTGATATCGATGATCAAAGTAGTACTAAAACTACAGCAGTTAGTTTAGCAATTCAAAAGAACTATCGTTCTATTTGTGAATATTTAGTGGAAAAGGGGGCTAAGCTAAATGTTAAGGATAAAGATGGTTATTCAGAAATTGCATTAGCAATTTATCATGGTTATACCGATATTGTAGAATTGTTGATTCAGCATGGTGTCAATATACATGAACATAATGATAATAATTGTACCCTTTTACATATGGCTACTTGTCGTTGTCGTTTATCAATATTGAAATTACTTATAGATTCAGGTGCTGATATTAATGCCAAGAATAATGAAGGTAATAATGCCCTTTTAATTGCTTGTGTAAAGGGTTCCCTTCCCATTATACAATATTTAGTAGAAATGGGCGCTACTATTAATGTTATCAATGAAGAACACTATACCCCATTACTAATAGCTGCCCAAAACGGACATATGGATGTCATGAAATATTTGGTTGAGAAGGGAGCCGATATGACCGTCGTGAATAAATTTGGATTTTCTCCTCTGACCATTTCAGCACTAAAAGGTCGAGTTACATTTATCAAATATTTGATTGAACATGGCGCTAATGTTAACAATATTGGTCGAAATGGATACACTACTCTTATGATGAGCTGCATTAATGGTGATTTAAATGTCATAAAAACACTTGTTGAAAGTGGAGCTGACCTCTCCATTCGAAATTGCAAAGGAGAAACTGTCCTTCATTGTGCCTGTACAATAAATGACGACCCAGCCATGGTTGAATACCTTATCCAACAAGGAGCTGAGGTTAATGCCAAAAATCAAGATGGTAACACACCTCTTCATTTAGCATCTCAACATGGTCTCAAGGAAGTAGTGAAAGTTTTAATTCGTTATCATGCAGATTTAGATGCTTTGAATAAATGTTTCTGTACACCGCTTTGTAATGCTATTATTACAAAGGGTTATTCAATTGTACAATATTTTATATGGGAATGTAATGTCAATATCAACATTCAAAATAAGTACGGTTGGACACCGCTTATGATGGCTATTTGTAAAGATTCATTTTCCATTGTTAAACTTTTGGTAGAATATGGAAGTCAAGTGAATGATATTAATCATGAAGGATGGTCACCTGTAACCTTATCTGCTTCTAAAGGTTTCACTGAGATTACAAAATATTTAGTAGAGCAAGGAGCTCACCTAGACTCTAAAAATCTTCAGGGAAATACAGCTCTTCATTTTGCATGTGTCGATGGTAATGAACTATTAATACACTACTTGGTAGAACATGGCGCTGATATCAATGAAAAGAACCAAGATGGTACTACACCTTTGATGGCTTCTATTCAAAATGGGCATGTTCGATCTGCTCGGTATCTTATTGATCACGGAGCATCTATAAGAGAAAAAAATAATGATGGATTTAATGCTTTGATGATGGCCGTTGATAAAAATTATTTAGATATAGTAGAAATGCTAGTTAAACGTGGAGTTAACGTTAATGAGGTTAGTAATAGTAGTTGTACAGCCTTATTGATAGCTTCCTCTAAGGGTTATATAGAAATGGTTCAATATTTAGTCTGCCATGGAGCAGATCTTCATCATCGTTGTGAAAATGGATGGGATGCATTGACTTTTGCCTACAAAAATAATTATATCTCTATCATTCATTATTTATCCATGTATATCTAAAGCTAAACAAAAAGTAGATCATATTATTGACAAACGTAGGATCACTTTTTTTTTTTTTTTTTATTCTTCATTAATTATTTATTTTTTTTAATATATCTCTAAAGTATTAAATTTCAATATATATATTCTTCTATTTGACACTCTATATTTCTAATTTTATAAATTTTATTTTTCTTTTTTTTTTTTTTAAAATTTATATATATTATAAAAGTGCAATTTATTAAATCACTTTAAAAATTACAATTTAATTTAAAAGAAAAGTAGAGGGGGAAAAAAGTATCTTTTTATTATTATTATTATTATTATTATTATTATTATTCATTTTATTATTTACATATATATAGAGAATACATTATAGATTATTATTACAATGAATTAATTTTTATTGTGTTCTTTTTTATTGTACTATTATACTAAAAAAAATTAATCTTTTTATTTTTATATTTATAAATTCCATTTATATACCCAAAATATTATAAAAAATAAACTTTATATACATTAAGGAAATTATTAATTTAATCCTAATTATAAATACATAAATAATATAGTTGAAAAAAATGTATAATGTGTATTTAATAAGTTTTCTAATAAAATAGAAAACATTTCATATTAATAGAGTTTTTTTTTCTCATTGATAACGACATGTTTAATAAAAGTCAAATGCAATCATTATATTACTCTATTACTCTATCCATTTTATACATTTTATGGAGGTGATTAGTAATGACATTATTTCATTATTTCTATTGATATTGATAGTTTTTTTATACTATTATTATTATTATTATTATTATTATTATTATTATTATTATTAATAGTATTATTATTATTATTATTATTATTATTATTATTATTATTATTATTATTATTATTATTATTATTATTATTATTATTATTATTATTATTATTATTATTATTATTATTATTATTATTATTATTATTATTATTATTAATTAATATTATTTTCTTCCATTTTTCCGCAGAAAAAATTCAATTTTTTTTTTTTTTAATTTGTGTCACTTTAAAATGAAGGTGATGGAAAAAAAAAAATTAAGAAATTTTTAAATTAAAAATAATATAAATAAGAATGATAAAAAAAATTTTTTTTTTCTTTATTACCATTAAAAATAAAAAATTAAAAAAATTAAAATTTAAATTAAAAAAAAAAAAAAAAAAAAAAAGAAGCATTTAGAATATTACATATTAAATAATTATTCATTAACATTATCATACTATATCATTTATAAATATATATATATTTTTATAAAAATAGCTTGATAAACGTATAATTTATTATATGAGTCATAAGCAATTATTAAAAAAATTACTTCTACAAAATAATGAACAGGAAATAAAAACATATTATATATTTAATAATATCAAGGTAGAGAACATCAATGATACCACTTTTGACCTACTTATTTTTGCATTAGATCATAATGCATCTGATAATATCATTCTATTTCTTATTAATCAATATACCCATTGTGACTATGAAACTCTAGATAAACAAATACCTATTTATGTTGCTTTAGCTCATAATCGTTTTGAAATTGCAGAAGCACTTCTTCATAGACAAGCTAATATTAACCGTAAAAATAGTAATGGAGATAACCTCTTAATATACCTTTGTAAAGAAGGTAAACTAAATCGTCGTAATTTATCCTTTGCTCTTCATCATCATATTGATATTAATGCAAAAGATAATGTTGGTAAAAAAATTTTATATTATTTAATTCATGGTGAGGCTGTTTCATTGGTAAAAATGTTATTGAAATATTATATATTTGATACCCCATTTATTCTTCAACTCCTTCAATATCATCGTTATCAAAAAGGACTTTCTGATCAGGAACTTTGTCATATCCTTCATCAAGAAACTCAAAAATTAGATATTTCACAGTCTCTTTATTTTTCCGCTATCAAAAATGGTAATTTAGATATCATACAACAACTTTATATTAACGATGGCCATGCTCATTTTTATGCTCCAATACCTTCTCTTCAATTAACGCCTTCTTTAACTCCTGTTCCATCTCTTGATACTAGTTTTAATTCACCTGATTTTAGAAATTTATTATTTCATTCATCTAATAATGAAGACGCTAATACTAATAATACAGCACTTTCAATAACTAACAATTCTACGCCTTCCTCATCATCTCATAACCCTTTAAAAACCAATACACTTTTATCAGCAAAAACTTCTGATAACATAAATTCTTCTTTTTCTAAACCTTCCAATAATATTATAGATCGATATAATATGCTTATTCATGCTACAATTAAAAATGAATTAACTTTGGTAAACTATTTTTTAGAATTAGGAGCCAATGTAAATAAAAGTAATAATAAAGGTGATACGGCACTAATAATTGCAGCATTTAAAGGTCAATTGGATATCGTTCAAACGTTGTTAAAACATGGTGCTAATGTTAATCATTGTAATAAACGTCATTATACAGCTCTTATTTATGCTTCTGAAAAGAATCACCATAAAGTGGTAAAAGAACTAATTAACTATGGAGCTTTTGTTAATCAACAAGAAAATGAAGGTAATACTCCTTTGATTTTAGCTTCTTTATTTGGCTGTAAAGATACAATTCGTATTTTACTTCAAGAAGAACGTTGTGATTCTTATCTTAAAAATCATCATGGTTGGTCTGCAGTTCATTGTGCTACTCTTTACCATCACCTTAATACCCTAAAAATCTTATTAGACCATGGTCTTCCAATTGATGATTGCAATGAAAAAGGCATAACCCCATTACACATTGCAGCAGAGAATGGTGATAAAAATATAGTGCAGTATTTAGTGACGCGAGGAGCCCGCTTAGATTACCCTAGTCAAACTGGTAAAACGGCATTAATGTTTGCTGCTGCAAGAGGTCATTTAGATACTGTAAAATGTTTAATAGACGGTGGTGCGCAATTAGAAGCCATTGAAATGAAAGGTGATACTCCTTTAATGCATGCTGTCTATAATGGTCACGTGGAAGTAGTTCGCTATTTAACTGAAAAAGGTGCCAATCTTCACATTCGTAATAGTAAGATGGCTACTCCTGCAATCTATGCAACTTCTAATCAGCATCCAGAAGTATTAAAATATCTATTAGAGCATAATGCTGATGTTGAGAGTCAGGATAGTTTAGGATGGAGTCCTCTTTTGATTGCGACCAAGTCTGGTCACTTAGAAATGATGCAACTTTTAATAGAGTATCATGTACCTTTAGATCAACAAGAAACAGGTGGGCGAACTGCTTTAATGATTGCAGTGGAAAATTATCATTTAGATTCTATGAAATTGTTGGTTAAAGCTGGCAGTCCGCTTACTCAACAAGATAAACATGGTCATACTGCTTGTGTGATTGCAGCATTCCATGATTATCAAGATATTGTGAAATATTTATTAGAAGAAGGTTATCGTCAAGAAGAAGATCTACTTTTAAGAAAACAAGAAATTTTAAATTCCTATGTTATTGCGATGTTTAAGGAAAATACATCGGTAATACGATATCTTTCTTATTATATTACTAAACATAAGATTAGATATTAAAAAAAAAAAAAAAAAAAAAAGTGGAGTAAATTAATAATCCAACAAGAAACTATATATATATCAATACTATTAAAATAGTGGTTATATCCTATAATAATCAATAATTAAACAATAAAAATAAAAATTGTTTTACCGTTATATAAATTATATAATTTTCTAAAAGAAAAAAAAGCTATTATTTATGTAAATAATATTTAAAGATAATGTAATATCTATAAACTGCATTTACTAATATTTAATAAGATTTATAATAAATCATTTTGTCTAGTTTTATTTAAAACCTCCCGTTGTTAATTTGAAATGGATAAAATTAAAAATAAAAATTATGAAAAATAAATCAACTATTATTTTTAAAATATTTAAAATGATAAAATATACCTATTATCTTGAATACATCTAATAATTTATAATAATTTATAATATTATATATATATATTTTATTTATTATATATATAATTCTTTATAATTACTAAAAAATTTTGACATATAGTAATGAATAAAGAAAAAAAAAAAATTTTTTTTTTTGACAAAAATCAAATTAGCAATTTATTTAAAAAAAAAAAAGGTTAAAAGTTTTTTATTTATATATTGATATATATATAATATGTATAATACATTTAATAAAAAAAAAAAAGAAAATTAATTTATTTTTTTTAAAATAAAAAATACAATATTTTTGAAATTTCAAAACCTAAACCAAAATCTTTTTTTTTTTGCTTAAAATTAATTTACATTTAAAATAACAATTAGGTAAATATTTTATTTATATAATACAAAAAAAGATATACATAAATAATAAATAAAAAAAAAAGTAATTTAAATAATGGTAAAGAATAAAGTAATTTCAAAAATATAATTCAAATAAATAAATAAAAAAAAAACATTAATTTTTGAAATTTTATAATATGCTTTCTTTCTTTTTTATATAATACTAATGAAACCATTTCCATTCAAAATAAAAATACTAATTTAATCTTATCCTATCTTCATTAATATTATAATTAAATTTTTATATTTTATTTTCTATATATACTTTTTTTTTTTTTAATATTGACCAGTAAAAATAAATACACTTTTTCTATATATTAATATATATTTTTTTTATCAAAAAAAAAAAAAAAGAAAGAAAAAAAAATGGATAAACGTTTGGAACTCAAAAAAATGATTAAAGAGGATTGTTTTCATGATTATCAATCCTTTTTTGTATATGGAAATACTACACTTGCTGAAATTAATAACGTCAGTAATCATGAAATACCTTTTGATATTTTACTTTATATAATACAACAACCAGTAGTGCCAATAGATATATTGAAATTTACTGCAGCTAAATACCCCAGTCTTAACTATGAAGCCAGTTGTGAAGATATTAACAAAAATAGTCAAAAAACATATAATAATGAAGAATCAAACATCGATAATCATGATCATCATCATCATCATAATAATAATAATAATAATAATAATAATAATAATAATGATGATGATGATAATAATAATATTATCACATCAGTGCCACTATTTTTAGCATTGGAACAAGAAAAATATGATGTAGCAAATTTACTACTTAAGGTAGGAGCAGATATTAACTATGCTACACCAATACTAGGTAATGCGCTTATGTATCTTTATCGTCGACAACAACAACATCTTAAATCACGACAACTTTACTTCCTTTTACATCATGGAATTCAGATTAATTATAATGGTAATGATGAAATGGAAATGGAACCTTTTCTCTATGATCTAGTTAATGCTCAAGATATTTCCCTTTTGGAACGTATTTTTAGATACTATCAATTCAATCAGGAAACAATTTTGAAATTCATTCAAATTCAAAAGATAGGAAGAAAGCAAAGTAATGATATTCAAAATGATAATTTTAAGGATAAGAATACCCTTGTGAAAAATAATCAAGGTTATAGTCAAGGACTTTCTACACTACAACTACAACATCTTTTGGAAAAAGGAAAGCAAAAAGTATATCTTACACGAAAAATGTATACCACAGCGCTTCATCATAAAAATTTAGAATTACTTCGACTCCTTTACCAATATGATACAAAAGAACATTTAACTCAAGTAAATCATTCGTATACCATATTATACAAGGCTTGTTCCTATCCAGAAAATCTACCTATAATACAATTTTTAATAGAAGAAGCTGGAGCAGACGTTAATGAACAAGTAAAAGATACACTTTTTACACCTTTGATGATGACGGCACAGGAAGGTTTTGCTGACTATGCTGAATTTCTTATAGAAAAAGGAGGAGCTAAAATTGATGCGCAAGATTCTAGAGGTTTCACTCCGCTTATGTTTGCTTCCCATAATGGTCAAGAAGCAGTAGTAAAAATCCTGATAAAACATGGGGCTAAAGTAAATATGGTGAATGGACACCATAGTACCGCCTTAGTATATGCTTGCCAAGAAGAAAATGTCGGGGTAGTACAATATTTGTTAGAACATGGAGCTGATCCTAATATAAAAGATGGGCGTGAATCTACTCCCTTAATGAGTGCTGTTCAAAGTGGTAATCACGCCTTGGTACAAGTTCTTCTCCAGAATCCTCGTCTAACATATAATGAAAAAAATTATAATGGTTGGAATGCACTTATGTATGCTTGTTTTGGAGGGCATGTTGATTTAGTTCAAGAATTAATGTCAAAAGGAGAAAGTATTCAAGATAAGGATGTGAATGGTTTTACCTCTTTGATGATTGCATGTCTTGGAGGTAAAAAATCAATTGTTGATTATTTATTAGATCAAGGCGTAGATATCAATGCAAAAAATAAAAGTGGAGCCACGGCCTTGATGGTAGTTTCACAAAATGGCCATCGAGATATTGTACAAGTTCTCATAGATCATGGAGCTAATATAAATGATACAGATCATATTGGAAACTCAGCCTTGATTTATGCCACAATCAATAAACAAATAGGTATTGCTGAATTTTTAATTCAACGTGGTGCTAATTTAAATATTAGAAATCATCAAGGGGATACCCCTCTCATTCTTGCTTGTAACAACGGATCTCGTCAATTTATTGAACTCTTTATTCGGTATGGTACCACCACAATTAATACACCTAATCATAAAAATTTAACACCATTAAAAATTACACAAATGCGTGGATTTAATGACCTTTCTACAATTCTTCTGGCTAACGGTGCTGATTCACCTTCTTCCTTCCCTTCTTCTTATTCTTCTTCTTCCTATACACATCATCCTTCCTACTCTTCATCTTCTTATCCTCATCCCTCAACCTCATCTTCAAGTAACGTTTTCTATCTCTAAGGTAAAAAAAAATATAACACTTGCCAAAATCATTACTGGCTTATTACTATAATCAATAATAATGATGTATATCATAATAACCATAATAAAATAATAGTTGTAATAATATATATATATATTTATTATATTATATTATATATATATATATAATTTTTTTTTTTTTAATTTTAAAAAAAAATAATACCCAATATATACGTATATTTATTAATAATAGTATCTCTAAAAAAAAATAAAGATTATTTTAAATATAATATATATTCTGTATCAATACCCTTCCTTCTAAATAATTAATAATCCTTATTTCAAATACAAAATAAAAATAAAATAAAATAAAAAAAAAATAATAATATTTCTAACTAATTTAAGAGTATTTTCCTATTCAAAAATACAAAAGTTTAAAATTTATAAAGAATATTTTATTTTTTTTAAAATTATATATATTTTTTATTCAATTGTTATATTTATATGTTTATTATTTTTATTATATATGTATATATTTTAAAGTACTTTATATTATTCTTTTTCCTCTGTATTAATAATTATAAAAATTTTGTATATATATAATTATTTATTATTATAAATATTATTACAGAAAAAAATTTTTATTTTTTAAAATTATTAATAGCATTAAATTTTAAAGATTTATAGGCATGTTGAAATGGTATATATACATTACTAAATCATAAAATAAGTTATTGATATTAATATATTAATATGTAATATATTTATAATTTGATTGAATGCAAAAATGTTATTATAAAAAAATAATGAAAATAAAAGAATATCTCTACAAATAAAAGCATATAAAATGACAAAGTTCTTTTAAAAACTTTTTAATCTCTTTTAATTAAATTCCTTATATATTGAATATGTTTGTATAGTTTTCTTATTTGATCATTCTTAAATTAGAGACTGTGAATAGTAACAATCTTTTTAGTTTGTAAAATTTTAGATTTTCTAATTATGAGTTTATCGGATGTAGTAGAAAGAGTACGGCGAATAATGATTTTACGAATAATAATAGTACTTTTGATTAATTTATTTTTCTGATTAGTTGTAGATACACCTTTTTTCGTAGAATTCGAGCCAACTTTAGTATTTTGGTTACCTTCACCATTTCCAAAAGACATTCCGGTAGTCTCTACCAAAGATTTATCATTAATAAATTTAATGAAGAGGTATAGGATAGAGTAAACAGTGAGAAACGTAAGGAAACCTTTAAAGGTAATAAATTTCAATAAGAGTATTATAATAATTATTGTAGTTATCATTTTTTTAAGTTTACTAATATACAGCTTTAATTATTATTGTTGTAATTTTAAATATAAAGTTTTTTTTTCCTTTTGTGTAAATTCAATAGAATATTTTTTATTGTTTAATTAAATTTACTTTTAAATTTGGTATATAGAGGTATATTTCATTTATTGTTTTTTTTTTATCTTTTTTAAATAAAGTTAATTTTTATTTTTTTTATGTAAGTTGGTATTATATTTTTCTCTGACATTATTTTTTTTGGTTTATTAAAAATGTTTATCATTCTCTTTATTAACAAAGATTTCTTCTTTATCTACTTTTATATTATGTATAAAAAATAGTTTTTATATTTTTTATTTGATAATAAATAAAAAGAAAAGTGAACTTTTTTTACTCTTTAAATACTTTTTTTTTTTAATATATAAATTAAAACTTTATTTTTTTTTTTTGGTATAGTCACAAAATTTTAAATATTTTATTAAAATTTTAATTTAAAAAAAAAAAAATTAACTAGACTAATAATAGATATTAAAATGATTTTAATTGCTTTTTTTATATATTCATAAGATGAATAATAAAGAAATATAATAAATTATAGTCATAATAAATAATAGATATAAGAAATATGAAATAAATATTAAATAATAATAAATAAATAAGTAATAAAATGGCTCTTAATTCTTCTTAGTCATTATTAGTTTAAAATATTTCATATTTTTAGAGTTAACTAATTATTCATTAACATTTCAACAAAATCGAGGATGTTCATTCAAAGAAATTATATTGTATAATATATTACAGTATATTAATAATATATTGAATCTTGGTTCAGTCAATAAATCAAAAAATGAAATTCTGACAATATTATAATATATTATAATAAATTACTATAATATATTATTTGTATTGGCTTTGATCTTTACCATCAATAATTTTAATACCAAGAAAAATAAAAAAAAAAAAAAAAAAAAAAAAAGCATTCATAATTAAAAATTAGTGATATCAAAATAACGAAAAAGAAGTCGAAAAAATGGAAAGAATATGAAATATTAAAGTCACTAAATTTTAGAAATATTTTTATTCTTATTCTTATTAATAAATATTTTTATTACTTCTTTTTTTTTTAAAAAAATGAATTTATTAGATTTTCTTTCCTTTTTGTTTTTTTTTATATGTTTTTTTAGATCATTTTTAGAATTTTCGGTTTTTAGGAAAAAATATTAATTTGTTTTCTGTATTTTTAAAAAAGGAAAATTAAACTAAAAATAGATGATTGAAAAAAAATTGTTGTAATATTTATTATTATTATTATTATTATTATTATTATTATTATTATTATTATTATTATTATTATTATTATTATTATTATTATTATTATTATTATTATTGTTATTATTATTATTATAAATACCTTATTTTCAAGAATTTAATAATATCAAAATTTCGCTATTTTCTAAAATAAAGTTTAAATTATTGAATTAAATAAAAATTAACCAATTTGATATCATTATATCTTAATCTCTCTATGATTTAAAGCAATTATTCTACATATAAAGAATTTTTAATGATGTTTCATATTAAAAAGTTTTATTTGTACTTAATTTTGGTTTAATAAAGTTTTTAAGAATTAAATATTTACAAATATTAATTATAAATTATTCAATGTTTTTAAATAAAATAGAAAACTAAAGAAATAATATAGCATCTTAGTAACAAAAAATTTTAAGAATAATGAGATAGAATAATATAGAAAAATATTAATATACATTATCTTTAAAAAATATAAAATTGATAATTTAAAGTTTAAATTATCATTTTATAATTCAACATTTTTTAACTTTAAATAATATTTAAAAAAGAAAAAAAGTTCGATCTTGATTAAATAATATTTTAATGTAATAAAAAAGAAAAACTTTATTAAACTAAAAGTATTATTTAATAAAAAAAACAACAAGAAAAAAAAAACATTAGAATAAATTTTATCATAAACTTACATTAAATTCATAAATTAAAAAGTCATGATCATAATGGATTATTAAAAATTTTATTATAATAAACTATATAAAAAAAAAACACTTTAACTTTTCAAACAATAATGTATATATAGAAATTAAAAGTTAAATTGAAAAAAAAAATAGTTTTAAAATTAATATTTAATTAAAAGAATGATAGCTAATATTCCATTATTCAAAATACATGAAAATAATATTATTTCTTTTTTCGCATTAATATTTAAAATCCTTTTATTGCAATTTTATAATTAAATCCATTGCAAGAAAGATAAGATTTAAACAAATGATAATCAAAAATCATGATGAATATAGTAATATATTAAATTTATCAATTATAATTGTAAATAATAATGTTTATTTATGATCCTTATTAGAAAAAGAGAAAATAGCAATAATTAATTCAAATAAGTTCATTAAAAGAATTACATTCAGAAGATCACAACCACAATAAAAAAAATATTTCATCTTTTTATTTAATGCACTATGAATTTATAATAGTATCCAACTAAAATAATTAAGATTACAAAAAAATATGCTTTGAAATTTTTTAATTCCTTTATAAGGCTTAAATAATGATATTAATAGGATTGGCTTCATTATAATTGTTTAAATTAAATTTACTGCTAGTCGTTAATCATGGAAAAATGGCACTTAACTAAATAATATTAAAAGAAGGAATCTTTTCTTTCAGATAAAATATTTAAAAAATTTAATATATTAAAAAAGAACCATTAATTTCAGCCAAAATATATAAAACAATCTAACATTTACCCAACAATGATTTCATTAATATATAAAATTGATTATAATTATTAATGAATAGTAAAAAAAAAAAAAAAAAAAAAAAAAAAAAAAAAAAAAAGGAATATTTTATTAGTATTTAAAACATTGAAAAAAAACTAATAACTACATATTGTAAAATATTTATCCAATACTATCTACATTTTATTTCTTATAATGTAAATATATACAAATCTTTATTTTTTTTAAATTTTAAGTAAAAGATTTATTCCTGAAATAAAAATGGTATTTAATATTATCATAATTTATTTGATAGTCTAATTTTATTAAAACATATCATCTAATCCCTTAAATTCTATAATAATTGCATCTTTTTTATAAAAAAAAATCAACAAAAAATACAAAATAAAAGTTTATCTTTAATTTTATGTCTTTATTTATATATAATAATATAATATTTTCTTATCCAGTTATTTATTATTATTTATTTTAATATTTTAATTAATATAAATTGGATACATTCATTAATAAAAAAAATAAAATTTCATATTTTAATAAAATATATAATATTAAAATATATACTAAGTTTAATAATTATATTTGTATATAATTATTATTAATAATGTATAATTAAATTTTTAAATACTCTTTTATTATTATAAATACTTAACAAACTCTCTATTTCTTTCTATCACTTTAATATTAATGTTTAATATTTAATAAATTTAAAAATCATAAAGAGCAAATTTTTTACTGCTTTATCAAATGAAATAATAAGATTCTTTTGTTTTAGAGAAAGTGTATAATATATATATATATATGAAAATAATAATTTCAATTATTTCTTTATTTAGGGTTAAAAAAAAATACAGTATATTTTATTTACAGGATTATATATAAAAATGATAATAATTAAGTTTTTCAGTAAATTTTTAAACTTTATTACTTTATATACTGTTTTTTTTAAAAAAAAAAAAAAATCATATTTTAGTACAAAGAATTTCTAAATTATTTAAATATTTTCTAATTCATTCTTAAAATATAATATAACCAAAAATATATTAAAAAAAATTTTTTAAACTATCTATTTAACCAGCATTGCAAAATAATAAAATATAAATATTTACTTTAATCTCTGTTAATGAATACTTAAATACTTATATTAATTATAAAAAAAAAACAATATGTATAATGCTATCAACGTAATATTAAACAATTTTTATCTTTTGATTTTTCTAAATATATCACTGATACTTATATCCCAAAAAGTAAAAGCAACTTCTATTAAAAATGAATATGATCTTAACAATATTATAAAGAAAAAGGATCAATCCAATTTAATATTAAATATTGATTCAAATATTAATATTTCAAGTAATATATCTATAATGAATTCATTTCAAAAAATATCGTTTATTGGAAATGATAAAGATTCCTCTGTATTAAAATTTACCAATAAAAATTATAAAATATATTTTTCTGAAAATGTAAAAGAGATTGAAATAATAAATATAACACTTTATGGAAATTTGCAATTTAATAATAATATTATAATCAACTTAAATTCTACTTCAATTAATGGAAATATTTATTCGAATTCTAATAAAAAGGATGGTTATATAAATATATCAAATGTTACATATAGAGCAACTTCAGTTTCAACAGATTATTGTGTTGATTTGAGTGGAAATATTGAAATTGATAATTCTCTATTTTTTGGTAGTACCTTATGTGGGTTAAGATTATTTAATTTCAACGGATTAAATAAATATTATTTAAAAATAAAAGATACATATTTTAATGGAGAATATAAATGTTCTTGCCTAAGTATTAACAGGGCAAATGATGTAAATATATATTCCAGTTCATTTGAAAATGGATACAATTCAGAACTCAATTATGGAGGGTCAATAATAATTTTTTATTTTATAATTTATTATTCTATAATAGTTTTGCATATATGTTAATTTTTTATATTAATTTTAATTTATATGATAGTGGTGGCATTTATATTATTGATTCAAAAATCTTTATTCAATATTGTACATTTAAAAATATATTTAGTGAAAAAAATGGAGGAGTACTACATATTGATAATGCTTTATCATTTACAGCTGATCATATAGATGTTTATAATTCTACCTCAGTTAATTGTGTAAATAAAAAAAAAGTATAATATACTTTTAATTCAATTAATAATATTAGTAATATGATAAAAAATTAAATATTTTTTTAAAGGGAAGTATGGCTTATATCACTACCGAATATGAAAATAATTCAGAATTAGTTTTTAAAAATTTTAGACAATTTGATACAGGAATTGAAAAAGAAATTTTGGATGGAGGGACAATTATGATGTATTATTAATATTAAAATAATTTTAAATGTAAAATTACTTTTATATATTATATGTAATAATTATTTTATATAAATATATAATTATTTTGATCATTTTCATTTAGTTTAAAAAAAAATGCAAAAGTAAGTATAGATAACTATTACGCTGAAAATATAATAAGTAATCATTGTGCAAATGCTTTTACTTTAGAAGATCATTCTAAAATTCTTGTCAAGTAATGATTATTAAAATAAATTATAAAAATTGAATAAAGCCTTTTTTTTTCTAATGTCTAAATAATTTTTTAGGAATATTTATATAAGTAATATTAGAACAAATTGTTGGGATAGTGTATTCATAAATACAGTTAATTCAAAAAATGTTAATATCAGAGCAGTAAATGTCACTATTAATGAAGCCTATCAGGTTAAAGATGAAGCTGGATTACTATTATGGTTAAATGATAATTCTCAAGCTAATTTAACAGAGTATAAATTGATAATAATTATTTATATATAGTAAATGATATCATAAATTCAAAAAAAAAGTTTTATTTTAATATTTATATCATAAATATATTAAATTAAAAATAGTATAAAAGTTATTAATTCTGGTGGTAAAAACACAAGGTAATAACACTATATTATGAAATAAATAATTTAACATATAATATTGTAAATTTTTCAACTAAGTGTCAAAAAAAAAAAAAAAAAAAAAAAAAACAATAAGATTAATATATGGATCTAGTGAATGCCCTGTAACAATTGATAACTTAGAAGTAAAGAATTTTAAATCAAATACCTACCAAGAATTCATAGTAATATATACTATTTCCAAAGAAAAAGGTTTAAATTAATAATTATATATTTATATATATAAATATATATATATATTCTCATTTTTTAACAAATTATTGGGCTTATATATATATTATGATACAAATTATTAGCCTATTTACATATGAATAATATAAAATTGGATAATGTACAAATAGAAGGATGTGAATATTTAAATATATTAATATTATAAAATAATTATTTCAATGATAACATTAATCCTTATATAATAAATAAAATTATATTAGCTCTAATTAGAACAACAAATTATTTGGATGTGACATTAACAAATTCTGAGGTAATAAAATTAAAGTTAATTTAATAAAACCATCGTAAAATTCTAATTTATATAATTATTTTGTATTATAATAATTAGATAATAAATGTTAATTTATGTCATAATAGAAATGACGAAGAATGCAATATTAAAAAATCCTTATCTATGGAGGAATTAAAAACAAGTCTTGCATTTATAGGAAGAGAATCAATGATAACAATTACTAACACAACATTTAATAATATATATGGAAGTAAATATCTTTTATTATTGAAAACAAAATAAAAGAATAACAAATACATATTCATATATATTTATCTATTATTAAAATATATAATACAATCAAAAAACAATAAATTAATCATTTAACATTAAATTATAGATAGAGGATTTGCAATAGGTGATTCAGGAAAAATTATGATGCATAATAATACATTTAGCAATTGTCATTTTGATAATGGAATTATAGAAGTTGATACAAATAATTTTATTAATGGAAACTATTATATTGAGAACACTAATTTTTATAATAATACCTCTACAAAAGGGCCTATTTTAAATATTAAAAGTTTTGGAAAGGAAGATATTAAAGAAGAATCTAAAAAAAAACTGGATGATGAAGAATTTACAAATAATATATTAATTAAAAATTCAGTATTTAAAAATAATTCGGCATCAGAACTGGGTGGTGTTATATACTCTATTAGTTCTAACTCCAATAGATATATTAACTTTGATCATTGTGAATTTATAAATAACATTGCACGTATCGGTAATATATGCTTTAGTTTAAATAAGAATAGTGAACCTGAATTTTCCAATGCAGATATTATAAAAAATATGAAAGGAATCGCAACAAATCCAACTAAAATAGCATTATCTGATGATTATGATATAAAAATTAACTCTGGTGATAAAATTCCATCTGGTTTATCTTGTAAAAAAAATATATTAATTTAATTATTATTTATAATAGTTTCAATAATTATTATTAAATTTCAATTTATATTACATTTTTGTTATATAGGCAAGATGTATGATGATTATAATAATGGTATGTATTTTTTAATATAGTATATAATTATAAAATTATTATTTCAAACCATTATTTCATTATTTTTAAAATTCTAAATAAAATATTTTATTAATATCTAATAAATATTTAATATAATATAAATAAAGAAATATTGTTTGATACAGATATATCAAATTTTAATATTAATAATATGGTATCATTCAATATTGAAACCTCTGATGATTATAATGTTGAACTATATGGTCAAACAAAGTCATATTGTTGGAATGATAAATGTGAATTTCCATCATTTAAAGGTAAATATAAATTTTCCTAAAATATTTTATCTTTATTTTCATGTTATATAATCAATATTATTCAATTTTTTATTTATTATACTAATCGATATACTTTTTATTATACTGTGAATGTAGTTATAGGAAATCCGGGTCATAATAGAAGAATAAAATTTACGATTGTTACATTTGGTATATTAAATAAATATTATAATTATGAAATAATGACTTTTGAATACAAATATTAAATATAATATATATACTAAAAAAAAAATACAAAAGGCAAATATAATACTTTTGAAAATAATTCCATTGATTTAAATTTTCAAATCAAAGAATGTAATAGTTCTTACATATATCAATATATTGATAGTCCAAGATTAAAGTCATGGTAAATAATATATTTAATAATATAAATTAATAATTACTTTTATAAATATGTTTACAATCATAATATTAATATTGTTTAAATAAATTATAGTTATAAACCTACATGCAGTCCTTCATGCAATAATAGAGGGGAATGTGTAAATATGAATGTTTGTAATTGTGAAAAAACATTATTCACAGGAACTTATTGTAATGAACATTACCGGTTACTACGAAATAAAACGATTGATCTATCCTTAAGAACTATTATATATATCTTATTTATTCTATCTTTTATCATAATGATAATGTTGTTTATATACAGAAATAATCCAATAATTAAACCTGGTAAAATATATATTTTTTTAATAATCTCAATAATATACATATTACTTGTAATTATTAAAAGCTATTTTATAATATATATATATATATATATATATACAGCTGCATTTGATTTAATGCTAATTATTTTAGTTGGAATAATGATAAACTTAATTTATGCACTCTTATTAACCATAGAAAAATCACCTCTTAACTGCTATAGTCAATATATATTAAGCAATATTGTAAGTGTCTTATTAATGAATTTTAATTAAATATTTTTTTACATAAATTATAAAATTATTCTTATTATTAATATTATTATATATATTATATAATTAGGGATTCTCATTAGTATTTGTTACTATCTTAGTAAAACTATTCAGAATATATAGAATGTAATATATATATTCTATATTTTTAATTATAATTTCATATTTATATTTCTGGAAAAATATTATTATTTACTAATTTAAAATAAAATATTAAAAAGTTTTTGCTTTCACCCAGGAACAGTTCGAATAATGAAACAATCAACAACATATATAGTAATTTTTTCATATATATCCTTTTACATAATTATTAGTATTATTTTTATCTTCTGTAATGGAATAAAATTAGATTTAAGGTTAACAGACGATTTTAAAGAATATAAGAAATGTACATTACCAAAAATTAATATATTATGGTAAGAATTTATCTATACAACAAACAATATACTATTATATACATATTATTATATACATATTATAAATACATTATAATTTAATTTTTTTAAAAACAAAGTATAATGTTAAATTTCTTTGTGCTGGCTATTAGTTGTTTAATATCTTATGCTATTAGAGCAGTTGACGAAAAATATAAAGAAGTACACTTTTTATCAAATATTTTTAAACATATTTATTAATGAAATAATAAATGTAATATTAATACTATTTTTTTAATTACTAGAATTTAGCAATACCTGTATATGTATACATTTTATTTACAACAATTACTCAAATAGTCAATTTTAATGATGAAATTTCAATTGTAGTTCAAGATTTTTTAGAAACCCTTGGGACAATAATATACACTTCAGTAACATTATTATTTTTATATATATTTAAATTTTATAAAATATATATAATAAAATCAATTGAAAAAGAAAGCGTGTCAAAGCATTCAATATATAGTTCTGATAATAATATAACATTTACACTTAAGTCAAAGTCTTTAGCTACATTAATGTCTAATCAAAAAAATCTATCATCAAATTCCATTAATAATAATAATAATAATAATAATAATAATGGTAATAATTTATGGAAATCTAAATCAATAAATGTTATTCCATATAGATATACTGATCATAATGTCGTTTATATATAACCATTTACTGAAGCAGCTAAGATTCATGTAATTTATTTATAAAAAAAAACATTTAGAATACTAGCTATCGGTTATGATAGTCATTCTTTATATATATATATAAAAAGATATACATCATTTTCTCTATTATAATTTTCAATACTATTATATAAAACTTTAATAATAGTTTTTATGATATTGTTCATAAAAAATAAATAATTACATATAATAGATAGTTATATAATAAAATAAAAATCAATGCTTTATTCTCTCATGCATATTAATGCTCATAAATATTGTAATAATTTAAAATAAATAAACTTGTTTTTAATATATGTATGATACATTTATATCTATGAAAGTGGCTAGAAAGATTATATGTCAAATTATATTGTAGGTAACTTGTGTAAATAATTAATAATCAAACTTTCTGGATAATATTTATCATTCCATTATTAATATGATAAAAAATAATTATTGATCAAATAAATTTAATTACTACTTTCACAATAAAACTACATTTTATTTATTTAATAAAGTTTAGTAATATAATAAAAATATGTTTAACTTTTAATTTTTTTTTTATCTTTACAAAATAATTCATATATATGAGAAATAAAGATAATACAAAATAAAAATATATTCCATTAAAAAAGAAGTATATTTCTTACTTACAAAAAAAAATAAAAAAAGAAAGAAAGAAAATCTACAAAAAATATATTTATTTATTAATTTATTTTCTTATTCTACTTATTTACTATAATAAGAAATAATTTATTTCAATTATTACTTTATAAAATTAAATAAAAATATCTATTAAATAAATTGTAATAAGAATTTCAAATTTTAATGATTACAATATAACAATAGTTTTAAGCCTTCAAAAAACTTTTTATTGTTGTTGTTATTCTAACTAAGTTTTTTTTTTTTTTTTTTTTTTTTTTAATAATCAAAATATAAATTTAAATTACACATTTTCTTATAAAAAGAATTAATTTATTCTTATAGAATTGTTAGAATAACATTAATAAATATAAAAATCATAATTAAAATATTATTAATGGTATTACAATAAAATATACAAGAAAATAATAAACTTCATTAAACCAAAATTTAAACCTTGAAATAAAGAAGATTAATTATCTTTAAAAAAATATATATAAAAATATAAAGAAAGACAAAACATTAAACTAAATATTATAAAAATTTAAAAATAATAAATAAATACCTTTTTTAAATTAAAAATTAAAATAATATAACATAAGAAATGGCAACAACAGCCGAAGATTTCAGGGAATTATTAAATGCCGAAACTCATATTGATATGGAAAAATTAAGGCAATTTTCAAAACATGGTATTCCGGATGAAGTAACTTTCAAAATAATATATATCAATAAAATATATAGATATAAGATTTATAGATATATGCTATATACAATATGATATAAACAACATTTTTTTTTTCTTTGTAAAAAGAAAAAAATATAAAATGAAAAATAAAAATAAACAGTTAAATATACATTATAGAATTTCAAATCATTTTAATAACAAATATAAAACTATTATTGAAAAAATCTTTTTTTTATAATAAATATATTAATAAAATTTTTTAAATAATATATTATTCAATAATGATAATGATAATAATAGGTAAGAGGTGATGCATGGAAATATTTATTAGGTGTTGAACAGCCAAATAAATGTAAGATAAACTAGAAATTATCAATAATGTATTTTATAAAAAAAAAAAACAAGTTTCAATTTTTCATTAATACTTAATATAATAAATTTTTAATAATTTAAAAAGCTAATGAACTTTCTGTACTAAAAACAAAATATGAAACTTATAAACAATATGATAAAATAAATAACGAATTATTAAAACCAATAAGAGGAGAAGCTTCAAGATATAATAGAAGTAAAGAAAAGTTTTTTAAATCAAAAAATCTTTCTTCTACCTTAGAAAATGTCATTTCTATATATATAGATCATAATCGTACTGTAGATTATAATCCAGCTTTTATCCACTTATGCGGACCATTTGTATATTCTTATGATGATGAATATGATGTATATTATAGCTTCGAAAGACTTATGATACTTTTAGGTATAATTTAAAAATTTAGAAATTAATTATCTTTATTAAATAATATATATATTATCATCAAAAAATATTAATCCATTACTACGTTTAATAATGCTTGTTTTTTATACTTTATTTATATTAAAATAGATGAATATAATACTTTTCATGATATAAATGAAAGATTAGCTAGATTTTTGATGAGATTTAGAATGATATTACCAGATTTATATAATCATTTTGAAGAAGAAGAAGTTGATTTTAAAGAATGGACCTCTTCATGGTAGTTTTATGATTCTAATAATATATAATATTATAATAATAATAATAATATAAAACATATGATTAATATAAAACAAAATAAAATGATAATAAAAGGTTAAAATATTTGCTCGCTAAAGAATTACCATTAGATTGTTTAGTAAGATTGTGGGGTATGTATATCAAAAAAAAATTTATTAATAATTCATAAATATTTCATAAATTACTATTTCTAATTTTTTTTTATTATTATTACAACTGATTTTTCATAATTACTAGATACTTACTTTTCAATTGAAGAAGGTTTTGACTTACATTTTTATGTTTGCTTAGGTATTTAATATGATAGGGATAATAAACATAATAATAATAAAATTAAATAGTAATAAGTAATTCAACTTTTTTTATTGATATTTTATTAAATGGTATTATATATATAATGATATTATAATTATAATAATATAGCTATATTAAAATACTTTAAAGAAGCATTAGAAGAATGTGAATGTTCAGAAATTAGAGCATTGCTATTACGTCTACCATCTATGGATATGGATAAAGTAAATTAAAACAATAATATTTTTACTTACTTCAATAATTATATATAAATAATAATTTATTAATATATATATTGATATATATATATTTATTTATAAAATAGATTATTTCACAAGCATTTACTATTAAGAATGAAATTATGGCAGAACAATTTTTAGATCCATACTAAATATAAATAAAACAATGTTATTGTTTTTTTCCTTATATATATTAAAAAATAATAAATTAAATTAATAAAGACTTTTATAACTGAAAAAAAACAATAGGTATTAATTAATACAAAACTATTAAGTTATAATAGTAACATTGATAACAATAAATAACTAGATATACATATAATTCAATAATATATAATAATATATGTAATCATATCATAATAATGATAAGGTACAGAAATAAATAACTTAAACAAAATTCACATAAATGTTTATACAATTTTCATTCTCATAATAAAAACTTTTATAAAAAAAAAGATATTATAAAAATTTAGAATAATATTTACTTCATAAAAGAAAGAGAGTTAATTGTGTTTATTAATTTTTCTTTTATTATATCATTTTTTATGTAATTTATTAAAAATTTATTTTTCAAAATAGTTTTAAATTAATAATTAGTTTAAAAAATCAAAATTTTAATAAATAAAAAAATGTTTAAAAAAAATAAAATAAAATAAAAAAATAAAAATTGAAAAATACATAAGCATCTTAAAATAAAGGGAAAATAAAAAAGAAAAAGTTGAGAAAAAAAATAATAATAGTATTTTTTGTATTTTAAATGTAATTCTATTAAAATAATAAAGAGAAGATTTCAAATATCATTAACAATTAACAAACTAAAAATAAATGCATTAATAAAAAATAATTAAGATAAACATAAAGTAATTAAATAATGAGTTTACAAAAAAATAAAAATATTGTAAATGGTTATATATACCATGAAAAACAACATTTGGGATATTGCGCAAAAGTAAATTGACAATAGAAATGTATCTATAAAAAAAATAATGCAAATAATAAATAATAATGTATTTTAAAATTAATAAATAATTCTAATTTTAATGTAATTATAAACTAATTATATAGCATGCTCTAAATTCTTTGGTAAATATTCTCTAGTATAATTAATAAGATTAACATTAAATGGAATTATCATAATACTTATTTATTTAAAATCATTTACATTAAAAGTTTCAAAGAGAGGAATTTACAATTAATGAATTAAATAAAATTTGCAACACATTAAAAGTTCAATATGCAAATTATAAATTATTTAATCCTCACAAAAGTGTATTGTAAATCAATAGTATCATTTATTATAAATGCCATAATAATATCTATAAAATATATATATAAATAAATTATTGATTTTATTATTAATATTATAATGCTCTAATACTATATATAACCATCTTTTTCCATTTTTATATAGGTAATAAATAAATTATTATGTTATTTTGTTATACAGATATTAACTTCATACACTATTATATTATTAATATGTAGACCTATTGGAAACTATGATGTCAATGTAATTATGTGGGCATTAAATACCCGAGAAAAAGAAATACAATGGTTTGATAACAGGCACTTAGATGGTGAATCAAATTGTGTATATAATATATATATATTAACTTATTTAAAGTAAACCCAATTTTCTTACAATATATTTATACCTTATATAATATTAGAATTAGAACAATTAGATATTGATGTATTATATGGTATAATAATCAATAAGGGAAGTAAAGGTTCTATATTTAATAAGCATTGGTACACACTAAGACCTGTGTATAAAAATAAAAATAGAATGATAATTCATGAAAAAATATTAAGAAGCTCATCATCACAAATTAAAGGAAAGGATATGAAAATCGAAGATAAAAAGGAAAGTAAAAGTGAAAAGGAAAAAAAAGCATCACAAATAAAACCTCCAGAAATCCCACCTACAAATCTAATTGCAACAAAAATTACACTAACACATATTACTGTTGATTCTAATAATAATAATTATAGTACTGTTGAAGAATCACCAAGAAATAATGAAGAAAGCATAATGAAAAGTGATACTAAAGAAGAGTATGAATTTAGTTGGTGGAATTTAGACTCAAAATTGCAAGCTCCTATACGATATATTTCGAAAGAAGATGTAAGTTTTAATTACAATAATAGTGTAATTAAAGAAGTTATTAAATTAAATATATAAAATATAAAATTAATATAAAAATACTAATGCTATTATTTATTTTAAAAAGTTAATTTTCCACATAAAATGTCAAATTGTTAATAATTCACAAATCTTACTTATATATAATAAATAATTTTATACATAATAATTCATAGTTAAAATTATTTTTATCATTCTAAATAACAACACAATATTGCTAAATAAAATATTATAAAAAAAAAACATAACCATGTTATGACTAATTTAAAATTTTATATATGAATTATCATATTGATTTTATTTAATTTAAATAAAAAAAATATATTTAAAAATATAGTGTTGTCTATAATAAAATAAAAATTTATAATTTAAAATATTATTTTTAGAAAAAAAAAAAAAGAATTACTATTAAAAAGAAATGAATAAATAAAAAATTTTAGCATATTCCTTTTTCTTTTTTAATATTCCATTTTTTTTATCGGTGAAATATATGTTTACTAAAATAATAATAAATTAAAAGTATTCATTCTTTATAAAAAATTAAAAACATAAACTTTATTATATAATATTAAAAGAATAAGCAAAAGATGGTAATTTTAAATAATAAATAATATTGATTATTAATTGTAATGGCAATTTTTTCAGTAAGTTTGAAGAATTATAATATATTTTTGAAAAAAGGTTATATATAGAAATAGATTCTTAAATCATTTAGTTCTTGTCCTTCTTTTCTTTCTTTTCTTTCTTTTCCTTCTTCTTTTCCTTCTTATCCTTCTTATCCTTCTTTTCCTTCTTTTCTTTCTTTTCCTTCTTCTTTGGCTTTTCATCATCAGAATCTTCAGCCTTTCTCTGTTTTTATAACATATAATATAAAAATATTATTAACATTTTATAAAATTATTACTAAAATTCATAATTTATTAATTTAAAAAATTACCTTCTTAGATTCCTTTTCTTCGGTCTTTGGAGCTTCTGGAGCTTCTGGAGCTGGAGCAGCGGCGGCAGCAGCTGGAGCAGCAGCCCTAATTTTAAATTATATTTAAATTATAATTAATATTTATATATTAAATTGTTAAATTACTTTAATAAATTTATTTACTTTTCACTGTATTCCTTCCAGTCCTTTGGAGTGTTTTCATTGAAACGACCATATTTATCTAATTTGCCTTCCTTAATTAATTGCTTCTTCTTTTGAGCCTTTGGACCAAGACCCCATCTACGTGGGTACTATATAATATTATATTAAAAAGTATCCATAATTTTAGCAATTCCTTCATTACTTACAAATCTCTATAAGTATTTATTATTATATCAACTTACGGTATCTCTTTCCATGATAACTCTCTTGATCTTAGCAACAACACCGTGATCACAGGTAGCTAATTCAGTAGTATTCATTTGAGCAATAGCAATAGCAATAGCTTCACCCTTAGTAGTAATTAAAACAACTTCTTGATTAACTTCAATACCATTTTCATATCTTAATAAACCTGGAATCATTAACTTAGCACCATAGCAAATGGCGTTAACAGCACTATCCTTAACAACAATTCTCTTGTAGTTAGTTAATAAACATTCTAATGGACGAATAACTCTTCTTAAGTAAGATTCTAATGATTGATAAATATTTATTATAAATAATAAAAATTTAGATTTCGATATTATCCATTTTAAATGCATATTTAACTATTATTATAACTTCAATTTAAAAACATACCATCTTTAGTATTATCATAAACCCATTGGGCATCTAAAACATCGTGCATAGTGACCATTTCATCCTATATATCATTTACAA
Source organism: Piromyces finnis (assembly GCA_002104945.1). Lineage (NCBI taxonomy): Eukaryota > Fungi > Neocallimastigomycota > Neocallimastigomycetes > Neocallimastigales > Neocallimastigaceae > Piromyces > Piromyces finnis. The sequence continues at coordinate 154,051 of MCFH01000043.1, forward strand.
AAAAAAATCAATATATTTTAATAATTATTTTTTAAAAAACAACAATAAAATAATAAATACTTACATTTTCACCTAAAATACCAGATCTAACACGTCTAAGTTCTTGCATATGACCACCGCAACCAAGAAGAAGACCAAGGTGGACACAAAGAGTACGAATATAAGTACCAGCTTCACAACTAACCCAGAAAACGGCTAAGTGTCTGTCGTTATCAAATTCAATTAACTTACTTTCGTAAATAGTACGAATACGAAGTTGACGCTTGACAGCAGAAATAAGTGGTGGACGTTGGAATAAAGCACCAGTTAAGGTTTCTAAAGCCTTATTAATAGAATTAAATCGTTTATATATAATTAGATTTCAACATTATTTTTCATTCATATTTACATCATTTATACTTCAGAACTTTTAATACATACTTGACCAAGCTTCTTTTCATTATCAAGAGCTTCATGAAGTCTTAAAACAGCAACGTATTCCTTACCTATACATATCATTTATAATTTTTATAAATTAACATTTCATTTTACATTATTCTTCATTGTAAAATATTAAATCTGCTATTAAAAAATGACTGAATCTTCTTTCTCATCCACATTATAATTTTAATATATTAATATTTACCAGCTCCTTGTTGAGATTTAACTAAACGAGTAGCTCTATCAATACAAACAACTAAACAACCAGTAACCTTTGGATCAAGAGTACCACTGTGACCAGTTTTTTCAACTCTTAAAATTCTTCTAATCCAAGCAACAACTTCGTGAGAAGATGGGTTAGCTGGTTTATCAAGATTAATAACACCAGATCTTTTATTTAAAGTATTTTTAATTACAAAATATATAGTTATTATAAACAATCAATCGAATATTGAAAATATATAAATTATTATAAATTAAACACTGACTTGATGTAATTTTCTAAACTACGCTTTAATGGAGAACTACCACATGGAATTGGAGTGTAGTGACCAGTACGAACATTTAATTTATCGTAGTTCTATGTTGCATTTAAATAAAACCATTTAAATATTATATAACATATTAATATTCATTTTTTATTAATACATTTATTTAAACAATAAATTTATTATTTAAACCATTTACTTAAATAAGTAATCTTTTTATTAATAATAATATCATTCCTTTAAATTTAATTTTACTTTATTAATAAATTAATATTTTAATATGCCTTCATTTCTTTTAAAAAAAATAACAATAATGATAATAAACTATATATATTTATTTAATTTCTTGTAATAAATTTCAAAAAAATGAAATTTATTTTTTTATAAATCACTTTTTTTTAAATAAATGATTGTTGTAATTATATCCTCAAAATATATATTATTATATATTAAAATATTTATTTATTATATACCTTTAATAAAAGAGGCCATTTAGAAGTATCTAATTGGGCTGAAATTTCTTCTGGTTTAATGGCGAAATCACCAGCATTTTGTTGTTCACTAACAGACATCTTTGATTTACCCATTTTGTCTTTTTATTATTAATAATAATTGATTATAAAATAAATAATATATTAATATTTTTCCTGTTAATATTTGTTATTTAGCTTCTTCAAATTTCTATTTTTATTATATTTTATTTAAAAAATCTTTTATTAAAATAAATTAATTATTGTTTAAATTCACCTTTAAATTAATATGATTATATTTTGACAAATTCTAAAAGTAAAATTAAAAGTAATAAAAAAAAAAAAAAAAATCTGAATGAGCAAATAAAATTTAATGTTATTAAAATAATAATATAATAATATTGGATAAAAAATATTATATAGTTGAAAACCTCATAAAAATTATAATATTATTATAAATAATTATAAGTATATATTATATTTTAAATCTTATTTTATAAAATTTCATTTTTTAAAATAATATATTTGTAATATATGAAACAATTAAAAAATATTAATATAAATATATTTACTTTTTCTACATTTAGTATATTATAATATAAATGTTTTTAGTTATATTTGTTTTTTCTTAATAATGATTGGATAAAATTGATCTAATCACGTGTTTTAAAATAAGAAATGATTAGTTTTTTAATGTAATGTATAAAGTAACGTTAATGTATTCAGTAACGTAATATAATTAGCACATTATTAATTTTGATATTAAAATTTAAATGATATAATTTGAAAACTTTAAAAATATAAAATATATTTATTAAAATTTTTTATTGTTTGTTTTTGAAAGATAAATTATATAGTAACTAATATGAAATAAAATATGAATAATGGATTAAAGAAAATTTATAATAAATATGTTATAAATATATATATGTGTGTATAAATATTCTATAATATTAAAAGATAAAACTGAAACTAAATAGTATAATTATAAAATAATCAACGGACAGTTGAATTCTGTAAAGTTCATCGGATGTAAATAAATAATAAAATTCAGAATAATAAATCGTTTGTTTAATTTCAATTATGGACGATATATTTAATTTCTCTAAAATATAATAAGTCCAATAAAAAATATAAAATAATAAAAATATTATCTAAAAGAAAAATTAGAAAAAAACAGAGAGAGGGATAAATAAAAATGACCAATTAAAAAATTTATTTATTATAGTATTATAACTTACCAATTTCGAATAATTTAATTCTCTATTAGTATCCATAAATTTTCTCATTTGTTTTTTGATAATAATTGATGATAATGAAATGAGTAGCATAGTTATTAAATGATATATTTTCTAAGTATATATAATGTAAAAATAATTGTTTTAAAATAATTATTTTAATCTAAAGCAATAATAATAATAATAATGAAATGCCTACTAATTTATGTTTCAAAACCATAAAAATTTCTAATACTATTATAGATAAATATTTAACTATTATTTTACTATATATTGTTTTCTTTTTTTTTTTAATATTTTCTTTTATGAATGTATCATCCATTTTGCTTGAAGCAAATGCTTTTTCTAACCCAAAACAATCCTAGATGATATTTTTATAAAATATATAATATATATTCATTGTATTTAGTCATTTATAATTATATACATTATATAAATATAAAATATTATTAATAGTAGTTACATCATCTTCCTCATCTTGTTTATTTATTTTTCCTTCAAAGTCATTAACATCATCATATTTTTTCTTCAACTTTTTAAGTAAACATTTTTAGTAAAAAAAAAATAAATAATAAATAAATAATTATATATTATATGCTATATATTTACATTTGTAATTTTAGTATTTGGTATAAATTTTAAAATTGAATAGGTTTTAATAATTAGCTATATCATAATTAAATAATAATAAAATAATAAATTGTTAATTTATATCAATCATTTATAAATAAAATTAATAAAATTTAGGATATATTTATATTAATTTAAAACGGGAAAATTACAAATAAAATTATAATTAAGAAAAAAAGGTGTAATGAAAATGACTCCTTTATGGACCATTGATTTGTTTTTAATACATAATAAGATAGTGTTCTTATTATTATAAAATGAAATTGATATTGCTATTAAATGAATATATTAAAATGAATTAAATTATTAATAATTATTTCAAATAATAAACTGAAAAATGTATATATATAAATAATTCTTAATTAATTTTAATTAATTTTTTTTTTTTTTTAATTCTCATACCAAGTACTTCTTTTTATTTGCAATTTCCCCTCCTAAACGCTTTTTTTTTAGCCATAAAGGGTTGAAGAGCATAGTAAATAAATATGTAAAAATTAAGAAAGGAGTTATATGATATGGTAGGCATTGACACAATTTATTTTTAGTAAAAGGACTTCTAAAATAGCATTGAAAATATTTTAGTTTATCAAGCAATTCTTCTTGTTCCCAACGTCTCTTTAAAGCATTGATATATTTTCCATTAAAAGTGCAATCATTATAATAAAATGTTTTAGGAAATATTACTCCTATAATAAAATAATTTATTAATATTAAAGGACATAATTGAATAATGTTATTCAATAATAAAAAAAAAAAAGGAATATTAACTATATAAATTCATAATAAGATATAATTATATAATGTGTCTTATTCTGTACCATAAATATGATAACTAATAGTATATATTTCGAAAAATATGATATAACCCATTGCAAATAACCATATTAATAAGAAAAAAAAGATAGATTTTGATAAGAATTGAATTGTTGAACAGATTGTTGAAGTTGATAATTTAAAATTCTAGTTTTTATATGATAATTTTGTTGTTGTAATTCATTATTAACATTTTTGACACATTTTGAACAAATGATAGGATATCTATTTTCCAACGATTTTCTATATTGGTCAATAGTTAAATCATATAATTCCTTATTGAAACATATTATAAAAATGTAAAAAATTCTTTATTAATAATGCAATTATAATAATAAATTTAACAAAACAATCACTAAAAATCATTTATATATATATAAATGAAAAGTATATTATGATATATGCTAATATATAATGTTAAATAAAGAAATTTACATCATCCCCAGGATCATAAGAAGCTAAAAGTTGAACGATAAGTTTTTGATTTTGAAGACAATTACTACAAAAAACAATATTCTCGTTTTCTGTATTAGTTCTCCTCTTAAAATTATCTTTTTTGTTATCGAATTTGTCTAAATACATTTCTGGATAACTTTCAATGATTTCTCCATTCTTTTAATTTATAATATTTATGAATGTTTGAAATGCAATTTAATTTTTTTTTTTTTTTTTTTAAACGGAAATAATTAATATATGTTAAATCATTAATAATTATTAATAAAACATCCTTTGAATAAAAGTATATTAATTTAAATAGAAATTACTCTATCACGTTTATTCCAAGAATTACATTCTTCACAAAACCAATTATACCAATTTTGTTCATTGGGTGTACCTTTTAAATATTTTTGGAAAGTCTTCTTTTTTCCACAATAAAAGCAATAAATTGTTTTGGAATGATAATTTAACTTCGGAATTCTTTCAAATATTCTATTTAAGTTTTTGGATATAAACTGCTTTATCGAAAAAAAGATATAAAGAACAATGTATATAATTATTATATAAAAAAATACTATGGGAAGATTATTTTTTTTTATAAACTCAGATTGAGTTCTTGTTGCTTCCATGATTAAATATTTGTTTTGTTTGTTTAAATTACTTCATTTATAAAAATAATTTTTAATTGTATCTATTACAGTAACATTAAGAAAAATTAAAAAATAATTTAAAGCTTAAAATGAAATTTCATCTATTTTATATATATTTAAAATTACTTTTATTAAAAAATTAATAAATAAGAAAATCTAACCTTAAATTTTTCACCTAAAAATTTTATTATATAATATTCCTTGTAAAATTATTTAACATTTTTCTTGAGAACTTTATCAATAATATATAGTTTCTTGTACATTTTAAAAATGTAAAAAAAAGTTAAATTCACTCTTTTAATAATAATAATATTATTAATATATTAATAAGTAAAAAAAAAAAAATTTATTATTTGTCTAATTATTATGAATAAACATTAACCTAATGTTTCCTTTCTATTTTTTTATTTTTTTTAATATATATTTTTTTTATAATATGAAATAAATTATCATAGTTAACTTTCAAAATAGTATATTCAAATTAATAATTTATTTTATTTTTTATTTTTATTTATTATATTTATTAATTTTTATTTATTATATTTATTAATTTTTATTTATTTGTTGTTTTTTTGTTTTTTAAAATAATAGAATAATTTTTAATAAGAAATGATTTTTTTTATTTACATAAAATTGATAAAAAAAAAATATATATATATATATATTGAAAAATGAATAAAAAAAAATGGATATATGATTTTAAATTGTGTTTTTAATGAATAACTAATTAAATATAATTATATATATACTTTTTTTGTTCTTACTTATATTTACTTATAGTATTATCTATATATATATTATATATCAAAATATTTTTTTTTAAAAAAAAAAAAAAGAATAAATAGTAATCATTAAATTTTTAATCTCAAATTTACTAAAAAAAAATAATAATAATAATAAAATAAAAAAACTATTAACTTATTATTTTGTAAAGTGGTATAACTAAACTTAGTTTTTTTATATTACTTTTGTTTTTTTTTTTAAGTATATTAATAATGTTGATATTTTTGTTTGTTTACTTTTTGTTGTTTCTTAAATTTAGTTATTTGATTATTCATTATTTTATAGTATTTTATATTATTTTTTCTGTTGATATGAATTTATTTTGTTTTTTAATTTCTTTATTATTATTTTATATTTTTTGTTTTCTGTTTTTGTTTTATTGGTTTTAATTTAACTTTTTTTCTTTTTTTTTATGATCTTTGATCTTTAACATTAATCAATAGTGATTTAACTGCCCAACAGATTGTATCTTGAATAGCTTCATTTGGGTATTTTGTTTCACAGTGATATAAGAATTTATATATACCAATTGCTCTAAATGATATAGGTAATACATATGTTGTTGTTTCATTTGGTTGTATCTTTTTTTTAAAAAAAATTTAAAAAAAAAAAAAAAATTAAGAATTAGATTATTTATTATTATTATTATTATTATTATTATTATTATTATTATTATTATTATTATTATTATTATATTATTATTATTATTATTATTATTATTATTATTATTATTATTATTATTATTATTATTATTATTATATTATTATTATTATTATTATTATTATTATTATTATTATTATTATTATTATTATATTATTATTATTATTATTATTATTATTATATTATTATTATTATTATTATTATTATTATTATTATTATTATTATTATTATTATTATTATTATTATTATTATTATTATTATTATTATTATTATTATTATTATTATTATTATTATTATTATTATTATTATTATTATTATTATTATTATTATTATTATTATTATTATTATTATTATTATTATTATTATTATTATCATTCATTACATATGATTATATATATATATATAAATCCTATTAAATTCTTACCATTGGTAAATATTTCTGTAATGAACCTGTCCAAAAGACCTTTCTTCTAAGATTAATAGAATATTCACCTTCATTAATTTCTTGGAAAGGTTGTATTCTTAAACAAGGAACAAATGGATGATCTAAATAATATTAATTGATAAATAATAAGTTATATAATTCAAGGCTTGCCCCAAATATAATAGAATAATATAATATTTACCGCTTTTATTCTGAATTTCAAATCTCAAACTATAAAATTTATTTACAGTACAATCGATGAAATCATCATATTTAATACGTGATATTTCATTACATTCTTCATTTGTTTTTAAATCAACAAGAGACGTTTTAAAATGAACTAAGGGTTCTTTTAACTTATTTATCATTGGGGTAGTTAATTTCATTTCTTTAAATAAGAATTCTCCTACTCTATCCGACTAAAAATAGACCATTAAATTATTAAAATATAATCAAATAAATACCTAAATTCTTCCTATTTTTTATTTTATATAAACTTACACATCTCCATTTTATTCTAAGTCTTCCATTATTTATAAGTAAACCACCAGTCAGATCTTCCTTATACCAAAAACGAGTTCTAATTAATTGATCTTCTTCTTCAGTTAATGTTTTCAATTTTGTTTTAATAAATTGACCTTCAGGACCAGGTATTTTTTGTGATATCATTTCACTAGGTAACGTCTTACGCTTTATTAGCAATAATATTCTATAATAATAATAATAATAATAATAATAATAATAATAATAATAATAATAATAATAATAATGAATAAATAAATGCTAATGATGATAAATATAAATATATTTCATAAAATCAAAAAAAAAGAAAAAAAGAAAAAAAGATTATATACCTTTTTTCAATTCTTGAAGGTATATTAGTAGCAGATTGAAGTTCATATTTTTCATCTATAGCATGTAAATTAATATGGTAATATGTTAAATATAATATTAATATAAAAAAATAAGAATAAAAATATTTATAGTGATGGAAATAATTTTAAAAAATTATTTATAAAAATACATATATGTAGATTAACATCTAAAATAAAAAAAAAAAAAAAAAATTACCATTATCATCATTACGAACAAAGAAATCAATATCAAAAGTATAATTACTTCTATTGTATAAAACTAATGAAACCATACAATAATCATCGGTATTTAAGCTTGATCCAGCTTGCTTAATTAATGTATTGGATTCTTCCACTATTTCTTTTTCACTAACACCATTATCATAATCATTATAATTAGTCAATTCTTTAATTTCATTTATAAAGTTTACATCTGAAATAGCTGGCATTAGATCAATATCTCTAAGAACCAACGCTTTATGTACAGTAATATTAATAGGTATTTTAAGTTGTCTCATATAAACCATATTATCATCCTCATTATCTTCTGACATATATTCAAATATAAGCTCAATTTCACGACTATAAATAATAAATAAAATTAAAATAATAAATATAAATATATAATCGAATAAACTATGTATCAATTTCTTTTTATTTAATATTAAATATCAACTATTAAATATTCTTACCTTTTTATTTTACCATTTACTTCAAAAATAAATTTAGTAACTTCGTAACTATTCATTGATATTGGTATTTCATTCATTATAATTTTTTTATTAGTTGAAAGAGAAGATACTTCTAAATCATCATTTATATCAAGTTCTCTAAAATCATGAGTAATAATTTTTTTTAATTGAATAGGTTGTTGTTTACTTTCAAATACTTCTGTTTCATATAACTCATCAGGATTGAGTTGATTCGATTTTTTATCATCCTTTTTCACATTATCATAACCAAATGATATTTTTTCTATAAAGCAATTGGAAAGATTTTGTAAACAAATATGGAATTCCGCTCTATATAATTATAATAATAATAAAAAAAATAAAGAATTAATAAAATGATTTTTTTCATAACTATTTGTGTCAATTGAATTATAAATATGATTTATCATTTAATTTCTCTACTTACGATTCTCCTTCATAAACTTCGATTGTTGATTGACTACCTAAACTATTGTTTTGAACTTTTAAATAGCCTTGATCATTAATAATATTATAAGTTTTTTCCCATAAATCACTACATAATATAATATATTAATTATACAGTAAATATTATCATTATTACAAAATAAAGAAATATTAATAAAATTATAACATTATGAAGATTTTATAATATATTCAAATGAATAATGTCATACATTGTTTTAGGTTTTCGCATTGATTTATATTTTATACCACGATAGTTAAATAATTCATATTTAGCATTAAATTTATCTCTTTCATCATTTTCGATTTTATAAGAATTTATATTTTTTGGAACAAGGATTTCTTCAATGCATCCAAACAAAAGTAATTTACATCCATGAATTCTTAATTCACCCCTTTCTACGGGTGTAATTGAAATTTTAATTCTATATGATTGACAAAGTGGTGGAATATCTGATGATATGTTATAACAAATAGTTTTAACACCAGAAGTTCTAGAAATAAAATAATGAATTAAAATTAAGATTTAAATATTTATGAAACTACATATATTTTTGTTTTTTAATTATCTATTCTTTATCAATAATAAAATTATAAGAAACGTACATTAATGATATTTTATGAATAGGTATTGTTATAGTAAAAGGATTTGTAAATTCTAATGTAAATTCAATTGGTTCATTAATACAGAAATATGTAACTGTAGAATTTTTCTTAGATGCGGAGAAAGGAGTGTATAAGAAAGGATTTGAATCTTTTGTTTCTATTATTTCTTCTTTTTTTATTGGGAAAATCTTACTATGACGAGCTTGATGACTAGGATAGAGATCAATAAGAATAGGGGATGGAGGGTAAACAGAAAGATTTTCTGTACTTTCTTTTAATTCTTCCATCTCTGATTCATCTAGTTCATAAATTGATTTATGTATTTTATTTAATTCATAAAATTTGTCTTTATTTAATAAACGATATTTCTTCATTAAATAATGAAAATGATGACACAGTTCATGTTGTTCAATAGTAGAAAATTCAAAATAGTATCTTAATAGCATTCTTTTAATTAATTCTATTGCTGATTCATAATCTATTTTTTTTTTTTTTTTCATAAAAAATGTATAATAAAATAAAAACATAATTATAACATTTATTATATTTATTATATATATATTATATATATATATTATATTAATATCACTATGTAAACATACCTTCTAAAATTTCGGCAAATTCTAATGCCTCCTTCAAAATATTAATTTGAATCTGAGGCCAACCAAACAAAAGTCTATTTCTTAATTTTTTATTTATTTCTCCAGAATGAATATATTTATTGAAAATACTGACAGCTGTTTCAATAGACATATCATTAGCCTTAAAGAATGGACTTTTATAGTCTAATGGAATTAAAGCAGAAGAATGATCTAAAAAATAAAATAAATAAAAGTAAAAATGAAAAATAAATAAAATTAATAATTTAAAAAAAAAAAAGGTAAATTAATATTGATAAAATATAAATAAGAATAAATTAAAATACCATTTAATCCAACACCATAAAATTCACAGGCTTGGTTCATAATATCAATGATATTATTCATGGGGAATTTATATATTGAAGCAATCCTGATTTCACCACAGTTACTTCTATTTAAAACAGCTGGACTTGTATTAATAGATGGATTAAGAGTATTGCTAACTTGAGTAGTGTTAATAGCTGTAGTAACCGTAGTAATGGTATTAGTGTTTGTAACCATAGTATTATTAGTAGCATTAGTATGAATACTATTTGAATTACTATGATTACTTTCAATACTTTCACAATCATCATAAGTATTATCTTTTTTATCATCTTGGTCATCTTTTTCATTAATAGCATCCAAAATATTTATTTCTGTCATATTACCGGGTGTTTGAGGTGCATTACTCATAAAAGAAATATCATTGAAATCACTATAGTCAAGAAGATTACTATTTAAATCTTCTTGTTCCTCTTTCCCTTCTTCCTCAACAGTAGTAGGTTCATTAGTAATATTAACATTATTATCAGATTCTATAGGATCGTCAATATTTACTTCTTTATGAGTTGGTAATGTTGGAACATGAGAAGATTGACGATAATAAGAAGAAAAACTGTTACCACTAGTGCGATTTATTTTTGTTTTAATAACGGATTTATAAGTAATAGGTGAACCAAAACGCAAAGGATTTATTGTAATATTATACTTTCTACAAACAGAATAGAAATCTTCTTTTAATATTTGACCTAAGTAATGTAAAAAGAATCCTTGTTTTCTTATATAACCCAAATCACCATAAATTTTTACAGCCGATAAAATATAAGATATTTTATCAGATAACGATGGTAAATGTTCAAAACCAGATTCAAAACCTTTCATTATCCAACTAGAAACATCTGATTTAATTATATAGTAAGAAAGCTCACCATCTTGATTTTGAGTAGCAATCTCAGATTGAGGATTCATTCCTGCATTATTTGTAATTCCTATACCTTGAGCAATGACATGATAAGCAGAATGTTTTTCATTATTAAATTGAAGATAACTAATTCCACCTACAAAACTACCTTTAAAACTTGATTTTCTTAATGTATTTAAAAGATTTGCAAATCTTAAACAAAGATCCGAAATAAACAAATCCGGATAAACTTTCTTTGGATTATTTTTTTGATAAATAATAATTAAATCACGTAATAAATCTGGTAATTCCTCTAAATATCTTAATAATTTTTTACTTATAACTTCATTTCTATCTTTTGGTGTTTCAGGTTCATCATCCTCCTTTATTAAATTAATTTTAATAAAAAATAATAATAATAACAAATTAATGTAATGGAATATTACGCAAAAAATATTATAATACAAGAATCACAGATTGAAGTAATTTAAAGATTGATTTATTTTTTAGATATATATTAAATAATTAAAGATATTAAAATGATAATTAAAAAATATATTAGAAATAATATGACTATGATTTTATATGTATGTATATGCATATATATATATTCTAAATTTTGATAAAATATATTACATCTTCGTTTTCAATCATATAACTTTTTATAAACATTCCAGAAAGGTATGAATCAATTGCTAATGCTTGCCAAAAGTATTCACCCATACTTTTTAATTGTTCTGTTACATCAACATATCTATAAAATTATTATTATAGTATTATTGATAATATAATAATAAAAATATTAATTTTAAGCATATTATATATACATATTTGTTATTAGTAATGTTTATATTATTGTTAATTTAATATAAAATTTACGTTTGCATAGCTTCATCAATATGACCAGCTAACATATATAAATCCGCTATTAATTTTCTAGAGCAAAGTTTTTCCAACTTTTTAGTACGAGATGACTCTGAATAGTTAGACAGTCCCTCAAAACTATATCTTAAAAAACTGGATGAGGAATCACGATTACTAGTACTGGAAGAGCGACTTCGATTCCCTGGGGTACTATTATTGATAAATGATGAATTATTTGAAACAAAATAACCATTTGTATTATTTGATTGATAGATATCAGATGAGAAATCTTTTGTCCTTGCGTTTGATGGAGGTAAAATTTTACTATTATCTTTTGAAGTTGGAGATATGTTATCTAAACGTACAGAATTTCTCATTTTCTTATCAATTTCTTCTGCTAAAAATTCTTCAGGTATCACAACAGGATTTTTTTCAATTTGTTGAGCCTAATTTTGAAATTATATTATAAAAAATATCCATTAAATTATTAATAAATTTAATATTTAATATTAGAAATTTGGCATCAATATTCTAATATTTAGTTGAATTTAGAAATAATATTATCATCTTTAGTTAATTTATTATGATTTTGAAGTATATATTTTTCATTTACATTTCTAATTAATTTTTAATATTTTAAAAAAAAATATTTAAAAAAAAAAAAAAAGTATATTTATATTTGAATTAATAATATATAACTAACCCAATCTTCAAAGTTATTTAGAATTTCTGCTATAACATCTGACATCATCGCTCTAATAACATAAAGAATATTTCCTATGGTAGGTATAAGAGTAATATTTTTATCAAGTGAGTCTATTTGGCACTCTTCCGGTTCAAAAATAAAAATCTTTTTTGAAAATACTGAACCATACTTTAAATTTATGCAATAATTTTTGATTTATATTTACATAATTAAATAAATATTTAATATAGATATATTAATTTAAGTATAATTAAATAATGTAATGTCACATCCGAAAAAAAAAAAAAAAAAAAAAAAAAAAAAAAAAAAAAAAAAAAAAAAAAAATCTATACCTGTTTTGATATACGTTCAAACTCTTGAATACATTCATTGATATTTTTATCGCATTTTCCATTAATGATTCCAACCATCTTTTATAATATAATAAACATAATATATAAAAATGAAAATTAAAATATAATTTATTTTTTTTAAGATTATAAATTTTTCAGAATTCCTGTTATATATAAATAAATGATAGCATACACCTAAAATTCTTCTGTATGGTTGTAATATTTCTACGTGATTTTTATGTTCTTCATTATAAGTTGTTCGGTAGTTAATAAAAACATTTCCTTTATATCTAAAATCATTGAATTTAGCTTTTTATAAGCATATTAAATATATAGATTAAATATATTTTATTAATTTTATTAGTCATTATTATAAAGTATTATATATGTTATGATAATCTGCTTATTAAATGAATTTTTTAAATTTATATCCAGAACATATTTATTCATTTATAACACAAAATATCATATTATTATATCATATTAATATAGTAATATAATAATGCCTATAAATATATCTTTATATATATATATATATTTTTAACTTCCTTACTTCTTTTATGAATAATAGGTTGAGAAAGTTCCTGAAGCGGTATTCTATCAATGCATGAAATATCTTCCACATGTTTTTGAAAAGTTTCTGAATCGATATTTCCTAATGGAACTAACAATATACGAATTTTTGATAATTCCGCATAGTCCAACAGTGACATTTTGGAATTTTAAATTATTTTGTATTCTTATTGTTTGTATATCAATATTTTAATAGTTTTTCTTTGTGTTGTATATTGATTAATTTAATTGAAATTATTTCCAATATAATATATAAAAGTACAAAAATAAGTTAATATTATTTATTCTTCAATTTAACTGTTTTTTATTATTATGATTATGATTATTCTTTTGTCATTTAATTTATTTGATATATATATAAATTAGAAATAATATATTAAGATAAAAACTCGAAAAAAAATAATTAATTTAAAATTTCTTTCTCTTCCAACATAGAATTATTAAAATGAAAAATTTGTTGAAGTGATAGAAATGTAATTGGTTATATATTTTAAAAATTATTTCAAAATAAAATGTTGATATCATTTAACAATTTTTTTTTTATATTCTTCAACCTTTTTTTTTTTTTTTCCAAAAAAAAAAAAAAAAAAAAAAAAAAGGTTATGATATTTATTGTTTTGTTATTTATTGTTTTTATTTTACACTATTCATAATAATATTATTATTAAAAAATAAAATCAATTCCAAATCTATTAATTAAATATTTTTTTTCTTCTAATGAATTAATAAAATGGAATAAAATATTATTGAAAGAATTTTATACTTGTCAATATCTGTAAATTAATAATATTAATAATTTTTTTTTATTTTTTCTTTCTCGATTCGTAAAATTGTTGGTAAAATTTAAATATGATTTCATTATTTTAAATCGATAGTTCAAAAAAAAACTTTTTTTTTACTCTTATGTTATTCTTAATATCAACTTAAAATGTGATATAATTTACCTCTTTTCTATATTGCTATTATTATTATTTAATTATTATTTATTTGTTATTCCTCTTTCTCTTAATTATATAAAATACACAAGAAAAAAAAAGCTTAAAAAATATATATACAATTTCTATTGTTGAAGCAATTTATAAACATCTTTATTTCTATAAAATTCGCTTTCTCCTTCATATATATATATAAAAATTTACACAAATAATAATAAATAAATTATCTATTATTGATAGATTTGGAAATGAATTATTATTTCCACTTTCAAATAATAATAATAAATTATAAAAGATAAAGTAAAAAATTTAAAAAAAAAAAAAAATAAAAAATAAAAATTTTTAAAATTAAAATTAAATAATAATAACAAAAAATTAAATTATAAATAATATTTATATTAAATAAAGTTTATCAATTTTAGATAAACAATTTAATTTTTTGTATTAAAAAATTTTGATTTATTATAAAAAAAAGTTTAAAACAAAAAATAAATAAATAAATAAATAATTAAATAATTAAATAAATTTAATATAAAATATTTTATGTAATATAATTTTACTAATCGCCTTATGAAAATAATATAAAAAAACGGAATTTAGCAATCTAATAATTCATAGATTGATATTTATATAATTATGATATAAATATTATAGTCATAAATTTTCACTTCACTAATATACCATATTTGTTGGTTTTTTCAGTATTTAGTTAGTTTTTTACCTTTATATTATTATACATTCAATTTAATATTATATATATTTACTTATTTATTTATTATTTATTTATTTATTTATTTATTTATTTATTTATTTATTTGTTTATTTATTTATTTATTTATTTATTTATAATTAATATAAAAGTTATTTTTAATGATACTTATAAATACTAAAAAGTATCTTTATATATTTGTATTGAATACTATATAAAAACTTTCAAAAGAATAAACAATAAAAGCAAATTAAAATTTGAGATCATTATAAAGAAAATATATGGTAGTTGTATATTATTTAATAAATTCAATTAAATTGATTATAATTACCATTAAAAAAAAGTTTTTTAAAAAAAAGATGGACCGTAAATAATTAATCATTTTAAATGAATTTTATTGATTAAAGTAATATATGTGAATAGATTAAAATTATATTAAAAAGTTAGAGAATGAAAATGATCATAACCATAATAGGAAATGAAAAAAAAATAGGGAAAAAATAAAATTTTACCACCGTAAATATAAACTTTATAATAAAAGATAATTTAAAAATTATTATTATTAATATAACTTATAATAAACTTATAATAATAACAAGTAATTTATAAAAATAAAATAGTAAAGAGTTTTATCAAGATGTTATTATTTATATTGCTAAAAAAAATATATAGTAATAGATAATGAGTAGAAGCATAAGAACATACGAATTAATTAAACTAAACCATAAAAGCATAAAAGTTCTTTTTTTTTATTATTAACATAATGATAGTACCTCTAAATTATAAATTATTTTTGTTTAAAAAAGTTTTATCTCTACATTAACAAAATTCATGGAAAAAGTTTAAAAGTAAGATTTTACTAGAATATTCTTCCTTTTGTTTTTAATGATAATAAATGCTACTTACAATACATTATACAAAATAAAATTATTAATTAATATAAACTTTTAGGATTATTATCTGAGAAAAAAAAAATGCCTAAGTCGATTTTAAATCAAGATGTTTTTTCTTTTTTTAAAAAAAAAAGAATATCTAAATAAAATAACTAAACAAAGTTTAATAATTCAAGTAGTTCAAGGTCTTTAACTCTTTAATATCAAAATTTAAAACATAATTTTATGAATTCAATGAATGAGAATATATCCCAAATTATCATAGAAACATTAACTTACTAGTTTTTTTATTATATTTTCTATCATAAATAGAGTACTAAATTATATTTTTAAATGTATACTCTTTTATCACTTTTTATTATTACAATATATGAGGATTCATATTAAAAAGTAATAATGGAATTATTCCTTATAGTTTCATAAACGTATCTTCTGTACGTAAAAACTTGATAATGAAAACAGTTTATGAAAATTTTAAAAAAAAATATATATCCGGTAATATTATTAAGTTTTTATATTTTATAAAAAATACTTCAAAAAATATTATTAGATTAAGCATTATTATTACAAATTTTGATAAATTATTTTTGTATTTGAATATATACTAAAAAAATAATTATCGGAAAGCCTAAAATAAAACCAAAATAAAAGAATAAAATAAAAAAAAAAAAAAAAAAAAAAAAAAAAAAAAGATAAATAATAAACTTTAAAAAAAAAGAAAAGAAGAAGAAAAAGAAAAAATAAAATAACGCATAAAATAAAATATAAAATAATTTTAATAGCTCACTGGTTAACTATATAATTATTCCTACAATTAATAATAATAATAATCGTTTATAAAATAGATAAAAAAGAAATTTTTACAAAAAGCTAATGAAAATAATAGATATTTTAAAAAAAAATTCTGTAATGAACTTGTCTTAATAATATTAAGTTTAATTAAAAATATTTACACTCGAAATTACACTAAATGATAAAAAAAAAGATTTATTATATATATAGAATGTAATGGAATTGATAATCAATAAACAATAATGTTTTAATTAATATTAAATATATATATATTTAAAGGAAAATATGAAATATAAATCATTATGTTCATTCTCTTTTCTATTATTATTATTTAATTATTTATTAATTAATTTATTTTATTAAGTCTTTAATTCTATTAATTAGTTAAATGATATTTTTAAAAATTTTAATAATGAATAAAATATTATTTTTATATTATTTAAAATCTTCGCATGAATTAATGGTCAATATTCATAAATCTTATTATATATAATTATTTATATATAATGAAATTTATCATTTCTTCAAAATGGCATCGCATCCTTTAAATAAAATCATATTAAATAAAGACAATATTTTATAAATTATCATGAAATGGTATACCACTTATTTTATATGATTTTCTTAAATATCAAAACCTTAGAAAAATGTATAACATTCATCAGCCATAATATTAATTCATTTATACTAAGGATTTTATTTACTTCAAAAAATAATATTATTTCTACCTACCAGAAACCTTTAATATTATATATATATTTGAAGGAAATGAATATTGCCAAAAATAGTTAATGTAAATAAAAATTAATTAATAATATAATAAATCTAACTTGAGTAGTTTTTACACTATTACTTGCTAACACACAAAATAAATATTTTTATTTCATTTCAAATAAAATTGATATATACTATCAAATATATATTCTTTTTTTTTTTTTAATATAGTATTCAAGTAAAAGACCATTCAGAAAATTTACAATAAGGAATAATAAAAGAAACAATATATTTTTCCTGTTTGTTTGTTTGTTTGTTTGTTTGTTTGTTTCTTCAAAAAATATTCCTTACAGATTACTATTACTTTTCAGTTTCATCTTTATTACCACTTCGGTAATGTATTTCATATATTATCTCTATGCTCAATGTAACATAAAAACTTAATGGTTACTAAGTTATTTTTACAAATTACAGTTATTATATTAATATGAAATTCATTAATCCTAGTCCTATGTTATCATGGTAAAGAAGGAAAAGATTCTTAAGTTTGAAAAGTATAATCTTTCAACTAAAAAAAGATGAATTCATTAATTAGCTGCTCTAAATTCAATGAAGTGAATTGGAATGTCAAATCAATCAAAATAATAAATAATATAAATATATATGTATATGTCTATTAAATGAAAGGAATAAATGAAAATCATAATATCATTATATTTTATGAGCTATTTCTATTATCATTTTATTAAATAAAATTAAAAAAAATGAAAAAAAAAAAATAATAAAACCTACTAATTAAATATTTTATATTTTGTTTAATAGTTAATATTCGAAAAATTCGAAAAAAAAAATATATATATATATATATATAATTTATATTTTTATTATTTTATTATTTAGGATACTTAATATAATGATTAGTTTTAGTAACAAAAAAAATAAAATATTGTACTTTTTTTATGCTGTTCTATAAAAGAGATATTTAAAAAAAAAAAAAAAAAAAAAAAAAAAAAAAAAAAAAATATCATAATAATTATATTCATTTTATTTTATTTTAATAGGTTATTCTTTTATTAACTCTTTTTAATATTTTTTTAATTTTAATGAAATTTTAATGAATAACTGTATGTATTTTCTATTTTCTATAATAATATAAAATAAATCTTTTTATACTTATTTCATTGTTAATAAAAAATCGACTTTGTCAAATACTATTTAATGATTCTAATTTTTTTTTAAAGTTTAGTACCGTTTGTTTTAAACCTCCTTAATTAATAATTAATTAATACCTGAAAATAATTAAAAATTCATATTTTTCTTTATTATAATTATTATTAATCAACTTATTGACTAGCATTTATTCTTCTAATTAAATAATTCACATAGTTTAATTTATATCATAATAATATGATATGGATTTAATTCGAACTTTATATATAAAAATAATTAAAAATAATTATTTATTATTTTATTAAGAAAATAAAATTATTTTTTAATCAAGCCAAAATTTATTATGACGGATGAAGGTCTAAAATATAGAAATACATTTAAAAATTAGAATCAAAAAATAAAAATCTTTATTTAATTAAATAAATCAAGCAATAAAACTTTTCATATTAAGATAAAACTATGGTTAACATTAAAAAACAAATATTCCATAAAAATTCTTAATTATTTAATATAGATGTTTCTAGTTGAATTATTTAATAATCCACTTGAATATCTAATATTTTATATAAAGATTTTTTATTTTTAATAGTACAGGAACTTTCAAATAAAAAAAAAAAAAAAAATGATGCTCTTACTTAAATATACTATTTTATTTTAGTTCTTATATAATATAAAAGTTGTATTCTTTATTAATATTGTTTCTAAATTTTAATAAATAAAAACACTTAACAATCAAATTAGAAAAACTTTTCTCTTATTTTAATTATAATTTATGTTTGCTTTAATTTTAAAAAAATATGGTCATTCCTTATTATTACTTTTATTTTTTTAAAAAAAAACTGTTATGACCAAAATTAGTTTATATTGTTTTATTTTTGATACTCACTCTTTTAATCATCATATAAATAAAATATTAATATGAGATTTTAATTATAATATTTTTTTTATTATTTAAAGTTTTTACTAATTCAAATTCTGTTGAATTATATAGATTAATCTATTACTTGTTAACTTCAAATAAATGCATAAATACATTATTATACTTTATATTATTAATATTAGTAATACTAAAATACCATTAGTTACAATAAATTGCATAAAATAAAAGAGTAAAATATCTAAATATCCAAATATAATATTCTTTACAAATATTTTGAAATCTTTTGTATTACTTAAAATTAAATCATTAATAAAATTTAAATATATATATATATATTAATACTATTATATTTTTAAAAAATAAATTAGTCGCTCTAATTACAATTTAATTTTAGTTGAAAAGCATATTTGATAACTTTTATAAACCTTTATTATTTATAATAAATTAAATTTTTTCATAAACATTTATTATTCATAATAACTTGAAAGAATTCTTTACATAAACTTTCATCCTTCATGACAATTTTAAAAGTTAAAAGTAATAATCTCCATATTTAAAAATTTATAATATTCACCTTAATATCTTTTAAATCTATCTTTTTTAAAAAAAAATTAATATTCTATTTAAAAATATTTTTAATTTAAATTTAATTAAATATATTAAAAAGATGTCTTTTACTTTATTTATTTCCAATACAATCGTATAATATATAATAAGTAATAAAGATATATACTATTATTTATTTCAATAGTATATAAACGTATATGCATATATATATTATTAAAATGTATAAAAATGTTTTGTTTTGTTTACAATTATGGTATATTACTAAAAAAAAAAAAAAAATTGCATGCTATTATTAATAAAAAAAAATTTTATATCAATAGTAATAATGCATAAAAGTATTATTTCCAATATATTAGTTATATTGTATAATATATTATTAATTATAATATTTATATTAATCCTTTATAAAGGCTGAGAAAAAAAATAATAGTATTAAATTTTCTATTACTTCAAACATAAAATATTAATATTTTTATTCAATTATCCATTCTTCTTAAATAATATTAAAATATTATAAATTGGATGAATATTAAAAATATAAAGTAATTTTAATAAGTAATTTTTTAATAATATCTTATTTTTTTACATATAATAAAAAAAAATAAAAATGTCATGTAATGGCAAGGAAATTATTGTAATGTTTCACAATCAAAAATTTATAATAATTTTTAATATAATTTTTTACATAATTTTTTAATATATAAAAAATATAAAAATAAATTAAAATTAAATTGCCACAATATTTAATAATTACAAAAAAAAAATTAAAATATAAACCTATCATTAAACTTCATAGCATATAAAAAAAAGCATTCATATATATTTGTTGTTAAAATAACATATAAATAATTAGTAATAACATATAAATTTATTTTTTAACAATTTATGAATTATCTAATAATAAATTTTGCCTACTATTATAAATATTATTAATATATTTAGTAGAAAACCTATTATTTAATATTTTATTATAATAGAATAAATTTGTTTTATAGAGTTTATTTTTTTTTATTATCCTCTTATAATTAATATTTTTACTTTAATTATTAATGAAAAATAAACTTATGGAAACTAGTAGAACGATTAAAGAACTTTTTTTTTTTTTTTTTTTTTTTTTTTTTTTTTAACTTCCGAGTGCATTTCTCCCATCGATCAGAGTTAGCTCCAATGGTGGTTCTTAGAGAAACGTTGGCTCATTCCTATTGCTAGGTGGCTGTGACCCTCCTGGTCTGTCATACTGTTTCTTCAGCTTCGACGCTCACTTAATCCATGTACATTAGATGCATGTCGTTGTACGATATTTCACAACTACAATGCTAAGCCTCTTATAGTCAATTTGATCACGTGTCAACCGCCCCCTAATGTTTACACTTAAATTGATTAAGGAATATTATGTGTTTTTGGCATAGCCTAAGTCACCACTTATTAAGTTCTAATTTGGAATGTACCATGTACACTAGACCCTCTCAGGCCGGCTAGACGAGTGTTATTATCATAGTAGTAAATTAGAAAGTTCATTTATACTTACCTGAATATCATAACCCAACCCATGGCAAACCCAGTGGGAAAATCCACAGGCACTGACATCTGCGGGGTCGAACCAGAAATTAAAGAACTATAACATAATAATGTATTGATTTAAAATTAATTATTGTTTTTTTATTTTTTAATTGTATAATTATCCTTTATATAAAATTAAAAAATAATATAAAAATAAAAAAAAAGTATATCTTTATAGATAAATTAATGTTTCTAATAAAAAAGAATAAAGTTTTAAATCATATCTGCAACTTAATAAAAATTAACAAGTTTAAATAATCTTGAATATCAAGTAATATTCACATATGAAATAGTTTTTAATGATTTAAAAAACTTTTCTAAAAGGTTATTTTTACAAGGGTTAGATAATTTATATATAAAAATAAAAATATTTATTTTGTATTAAATTTTTTTACATACATTTAATCATATGTATTTAATTATTGAATATATAAGGAAATAACTATATAACTTTATTAAAAAAGTATTTAATAATGTAATAAGCTTATTATAGAAAAGAAATATGTGCCAATAAATTTTATAAAGGCTTATATAAAACGTGTTATATTAGAAAAACATAGAAAAAGATAAAAAAAAAGTAATGGAATGATAGATTCTTTCTAATTCATTACATTAAAAAAAATTTATTTCTTATTGTAATTTATATAAACTTGTATTAAAAAAGAATAAACGTCTGTTTTTCCGAAATTAAAAAAAGAATAAAGTTAAAAAATGTCTCTTTTTTACACTATTAATAATTATATTTTAATGATTTTAAAAGGTATTCTTTTAAAATCATTAAAAGGCTTTATAAAAAATATAATTCATTTCCTATTTTATTTTTTTAGGTACTATCATAACTCCAATTTAATCCTTCTAACCCTTTATAACATTTATATTTAAATTTTCCATTTTGAACATTTTACTTAAAAAGGATTTTTGTGTTAAATATAATTTTATAATACTTAATAATTACTAATATATATGATATACAGAACAATTTCAAAAAAAAATTAAAAGAGTAATAGTGGTAATAAAAAAATATTTT
The DNA here is from genome assembly GCA_002104945.1 of Piromyces finnis. Classification (NCBI taxonomy): domain Eukaryota; kingdom Fungi; phylum Neocallimastigomycota; class Neocallimastigomycetes; order Neocallimastigales; family Neocallimastigaceae; genus Piromyces; species Piromyces finnis. The sequence continues at coordinate 177,204 of MCFH01000043.1, forward strand.
TTAATATTATTAATGAAATGTGAGTTTATTGTTTTTTTTTTCATTTAATTTTATTTTGAAATGGCGTAGACTTTAACCAAACTTTTAAAACGTTTTTATGCATTTTTCTTTTTTCCAGCGTATTTTATTTCATTTTATTATATTAAGAAATATTAAAGAAAATTATGAAAAAACTCCTTTTGTATCATTGTTTATTAGCCACTTCATTTTAATTTTTTTAATATTTCCAAAATAAAAATGCTTATAATTTTAATTATTAATAATATTTAGAAAGATAAAAAATATTAATAATATCGAAAATGCATCAAGTATTTTTGATATATTTAAAATATGATTGTCACATATAATAAATATAAATTAAAAATTTAAACTTTAAAATAGTTTAATAAGAATAAGCATATATCAATATATATTAAAAAATAAAAACAAATTTTTTCTATTTATATATTCAAGATTAAAAAAATGTTATTGTATCGAATTAATATCATAAAATCAATAAATTAAAAACTTTATTTATTATTAAAAACAATTAATACCATAATATATTTACAAATAAAATTTTAGGTTATTTTGGCTTAGAATGAATTAAAGTGGTAGTTTAATACCCTACTTTTAATATCACATTTAAATTAGTTAATAATACTAATAAAATAATAACAGGAATTGATTAAAAAAATTTTATTTTTAATATATGAATTTTCTATTATGTAATTTATAGTAATTAAAGATATATTTAATAATAATAATGATATTATTATTATTAATAACAATTCTTATGCTACTTTTAATTATTTTACTTATTCTTAATAATATCTTTATGCATTGTAATATTGATAATATTGATATTGATGAATTAATAAATTAGTATATAATAATATATTTATTTTTAAGGATGATCCATTTAATGTTGATGCCATTTTTACAACAAAATTTTAAGTAAAAAATAATAATTTGTTTTTTTTTTTAAAAAACTGATGGTAAAATATTGGTGAAGAATTAATTTATTTTAACCATTAATATTGTATATATAGGTTAATATATTGCTTTATATTATCGAAATTTTAAAATAAATCATATAATTTTCAAAATTTAAAATTTAAATTAATTTCATATATTATTATATATTTTAAAATTAAATTATTATATTATCTTTAATAATTAAATTGGCAATGTTTTTATAATTAACTTTACTAAATATATAATAAAATATTAAAAATTGAATTATGTCAATTTATATTGATTTAATTTATATAATATATCTCTTCTTTAAGTAGAGTATATAACTAAATATATATTGCAATATATTTTAATTATTGGTTACAAAACAGAATAATTATTTAATAAATATAATAAAAGTAGTAACATTAATAGATAAAGTTAATAAATTATACAAATAAAATTTAATATATAAAATATAATAATATTACATATAATAAACATATAATATAAATATATTATTAAAATTAAAGATTTTAAATAAACATTTATATTATTTAATCTAGAAACTCAATTATTCGTTGTCAATGATAGTTTTTGTTCGGTATATTTAATTTATTATCATATAAAGTTTATAATTTTATATTTTAAATAGTATTATAGATTTTGATAGTCATAATTTAGCACACTATTCATATAATGCTTTTTTTAAATCTAATAAGTAAAAAAGGAAAAAGAAGAAAATTTGAAGAAAATTTTTTTTATATAAATACAAATAATTTTCCTTCCGTTTAAAAAATTTTTTGTCAATAATAACTTTTTTCTTGTAAATTTTAACTAAATATATATTTGACAATATATATTTTTCCCAAATAACTTATACTATTCCTAATTACACTACATTTTTTATCTCTTTATTTTTTTCTTTTGAGCATAATTTTTAAAAAAAAAGAAAAAGATAAAGAGTTTCATTAAAAAAAATATCTTTTTTTATTAAAAAACATTTTTTTATGTTATCAATTATATAATAAAGAAAGATACTTATTATTACCATTTTTAAAACTTTGTGGATTTAGTTTTAAAATAAAATTCATATTTTATATATAAAATATTTTATTAAATATTAAAAAAAGTAATTATTATATCTTTTATTTAACTATATATATACGACATATTTTAGACACAATTAATATAAAAAGAAAATTCTTAATTTCCAAAAAAAAATCCCCATCATAATTATAATTATTCAAAACTACTTATTATCATAATTATATAATATTCAATTTATTATCACGTATATTCTATAAATATAATTATATTTTTATTTTCCATTTACAAAAATTATCATATTTTCCTCAATATTAAAAAAAGTTAGCATCATTTAATAATTATTTTTAAAATACCATTTTATTTTTTATTTTATTATTTTATTTATTTATTATTTTTTTTTTACTATTTTTAAGTAATTTGAAAAGAATATTTTTTATTTTTATTTTTTATAAAATTTATTTTTATATTAATTGTAATAAAATGTTATCGGAAGAATTATGTAATTAACAATTTTATATTATATTTTTTTTTTATTCACATATTTTATATCAAATAGATTGTATACTATAACGATAAGCAATTATTATCTGAAAAGTACAATTGTTAAAGCGAATACTATTAAAATAATACTATATCTTAGAATATTTAGAAAATTTGTATTTAGAAAATTTAAGTAAATTTTTTTTAAAAAGAATCATTTTTCCAAATTTATCTTCGGATTTATATACAATTATATACTCTGAAAGTTAACATCGCATAAAATTTTGAAAAATCAAAGTTTAATTTTTTAAAGAACCAGTTTAGACTATTGGTTTATTATTATTATTATTACTATATTTTTTTAAATCGAAACAAATTATTACTTCGCAAGAGCATTTTATATTATTATTATATAAAATAACAAAAATCTAAATTAAAAACAAATATAAATTTATATACATAATTATTAATAAAAAATATAAAGTTATTATATATCATGTCTTTTCAAGAAAACAGTGATTACAAGAAATCAATTGTTGAAATTCCAGTTAATAAAATTGTATTAGCTGATTCATTATCTTCAGATGATAAGTACAATGAAAGTTCTGAAAAAATTAATAAAATTGTTAAAAAGTTAAATGTTGTTGAAAATGAAATTATGAGTGAATCTGATGTTGGTTATGATGAAGATGAAGAATTTAATGATGAAGAATTTGAATTATATTTAAATAAGTTAAAGAAAGAAAATCCAGGTGAATATGAATTAATTATTAACGAACTTCAAAAGGATGATCTTAACAGTCCAAATGAAAGAACCATCATTACTTATCAAATGGCATCTCCAGTTGAAATTAAAGGTGAACGTCAATCTGGTATGATGTCTCCAGTTGAAAATATTGCTTCAAATGAACAACTTGATATGAAAAATGTACCATTAATTAAAAAGCGCTATCGTATTTCTAAGAATAAGAAAGAAAATTTGTTAAATCATTCTGATAAAAAAGATACTATCTTAGCTGAATCTAGCCACCTATTATCTCCACCAGCTTCACCATTCCCACAAACTGAAAAGAAAGATCAAACTGCTAATTTGGGTCAATTTATAATTGACACTGAAAATGGAGGTAATGATATCCAAATAGATTCCAGCGAGCAAATTGATGAAGAACTTTTACAACAAATTCAAAATCTTGAACTTGAAAATGGTAGTCAAAGTTTCATTACTACTACCACTACCACTACTAGTTCTGAAATTCCAGAATTAGAAGGTAATAACGAAGTTGTTATTAAGAAGCGTATTCCAATTATTACCAAGGATGGTAAGAGGGCATTTGTTGAAGTTATTGAAAAAACTGTTACTACTGTTACTAGTGAAGTAGATGATGAACCAGTTGAATATGTTGAAGAAATAATAGAAGAAGAAGAAGAAGAAGATGACGATGAATTACTTCAAAAATCCAATTTTTTCAAAGAAATTTCTAAAAGTATTGATAGTAAATTAAATACATCTTCTACTAAAATTGTTAAGGAATCTCAAAGCGAAATAAATATTCCTGAACCAAAAGTTGAAGTGTTTGAAGAATTAGTTGAAATTCCAAATGATGATCCAACAAAGGAACCATTAATTAAAAAAATCACTAGAACCATAACTACTAAGATTAATCCAGAAACTGGTGATGAAGAAATTACTGAAGAAGTTGTTGAAGAAATTGAAGAAACCATTGAAGAAACTGATGATGAATCAAGTGATAATGATAATATTGAGGTTAGAGAAGAAGTTTTTGAAGTTCCATCTGATGACCCAAACCAATCTACTATTATTAAGACTATTACTAAGACTTATACCACTAGAATTAATCCTGAAACTGGTGAAGAAGAAATTGTTGAAGAAGAGGATATTATTTCTGATGATGAAAATGCTGAAAATGTCGAAATCAGAGAAGAAGTTGTTGAGGTTCCATCTGATGATCCAAACCAATCTACAATTATAAAAACCATTACAAAGACTTATGTCACTAGAATTAATTCAGAAACCGGAGAAGAAGAAATTGTTGAAGAAGATGCATTAGATGGTGATGACAATGTAGAAATTCTTAAAGGAGTTACTGAAGTTTCAAATCAAGAAAAATCAGTCCAAAGAAAGGTTGTCAAGAAAGTCATGAGATATGTTACCATTATTAATCCAGAAACAGGTAAAGAAGAAGTTGTTGAAGAGATTGTTGAAGAACAACCAAATGAAGAAGTTGATGTTGAAGCTAGAGATATTGTTGTTGCTCCACAAGAAAAAGTAGAAATTAAAGAAGAAATTATTGAAGTTCCAATAGAAGGAGCCACTACTAAGCGAGTTATTAAAAAGATTATTAGATACATTACTAGAATCAATCCAGAAACTGGAAAAGAAGAAGTTGTTGAAGAAATTGTTGAAGAACCAATTGAAGATGCTATTAGCGAATTTAGAGAAGAAAATCTTCCATCAGAACATGTAAAGGTTGAAGAAGAAACTCATGAAGTTCCAGTTGAAGGTGCTAATGAAAATGCTATTGTTCAAACTATCACAAAATCCTATGTTACTAGAATTAATCCAGAAACTGGAGAAGAAGAAATTATTGAAGAAGATGCTATTAGTGATAATGGTGATGTTGAAATTATTGAAGAAGTTGTTGAAATTGACGAAGATCAACCAATTCAAAGAAAGCTTGTAAAGAAAATCACTAAATTTATTACTAGAATCAATCCAGAAACTGGAAAAGAAGAAGTTGTTGAAGAGATTGTTGAAGAACAACCAAATGAAGAAGTTGATGTTGAAGCTAGAGATATTGTTGTTGCTCCACAAGAAAAAGTAGAAATTAAAAAAGAAATTATTGAAGTTCCAATAGAAGGAGCCACTACTAAGCGAGTTATTAAAAAGATTATTAGATACATTACTAGAATCAATCCAGAAACTGGAAAAGAAGAAGTTGTTGAAGAAATTGTTGAAGAACCAATTGAAGATGCTATTAGCGAATTTAGAGAAGAAAATCTTCCATCAGAACATGTAAAGGTTGAAGAAGAAACTCATGAAGTTCCAGTTGAAGGTGCTAATGAAAATGCTATTGTTCAAACTATCACAAAATCCTATGTTACTAGAATTAATCCAGAAACTGGAGAAGAAGAAATTATTGAAGAAGATGCTATTAGTGATAATGGTGATGTTGAAATTATTGAAGAAGTTGTTGAAATTGACGAAGATCAACCAATTCAAAGAAAGCTTGTAAAGAAAATCACTAAATTTATTACTAGAATCAATCCAGAAACTGGAAAAGAAGAAGTTGTTGAAGAGATTGTTGAAGAACAACCAAATGAAGAAGTTGATGTTGAAGCTAGAGATATTGTTGTTGCTCCACAAGAAAAAGTAGAAATTAAAAAAGAAATTATTGAAGTTCCAATAGAAGGAGCCACTACTAAGCGAGTTATTAAAAAGGTTATTAGATACATTACTAGAATCAATCCAGAAACTGGAAAAGAAGAAGTTGTTGAAGAAATTGTTGAAGAACCAAAAGAAGAAACTATTGAAGAACATCCAGTCATTGAAGTTGTTGAAGAACAGCTTATTGAAGAACAACCAATTGAAATTGTTAAGGAAGTTTCTTATGAACCAAAAGAAGAAATTGTTGAAGAAAACGTTAGAGAAGAAATTATTGAAGTTCCTTCCGAAGAATCAGGAAAGAAAAGATTTATTAAGAGAATTATTAGATATATTACTAGAAAGAACCCAATTACTGGAGAAGAAATTGTAGAAGAAATAGTTAATGAAGAATCAACCGAAGAACAACCAGATGAAGTTGTTGAAGAAGTTATTTCAGAACCAAAAGAAGAAATAATTGAAGAACAACCAATTGAAGAACAGCAACCAGTTAAAGAAGTTGCTTCAGAACTAAAGGAAGAAATTATTGAAGAAAATGTTAGAGAAGAAATTATTGAAGTTCCTTCCGAAGAATCAGGAAAGAAAAGATTTATTAAGAGAATTATTAGATACATCACTAGAAAGAACCCAATTACTGGAGAAGAAATTGTAGAAGAAATTGTTAATGAAGAATCAACCGAAGAACAACCAGATGAAGTTGTTGCTGAACCAAAGGAAGAAAAAATTGAAAAACAACCAATTGAAGAACAGCAACCAGTTGAAGAAGTTGTTGAAGAAGTTGTTACTGAACCAAAGGAAGAAATAATTGAAGAACAGCAACCAGTTGGAGAAGTTGTTGAAGAAATTGTTACTGAACCAAAGGAAGAAATAATTGAAGAACAACCAGTTGAAGAACAACCAATAGTAGAAGTTATTAATGAAGTAAATTATGAAATAACTGAAGAACAACCAGTTGAAGAAGTTGTTGAAGAAGTTATTTCAGAACCAAAGGAAGAAATTATTGAAGAAAATGTTAGAGAAGAAATTATTGAAGTTCCTTCCGAAGAATCAGGAAAGAAAAGATTTATTAAGAGAATTATTAGATACATTACTAGAAAGAATCCAGTTACTGGAGAAGAAATTGTAGAAGAAATAGTTAATGAAGAATCAACCGAAGAACAACCAGTTGAAGTTGTTGAAGAAGTTATTTCAGAATCAAAAGAAGAAATAATTGAAGAACAACCAATTGAAGAACAACAACCAGTTGAAGAAGTTGTTACTGAACCAAAGGAAGAAATAATTGAAGAACAACCAGTTGAAGAACAAAAACCAGTTGAAGAAGCTGTTGAAGAAGTTGTTTCAGAACCAAAGGAAGAAATAATTGAAGAGCAATCAGTTGAAGGACAACAACCAGTTGAAGAAGTTGCTTCAGAGCCAAAGGAAGAAATTATTGAAGAAAATGTTAGAGAAGAAATTATTGAAGTTCCTTCCGAAGAATCAGGAAAGAAAAGATTTATTAAGAGAATTATTAGATACATTACTAGAAAGAACCCAATTACTGGAGAAGAAATTGTAGAAGAAATAGTTAATGAAGAATCAACCGAAGAACAACCAGTTGAAGTTGTTGAAGAAGTTATTTCAGAATCAAAAGAAGAAATAATTGAAGAACAACCAATTGAAGAACAGCAACCAGTTGAAGAAGTTGTTACTGAACCAAAGGAAGAAATAATTGAAGAACAACCAGTTGAAGAACAAAAACCAATTGAAGAAGCTGTTGAAGAAGTTGTTTCAGAACCAAAGGAAGAAATAATTGAAGAGCAATCAGTTGAAGAACAGCAACCAGTTGAAGAAGTTGTTACTGAACCAAAGGAAGAAATAATTGAAGAACAACCAGTTGAAGAACAAAAACCAGTTGAAGAAGCTGTTGAAGAAGTTGTTTCAGAACCAAAGGAAGAAATAATTGAAGAGCAATCAGTTGAAGAACAGCAACCAGTTGAAGAAGTTGTTACTGAACCAAAGGAAGAAATAATTGAAGAACAACCAGTTGAAGAACAAAAACCAGTTGAAGAAGCTGTTGAAGAAGTTGTTTCAGAACCAAAGGAAGAAATAATTGAAGAGCAATCAGTTGAAGGACAACAACCAGTTGAAGAAGTTGCTTCAGAACCAAAGGAAGAAATTATTGAAGAAAATGTTAGAGAAGAAATTATTGAAGTTCCTTCCGAAGAATCAGGAAAGAAAAGATTTATTAAGAGAATTATTAGATACATTACTAGAAAGAACCCAATTACTGGAGAAGAAATTGTAGAAGAAATAGTTAATGAAGAATCAACCGAAGAACAACCAGATGAAGTTGTTGAAGAAGTTATTTCAGAACCAAAAGAAGAAATAATTGAAGAACAACCAATTGAAGAACAGCAACCAGTTGAAGAAGTTGTTACTGAACCAAAGGAAGAAATAATTGAAGAAAATGTTAAAGAAGAAATTATTGAAGTTCCTTCCGAAGAATCAGGAAAGAAAAGATTTATTAAGAGAATTATTAGATACATTACTAGAAAGAATCCAGTTACTGGAGAAGAAATTGTAGAAGAAATTGTTAATGAAGAATCAACCGAAGAACAACCAGTTGAAGTTGTTGAAGATGTTGATTCAGAACCAAGAGAAGAATCAACTGAAGAACAACCAGTTGAAGAAGTTGTTGAAGAAGTAATTTCAGAACCAAAGGAAGAAATAATTGAAGAACAACCAGTTGAAAAACAAGAAAAGAAGCCAATATTATATAGGGTATTTAAAAAGAGTAACAGACGTAGAAGAAAGTCAAAGAATCCAATTGAAGAAGGTGTTAAAGAAGTTGGTTCAGAACCAAAGGAAGAATCAACTGAAGAACAACCAGTTGAAAAAGTTGTTGAAGAAGTTATTTCAGAAACAAATGATGAAAGAATTGAAGAACAACCAATTAAAGGTGTTGAAGAAGTTGTTTTAGAACCAAAGGATGAAATAATTGAAGAACTACCAGTTGAAGAACAAAAACCAGTTGTTGAAGTTGTTGAAGAAGTTGTTACTGAACCAAAGGAAGAAATAATTGAAGAAAAACAAGTTGAAGAACAAAAACCAGTTGAAGAAGCTGTTGAAGAAGTTGTTTCAGAACCAAAGGAAGAAATAATTGAAGAGCAATCAGTTGAAGGACAACAACCAGTTGAAGAAGTTGCTTCAGAACCAAAGGAAGAAATTATTGAAGAAAATGTTAGAGAAGAAATTATTGAAGTTCCTTCCGAAGAATCAGGAAAGAAAAGATTTATTAAGGGAATTATTAGATACATTACTAGAAAGAATCCAGTTACTGGAGAAGAAATTGTAGAAGAAATTGTTAATGAAGAATCAATCGAAGAACAACCAGTTGAAGTTGTTGAAGATGTTGATTCAGAACCAAGAGAAGAATCAACTGAAGAACAACCAGTTGAAGAAGTTGTTGAAGAAGTAATTTCAGAACCAAAGGAAGAAATAATTGAAGAACAACCAGTTGAAAAACAAGAAAAGAAGCCAATATTATATAGGGTATTTAAAAAGAGTAACAGACGTAGAAGAAAGTCAAAGAATCCAATTGAAGAAGGTGTTAAAGAAGTTGGTTCAGAACCAAAGGAAGAATCAACTGAAGAACAACCAGTTGAAGAAGTTGTTGAAGAAGTTATTTCAGAAACAAATGATGAAAGAATTGAAGAACAACCAATTAAAGGTGTTGAAGAAGTTGTTTTAGAACCAAAGAATGAAATAATTGAAGAACTACCAGTTGAAGAACAAAAACCAGTTGTTGAAGTTGTTGAAGAAGTTGTTACTGAACCAAAGGAAGAAATAATTGAAGAACAACCAATTGAAGAACAGCAACCAGTTGAAGAACAGCAACCAGTTGAAGAAGTTGTTACTGAACCAAAGGAAGAAATAATTGAACAACAAGTTGAAGAACAAAAACCAGTTGTTGAAATTGTTGAAGAAGTTGTTTCAGAACAAAATGATGAAATAACTGAAAAACAACCAGTTGAAGAAGTTGTTGAAGAAATTATTTCAGAACCAAAGGAAGAAATTATTGAAGAAAATGTTAGAGAAGAAATTATTGAAGTTCCTTACGAAGAATCAGGAAAGAAAAGATTTATTAAGAGAATTATTAGATACATTACTAGAAAGAACCCAATTACTGGAGAAGAAATTGTAGAAGAAATAGTTAATGAAGAATCAACCGAAGAACAACCAGTTGAAGTTGTTGAAGAAGTTGATTCTGAACCAAGAGACGAATCAACTGAAGAACAACCAGTTGAAGAAGTTGTTGAAGAAGTTGTTACTGAACCAAAGGAAGAAATAATTGAAGAACAACCAGTTGAAAAACAACCAATAGTAGAAGTTGTTGAAGAAGTTGTTTCAGAACCAAAGGAAGAAATAATTGAAGAGCAATCAGTTGAAGAACAGCAACCAGTTGAAGAAGTTGTTACTGAACCAAAGGAAGAAATAATTGAAGAACAACCAGTTGAAGAACAAAAACCAGTTGAAGAAGCTGTTGAAGAAGTTGTTTCAGAACCAAAGGAAGAAATAATTGAAGAGCAATCAGTTGAAGGACAACAACCAGTTGAAGAAGTTGCTTCAGAACCAAAGGAAGAAATTATTGAAGAAAATGTTAGAGAAGAAATTATTGAAGTTCCTTACGAAGAATCAGGAAAGAAAAGATTTATTAAGAGAATTATTAGATACATTACTAGAAAGAATCCAGTTACTGGAGAAGAAATTGTAGAAGAAATTGTTAATGAAGAATCAACCGAAGAACAACCAGTTGAAGTTGTTGAAGAAGTTGATTCTGAACCAAGAGACGAATCAACTGAAGAACAACCAGTTGAAGAAGTTGTTGAAGAAGTTGTTACTGAACCAAAGGAAGAAATAATTGAAGAACAACCAGTTGAAGAAGCTGTTGAAGATGTTGTTTCAGAACCAAAGGAAGAAATAATTGAAGAAAATGTTAAAGAAGAAATTATTGAAGTTCCTTCCGAAGAATTAGGAAAGAAAAGATTTATTAAGAGAATTATTAGATACATTACTAGAAAGAATCCAGTTACTGGAGAAGAAATTGTAGAAGAAATTGTTAATGAAGAATCAATCGAAGAACAACCAGTTGAAGTTGTTGAAGATGTTGATTCAGAACCAAGAGAAGAATCAACTGAAGAACAACCAGTTGAAGAAGTTGTTGAAGAAGTAATTTCAGAACCAAAGGAAGAAATAATTGAAGAACAACCAGTTGAAAAACAAGAAAAGAAGCCAATATTATATAGGGTATTTAAAAAGAGTAACAGACGTAGAAGAAAGTCAAAGAATCCAATTGAAGAAGGTGTTAAAGAAGTTGGTTCAGAACCAAAGGAAGAATCAACTGAAGAACAACCAGTTGAAGAAGTTGTTGAAGAAGTTATTTCAGAAACAAATGATGAAAGAATTGAAGAACAACCAATTAAAGGTGTTGAAGAAGTTGTTTTAGAACCAAAGAATGAAATAATTGAAGAACTACCAGTTGAAGAACAAAAACCAGTTGTTGAAGTTGTTGAAGAAGTTGTTACTGAACCAAAGGAAGAAATAATTGAAGAACAACCAATTGAAGAACAGCAACCAGTTGAAGAACAGCAACCAGTTGAAGAAGTTGTTACTGAACCAAAGGAAGAAATAATTGAACAACAAGTTGAAGAACAAAAACCAGTTGTTGAAATTGTTGAAGAAGTTGTTTCAGAACAAAATGATGAAATAACTGAAAAACAACCAGTTGAAGAAGTTGTTGAAGAAATTATTTCAGAACCAAAGGAAGAAATTATTGAAGAAAATGTTAGAGAAGAAATTATTGAAGTTCCTTACGAAGAATCAGGAAAGAAAAGATTTATTAAGAGAATTATTAGATACATTACTAGAAAGAATCCAGTTACTGGAGAAGAAATTGTAGAAGAAATTGTTAATGAAGAATCAACCGAAGAACAACCAGTTGAAGTTGTTGAAGAAGTTGATTCTGAACCAAGAGACGAATCAACTGAAGAACAACCAGTTGAAGAAGTTGTTGAAGAAGTTGTTACTGAACCAAAGGAAGAAATAATTGAAGAACAACCAGTTGAAGAAGCTGTTGAAGATGTTGTTTCAGAACCAAAGGAAGAAATAATTGAAGAAAATGTTAAAGAAGAAATTATTGAAGTTCCTTCCGAAGAATTAGGAAAGAAAAGATTTATTAAGAGAATTATTAGATACATTACTAGAAAGAATCCAGTTACTGGAGAAGAAATTGTAGAAGAAATTGTTAATGAAGAATCAACCGAAGAACAACCAGTTGAAGAAGTTGAAGATGTTGATTCGGAACCAAGAGAAGAATCAACTGAAGAACAACCAGTTGAAGAAGTTGTTGAAGAAGTAATTTCAGAACCAAAGGAAGAAATAATTGAAGAACAACCAGTTGAAAAACAAGAAAAGAAGCCAATATTATATAGGGTATTTAAAAAGAGTAACAGACGTAGAAGAAAGTCAAAGAATCCAATTGAAGAAGGTGTTGAAGAAGTTGGTTCAGAACCAAAGAAAGAATCAACTGAGGAACAACCAGTTGAAGAAGTTGTTGAAGAAGTTATTTCAGAAACAAATGATGAAAGAATTGAAGAACAACCAATTAAATGTGTTGAAGAAGTTGTTTTAGAACCAAAGAATGAAATAATTGAAGAACTACCAGTTGAAGAACAAAAACCAGTTGTTGAAGTTGTTGAAGAAGTTGTTACTGAACCAAAGGAAGAAATAATTGAAGAAAAACAAGTTGAAGAACAAAAACCAGTTGTTGAAGTTGTTGAAGAAGTTGTTACTGAACCAAAGGAAGAAATAATTGAAGAAAAACAAGTTGAAGAACAAAAACCAGTTGTTGAAGTTGTTGAAGAAGTTGTTACTGAACCAAAGGAAGAAATAATTGAACAACAAGTTGAAGAACAAAAACCAGTTGTTGAAATTGTTGAAGAAGTTGGTTCAGAACAAAATGATGAAATAACTGAAAAACAACCAGTTGAAGAAGTTGTTGAAGAAGTTATTTCAGAACCAAAGGAAGAAATTATTGAAGAAAATGTTAGAGAAGAAATTATTGAAGTTCCTTCCGAAGAATCAGGAAAGAAAAGATTTATTAAGAGAATTATTAGATACATTACTAGAAAGAATCCAGTTACTGGAGAAGAAATTGTAGAAGAAATTGTTAATGAAGAATCAACCGAAGAACAACCAGTTGTTGAAGTTGTTGAAGAATTTATTTCAGAACCAAAAGAAGAAATAATTGAAAAACAACCAGTTGAAGAACAAAAACCAGTTGTTGAAGTTGTTGAAGAAGTTGTTACTGAACCAAAGGAAGAAATAATTGATGAACAACCAGTTGAAGAACAACCAATAGTAGAAGTTATTAATGAAGTAAATGATGAAATAACTGAAGAACAACCAGTTGTTGAAGAAGTTGAAGAAGTTGTTTCAGAACCAAAGGAAGAAGTGGTTGAAGAAAAACAACCAACTGAAGAAGTTATTTCTGAACTCAAGGAAGAAATAATTGAAGATAAACAAGCTGAAAAACAAGAAAAGAAGCCAGTATTATATAGAGTATTTAAAAAGAATAACAGACGTAGAAGAAAAACAAAGAATACAAATGAAGAAATTGTTGAAGTTACTTCTGAACCAAGAGAAGAAATTATTGAAAAACCAGAAACTGAAGTTAGTAAAGAAGTTGTTTCAGAACCAAAGGAAGAATCAACTGAAGAACAACCTATTGTTGAAGAATTTATAACTGAAGTAAAAGAAGAAATAATTGAAGAAGAACAACCAGTTGAAAAACAAGAAAAGAAACAAATATTATATAGAGTATTTAAGAAGAGTAATAGACGTAGAAGAAAGTCAAAGAATCCAAGTGAAGAAGCTCTTTCAGAACCAAAGGAAGGATCTACTGAAGAACAACCTGTTGTTGAAGTTGTTGAAGAAATTACTTCAGAACCAAAAGAAGAGATTGTTGAAGAACAACCAGTTGAAGAAGTTGCTGAAGAAAATATTATTGAAGATGTCAATATAAAAGAAAATGATAAAATTATTTCTTATAATCAAAATGAAGATTCAATTATTGATGGATTATTAAATAAAGTAAACAAATGTAATGGAAATGAATATTTTGAGTTAATTCCATCTGTAATTGAAATGATAATAAATGAAGTAAGATTTGATAATAATAGTTCTGAAAAAGAAAAACAAAATATATTAAATAGATTATTAAAACAATTTAATATTTGTGAAAATGTTGAACAACCAGCTGAAGAAGCAATTTCAAAGAAAGAAATAGTTGAAGAAGTTGCTAAAGAACAAGCGGCTGAAGAAGTAATATCTTCTGAATTAAAAGAAGAGATAATTGAACAACCAGTTACTGAAGTTGTTGAAGAAAAACCAATTGAAAAATCAATTGAACAACCAGTAGAAGAAGTTTCTTCTGAACCAAAGGAAGAAGTTATTGAACAACAACCAATAACTGAAGTTGTTGAAGAGGTTGTAGAAGTTGTTGAAGAGAAACCAATTGAACAACCAATTGAACAAAAAGTAGAAGAAGTTTCTTCTGCACCAAAGGAAGAAATTATTGAACAACAACCAATAACTGAAGTTGTTGAAGAATTTGTAGAAGTTGATGAAGAACAACCAAATAAACAACCAGTAGAAGAAGTTTCTTCTGAACCAAAGGAAGAAGTTATTGAACAACAACCAATAACTGAAGTTGTTGAAGAAGTTGAAGAAGTTGTTGAAGAACAACCAATTGAACAACCAATTGAACAACCAGTAGAAGATTCTTCTGAACCAAAGGAAGAAATTATTGAACAACCAATAACTGAAGTTGTTGAAGAAGTTGAAGAAGTTGTTGAAGAAAAACCAATTGAACAACCAATTGAACAACCAGTAGAAGTTTCTTCTGAACCAAAGGAAGAAATTATTGAACAACAACCAATAACTGAAGTTGTTGAAGAAGTTGAAGAAGTTGTTGAAGAAGTTGTTGAAGAACAACCAAATAAACAACCAGTAGAAGAAGTTTCTTCTGAACCAAAGGAAGAAGTTATTGAACAACAAATTATAGAAGTAATTTCTGATGAAATATTAAATAAAGAAAATGAAACAAAAGAAAATGAATATATTGGATTAATACCATCTGTAATAGAAATGATAATTAATGAAGTAAAATTTAATAATAGCAATTTCGAAAATGAAAATCAAAATATTTTAAGTAAATTATTAAAGAAATTTAATATTTATGAAAATATTGAACAACAACCAATAACTGAAGTTGTTGAAGAAGTTGAAGAAGTTGTTGAAGAACAACCAATTGAACAACCAGTAGAAGTTTCTTCTGAACCAAAGGAAGAAATTATTGAACAACAACCAATAAATGAAGTTGTTGAAGAAGTTGAAGAAGTTGTTGAAGAACAACCAATTGAACAACCAGTAGAAGAAGTTTCTTCTGAACAAAAGGAAGAAATTATTGAACAACCAATAACTGAAGTTGTTGAAGAAGTTGAAGAAGTTGTTGAAGAAAAACCAATTGAACAACCAATTGAACAACCAGTAGAAGTTTCTTCTGAACCAAAGGAAGAAATTATTGAACAACAACCAATAACTGAAGTTATTGAAGAAGTTGTTAAAGAAGTTGTTGAAGAACAACCAATTGAACAACCAGTAGAAGTTTCTTCTGAACCAAAGGAAGAAATTATTGAACAACAACCAATAACTGAAGTTGTTGAAGAAGTTGTAGAAGTTGTTGAAGAACCTAAAGAAGTTGTTGAAACTGAAATAAGAGAAGAAATTATTGAAATTCCTTCTACAGAACCAGTAAAGAAAAGATATATTAAGAAAATTATTAGATACATAACTAGAAAGAATCCAATTACTGGAGAAGAAGTTGTTGAAGAAGTTGTTGAAGAACAATCAATTGAACAACCATTAGAAGAAGTTTCCTCTGAACCAAAGGAAGAAATTATTGAACAACAACCAATAACTGAAGTTGTTGAAGAAGTTGAAGAAGTTTTTGAAGAACAACCAATTGAACAACTAATTGAACAACCAGTAGAAGAAGTTTCTTCTGAACCAAAGGAAGAAATTATTGAACAACCAATAACTGAAGTTGTTGAAGAAGTTGAAGTTGTTGAAGAAGTTGTTGAAAAACAACCAATTGAACAACCAGTAGAAGTTTCTTCTGAACCAAAGGAAGAAGTTATTGAACAACAACCAATAACTGAAGTTGTTGAAGAAGTTGAAGAAGTTGTTGAAGAAAAACCAATTGAACAACCAATTGAACAACCAGTAGAAGTTTCTTCTGAACCAAAGGAAGAAATTATTGAACAACAACCAATAACTGAAGTTGTTGAAGAAGTTGAAGAAGTTTTTGAAGAACAACCAATTAAACAACCAATTGAACAACCAGTGGAAGTTTCTTCTGAACCGAAGGAAGAAATTATTGAACAATCAATAACTGAAGTTGTTGAAGAAGTTGTAGAAGTTGTTGAAGAACCTAAAGAAGTTGTTGAAACTGAAATAAGAGAAGAAATTATTGAAATTCCTTCTACAGAACCAGTAAAGAAAAGATATATTAAGAAAATTATTAGATACATAACTAGAAAGAATCCAATTACTGGAGAAGAAGTTGTTGAAGAAATTGTTGAAGAACAACCAATTGAACAACCAGTAGAAGTTTCTTCTGAACCAAGGGAAGAAATTATTGAACAACAACCAATAACTGAAGTTGTTGAAGAAGTTGAAGAAGTTGTTGAAGAAAAACCAATTGAACAACCAATTGAACAACCAGTAGAAGATTCTTCTGAACCAAAGGAAGAAATTATTGAACAACCAATAACTGAAGTTGTTGAAGAAGTTGAAGAAGTTGTTGAAGAAAAACCAATTGAACAACCAATTGAACAACCAGTAGAAGTTTCTTCTGAACCAAAGGAAGAAATTATTGAACAACCAATAACTGAAGTTGTTGAAGAAGTTGTAGAAGTTGTTGAAGAACCTAAAGAAGTTGTTGAAACTGAAATAAGAGAAGAAATTATTGAAATTCCTTCTACAGAACCAGTAAAGAAAAGATATATTAAGAAAATTATTAGATACATAACTAGAAAGAATCCAATTACTGGAGAAGAAGTTGTTGAAGAAATTGTTGAAGAACAATCAATTGAACAACCAGTAGAAGTTTCTTCTGAACCAAAGGAAGAAATTATTGAACAACAACCAATAACTGAAGTTGTTGAAGAAGTTGTTGAAGAACAACCAATTGAACAACCAGTGGAAGTTTCTTCTGAACCGAAGGAAGAAATTATTGAACAACAAACAATAACTGAAGTTATTGAAGAAGTTGAAGAAGTTGTTGAAGAACAACCAATTGAACAACCAATTGAACAACCAGTAGAAGTTTCTTCTGAACCAAAGGAAGAAATTATTGAACAACCAATAACTGAAGTTGTTGAAGAAGTTGAAGAAGTTGTTGAAGAACAACCAATTGAACAACCAATTGAACAATTAGTAGAAGTTTCTTCTGAACCAAAAGAAGAAATTATTGAACAAAAACCAATAACTGAAGTTGTTGAAGAAGTTGTAGAAGTTGTTGAAGAACCTAAAGAAGTTGTTGAAACTGAAATAAGAGAAGAAATTATTGAAATTCCTTCTACAGAACCAGTAAAGAAAAGATATATTAAGAAAATTATTAGATACATAACTAGAAAGAATCCAATTACTGGAGAAGAAGTTGTTGAAGAAATTGTTGAAGAACAACCAATTGAACAACCATTAGAAGAAGTTTCTTCTGAACCAAAGGAAGAAATTATTGAACAAAAACCAATAACTGAAGTTGTTGAAGAAGTTGTTGAAGAACAACCAATTGAACAACCAGTGGAAGTTTCTTCTGAACCAAAGGAAGAAATTATTGAACAACCAATAACTGAAGTTATTGAAGAAGTTGTAGAAGTTGTTGAAAAACCTAAAGAAGTTGTTGAAACTGAAATAAGAGAAGAAATTATTGAAATTCCTTCTACAGAACCAGTAAAGAAAAGATATATTAAGAAAATAATTAGATACATAACTAGAAAGAATCCAATTACTGGAGAAGAAGTTGTTGAAGAAGTTGTTGAAGAACAACCAATTGAACAACCATTAGAAGAAGTTTCTTCTGAAACAAAGGAAGAAATTATTGAACAACAACCAATAACTGAAGTTGTTGAAGAAGTTGAAGAAGTTGTTGAAGAACAACCAATTGAACAACCAATTGAACAATTAGTAGAAGTTTCTTCTGAACCAAAAGAAGAAATTATTGAACAACAACCAATAACTGAAGTTGTTGAAGAAGTTGAAGAAGTTGTTGAAGAAAAACCAATTGAACAACCAATTGAACAATTAGTAGAAGTTTCTTCTGAACCAAAGGAAGAAATTATTGAACAAAAACCAATAACTGAAGTTGTTGAAGAAGTTGAAGAAGTTGTTGAAGAACAACCAATTGAACAACCAGTAGAAGTTTCTTCTGAACCAAAGGAAGAAATTATTGAACAAAAACCAATAACTGAAGTTGTTGAAGAAGTTGTTGAAGAACAACCAATTGAACAACCAGTGGAAGTTTCTTCTGAACCAAAGGAAGAAATTATTGAACAACCAATAACTGAAGTTATTGAAGAAGTTGTAGAAGTTGTTGAAGAACAACCAATTGAACAACCAATTGAACAACCAGTAGAAGTTTCTTCTGAACCAAAGGAAGAAATTATTGAACAACCAATAACTGAAGTTGTTGAAGAAGTTGAAGAAGTTGTTGAAGAACAACCAATTGAACAACCAATTGAACAATTAGTAGAAGTTTCTTCTGAACCAAAAGAAGAAATTATTGAACAAAAACCAATAACTGAAGTTGTTGAAGAAGTTGTAGAAGTTGTTGAAGAACCTAAAGAAGTTGTTGAAACTGAAATAAGAGAAGAAATTATTGAAATTCCTTCTACAGAACCAGTAAAGAAAAGATATATTAAGAAAATTATTAGATACATAACTAGAAAGAATCCAATTACTGGAGAAGAAGTTGTTGAAGAAGTTGTTGAAGAACAACCAATTGAACAACCATTAGAAGAAGTTTCTTCTGAAACAAAGGAAGAAATTATTGAACAACAACCAATAACTGAAGTTGTTGAAGAAGTTGAAGAAGTTGTTGAAGAACAACCAATTGAACAACCAATTGAACAATTAGTAGAAGTTTCTTCTGAACCAAAAGAAGAAATTATTGAACAACAACCAATAACTGAAGTTGTTGAAGAAGTTGAAGAAGTTGTTGAAGAAAAACCAATTGAACAACCAATTGAACAATTAGTAGAAGTTTCTTCTGAACCAAAGGAAGAAATTATTGAACAAAAACCAATAACTGAAGTTGTTGAAGAAGTTGAAGAAGTTGTTGAAGAACAACCAATTGAACAACCAGTAGAAGTTTCTTCTGAACCAAAGGAAGAAATTATTGAACAAAAACCAATAACTGAAGTTGTTGAAGAAGTTGTTGAAGAACAACCAATTGAACAACCAGTGGAAGTTTCTTCTGAACCAAAGGAAGAAATTATTGAACAACCAATAACTGAAGTTATTGAAGAAGTTGTAGAAGTTGTTGAAAAACCTAAAGAAGTTGTTGAAACTGAAATAAGAGAAGAAATTATTGAAATTCCTTCTACAGAACCAGTAAAGAAAAGATATATTAAGAAAATAATTAGATACATAACTAGAAAGAATCCAATTACTGGAGAAGAAGTTGTTGAAGAAGTTGTTGAAGAACAACCAATTGAACAACCATTAGAAGAAGTTTCTTCTGAAACAAAGGAAGAAATTATTGAACAACAACCAATAACTGAAGTTGTTGAAGAAGTTGAAGAAGTTGTTGAAGAACAACCAATTGAACAACCAATTGAACAATTAGTAGAAGTTTCTTCTGAACCAAAAGAAGAAATTATTGAACAACAACCAATAACTGAAGTTGTTGAAGAAGTTGAAGAAGTTGTTGAAGAAAAACCAATTGAACAACCAATTGAACAATTAGTAGAAGTTTCTTCTGAACCAAAGGAAGAAATTATTGAACAAAAACCAATAACTGAAGTTGTTGAAGAAGTTGAAGAAGTTGTTGAAGAACAACCAATTGAACAACCAGTAGAAGTTTCTTCTGAACCAAAGGAAGAAATTATTGAACAAAAACCAATAACTGAAGTTGTTGAAGAAGTTGTTGAAGAACAACCAATTGAACAACCAGTGGAAGTTTCTTCTGAACCAAAGGAAGAAATTATTGAACAACCAATAACTGAAGTTATTGAAGAAGTTGTAGAAGTTGTTGAAAAACCTAAAGAAGTTGTTGAAACTGAAATAAGAGAAGAAATTATTGAAATTCCTTCTACAGAACCAGTAAAGAAAAGATATATTAAGAAAATAATTAGATACATAACTAGAAAGAATCCAATTACTGGAGAAGAAGTTGTTGAAGAAGTTGTTGAAGAACAACCAATTGAACAACCATTAGAAGAAGTTTCTTCTGAAACAAAGGAAGAAATTATTGAACAACCAATAACTGAAGTTGTTGAAGAAGTTGAAGAAGTTGTTGAAGAAGTTGTTGAAGAACAACCAATTGAACAACCAGTAGAAGTTTCCTCTGAACCAAAGGAAGAAATTATTGAACAACAACCAATAACTGAAGTTGTTGAAGAAGTTGAAGAAGTTGTTGAAGAAAAACCAATTGAACAACCAATTGAACAATTAGTAGAAGTTTCTTCTGAACCAAAGGAAGAAATTATTGAACAAAAACCAATAACTGAAGTTGTTGAAGAAGTTGAAGAAGTTGTTGAAGAACAACCAATTGAACAACCAATTGAACAACCAGTAGAAGAAGTTTCTTCTGAACCAAAGGAAGAAATTATTGAACAACAACCAATAACTGAAGTTGTTGAAGAAGTTGAAGAAGTTGTTGAAGAACAACCAATTGAACAACCAATTGAACAACCAGTAGAAGTTTCTTCTGAACCAAAGGAAGAAATTATTGAACAACAACCAATAACTGAAGTTGTTGAAGAAGTTGTTGAAGAACAACCAATTGAACAACCAGTGGAAGTTTCTTCTGAACCGAAGGAAGAAATTATTGAACAACAACCAATAACTGAAGTTATTGAAGAAGTTGAAGAAGTTGTTGAAGAACAATCAATTGAACAACCAATTGAACAACCAGTAGAAGTTTCTTCTGAACCAAAGGAAGAAATTATTGAACAACAACCAATAACTGAAGTTGTTGAAGAAGTTGTTGAAGAACAACCAATTGAACAACCAGTGGAAGTTTCTTCTGAACCGAAGGAAGAAATTATTGAACAACAACCAATAACTGAAGTTATTGAAGAAGTTGAAGAAGTTGTTGAAGAACAATCAATTGAACAACCAATTGAACAACCAGTAGAAGTTTCTTCTGAACCAAAGGAAGAAATTATTGAACAACAACCAATAACTGAAGTTGTTGAAGAAGTTGTTGAAGAACAACCAATTGAACAACCAGTGGAAGTTTCTTCTGAACCGAAGGAAGAAATTATTGAACAACAACCAATAACTGAAGTTATTGAAGAAGTTGAAGAAGTTGTTGAAGAACAACCAATTGAACAACCAATTGAACAACCAGTAGAAGTTTCTTCTGAACCAAAGGAAGAAATTATTGAACAACCAATAACTGAAGTTGTTGAAGAAGTTGAAGAAGTTGTTGAAGAACAACCAATTGAACAACCAATTGAACAATTAGTAGAAGTTTCTTCTGAACCAAAAGAAGAAATTATTGAACAAAAACCAATAACTGAAGTTGTTGAAGAAGTTGTAGAAGTTGTTGAAGAACCTAAAGAAGTTGTTGAAACTGAAATAAGAGAAGAAATTATTGAAATTCCTTCTACAGAACCAGTAAAGAAAAGATATATTAAGAAAATTATTAGATACATAACTAGAAAGAATCCAATTACTGGAGAAGAAGTTGTTGAAGAAGTTGTTGAAGAACAACCAATTGAACAACCATTAGAAGAAGTTTCCTCTGAACCAAAGGAAGAAATTATTGAACAACCAATAACTGAAGTTGTTGAAGAAGTTGAAGAAGTTGTTGAAGAAGTTGTTGAAGAACAACCAATTGAACAACCAATTGAACAACCAGTAGAAGTTTCTTTTGAACCAAAAGAAGAAATTATTGAACAAAAACCAATAACTGAAGTTGTTGAAGAAGTTGTTGAAGAACAACCAATTGAACAACCAGTGGAAGTTTCTTCTGAACCGAAGGAAGAAATTATTGAACAACAACCAATAACTGAAGTTATTGAAGAAGTTGAAGAAGTTGTTGAAGAACAATCAATTGAACAACCAATTGAACAACCAGTAGAAGTTTCTTCTGAACCAAAGGAAGAAATTATTGAACAACAACCAATAACTGAAGTTGTTGAAGAAGTTGTTGAAGAACAACCAATTGAACAACCAGTGGAAGTTTCTTCTGAACCGAAGGAAGAAATTATTGAACAACAACCAATAACTGAAGTTATTGAAGAAGTTGAAGAAGTTGTTGAAGAACAACCAATTGAACAACCAATTGAACAACCAGTAGAAGTTTCTTCTGAACCAAAGGAAGAAATTATTGAACAACCAATAACTGAAGTTGTTGAAGAAGTTGAAGAAGTTGTTGAAGAACAACCAATTGAACAACCAATTGAACAATTAGTAGAAGTTTCTTCTGAACCAAAAGAAGAAATTATTGAACAAAAACCAATAACTGAAGTTGTTGAAGAAGTTGTAGAAGTTGTTGAAGAACCTAAAGAAGTTGTTGAAACTGAAATAAGAGAAGAAATTATTAAAATTCCTTCTACAGAACCAGTAAAGAAAAGATATATTAAGAAAATTATTAGATACATAACTAGAAAGAATCCAATTACTGGAGAAGAAGTTGTTGAAGAAGTTGTTGAAGAACAACCAATTGAACAACCATTAGAAGAAGTTTCCTCTGAACCAAAGGAAGAAATTATTGAACAACAACCAATAACTGAAGTTGTTGAAGAAGTTGAAGAAGTTGTTGAAGAACAACCAATTGAACAACCAATTGAACAACCAGTAGAAGAAGTTTCTTCTGAACCAAAGGAAGAAATTATTGAACAACCAATAACTGAAGTTGTTGAAGAAGTTGAAGAAGTTGTTGAAGAACAACCAATTGAACAACCAATTGAACAATTAGTAGAAGTTTCTTCTGAACCAAAAGAAGAAATTATTGAACAAAAACCAATAACTGAAGTTGTTGAAGAAGTTGTAGAAGTTGTTGAAGAACCTAAAGAAGTTGTTGAAACTGAAATAAGAGAAGAAATTATTGAAATTCCTTCTACAGAACCAGTAAAGAAAAGATATATTAAGAAAATTATTAGATACATAACTAGAAAGAATCCAATTACTGGAGAAGAAGTTGTTGAAGAAATTGTTGAAGAACAACCAATTGAACAACCAGTAGAAGTTTCTTCTGAACCAAGGGAAGAAATTATTGAACAAAAACCAATAACTGAAGTTGTTGAAGAAGTTGAAGAAGTTGTTGAAGAAAAACCAATTGAACAACCAATTGAACAATTAGTAGAAGTTTCTTCTGAACCAAAGGAAGAAATTATTGAACAAAAACCAATAACTGAAGTTGTTGAAGAAGTTGAAGAAGTTGTTGAAGAACAACCAATTGAACAACCAATTGAACAACCAGTAGAAGAAGTTTCTTCTGAACCAAAGGAAGAAATTATTGAACAAAAACCAATAACTGAAGTTGTTGAAGAAGTTGTTGAAGAACAACCAATTGAACAACCAGTGGAAGTTTCTTCTGAACCAAAGGAAGAAATTATTGAACAACCAATAACTGAAGTTATTGAAGAAGTTGTAGAAGTTGTTGAAAAACCTAAAGAAGTTGTTGAAACTGAAATAAGAGAAGAAATTATTGAAATTCCTTCTACAGAACCAGTAAAGAAAAGATATATTAAGAAAATAATTAGATACATAACTAGAAAGAATCCAATTACTGGAGAAGAAGTTGTTGAAGAAGTTGTTGAAGAACAACCAATTGAACAACCATTAGAAGAAGTTTCTTCTGAAACAAAGGAAGAAATTATTGAACAACCAATAACTGAAGTTGTTGAAGAAGTTGAAGTTGTTGAAGAAGTTGTTGAAAAACAACCAATTGAACAACCATTAGAAGAAGTTTCCTCTGAACCAAAGGAAGAAGTTATTGAACAACAACCAATAACTGAAGTTGTTGAAGAAGTTGAAGAAGTTGTTGAAGAACAACCAATTAAACAACCAATTGAACAACCAGTGGAAGTTTCTTCTGAACCGAAGGAAGAAATTATTGAACAATCAATAACTGAAGTTGTTGAAGAAGTTGTAGAAGTTGTTGAAGAACCTAAAGAAGTTGTTGAAACTGAAATAAGAGAAGAAATTATTGAAATTCCTTCTACAGAACCAGTAAAGAAAAGATATATTAAGAAAATTATTAGATACATAACTAGAAAGAATCCAATTACTGGAGAAGAAGTTGTTGAAGAAATTGTTGAAGAACAACCAATTGAACAACCAGTAGAAGTTTCTTCTGAACCAAGGGAAGAAATTATTGAACAACAACCAATAACTGAAGTTGTTGAAGAAGTTGAAGAAGTTGTTGAAGAAAAACCAATTGAACAACCAATTGAACAATTAGTAGAAGTTTCTTCTGAACCAAAGGAAGAAATTATTGAACAACCAATAACTGAAGTTGTTGAAGAAGTTGAAGAAGTTGTTGAAGAAAAACCAATTGAACAACCAATTGAACAACCAGTAGAAGTTTCTTCTGAACCAAAGGAAGAAATTATTGAACAACCAATAACTGAAGTTGTTGAAGAAGTTGTAGAAGTTGTTGAAGAACCTAAAGAAGTTGTTGAAACTGAAATAAGAGAAGAAATTATTGAAATTCCTTCTAAAGAACCAGTAAAGAAAAGATATATTAAGAAAATTATTAGATACATAACTAGAAAGAATCCAATTACTGGAGAAGAAGTTGTTGAAGAAGTTGTTGAAGAACAATCAATTGAACAACCATTAGAAGAAGTTTCCTCTGAACCAAAGGAAGAAGTTATTGAACAACAACCAATAACTGAAGTTGTTGAAGAAGTTGAAGAAGTTGTTGAAGAAAAACCAATTGAACAACCAATTGAACAACCAGTAGAAGAAGTTTCTTCTGAACCAAGGGAAGAAATTATTGAACAACCAATAACTGAAGTTGTTGAAGAAGTTGTAGAAGTTGTTGAAGAACCTAAAGAAGTTGTTGAAACTGAAATAAGAGAAGAAATTATTGAAATTCCTTCTACAGAACCAGTAAAGAAAAGATATATTAAGAAAATTATTAGATACATAACTAGAAAGAATCCAATTACTGGAGAAGAAGTTGTTGAAGAAATTGTTGAAGAACAATCAATTGAACAACCAGTAGAAGTTTCTTCTGAACCAAAGGAAGAAATTATTGAACAACAACCAATAACTGAAGTTGTTGAAGAAGTTGTTGAAGAACAACCAATTGAACAACCAGTGGAAGTTTCTTCTGAACCGAAGGAAGAAATTATTGAACAACAAACAATAACTGAAGTTATTGAAGAAGTTGAAGAAGTTGTTGAAGAACAACCAATTGAAAAACCAATTGAACAACCAGTAGAAGTTTCTTCTGAACCAAAGGAAGAAATTATTGAACAACCAATAACTGAAGTTGTTGAAGAAGTTGAAGAAGTTGTTGAAGAACAACCAATTGAACAACCAATTGAACAATTAGTAGAAGTTTCTTCTGAACCAAAAGAAGAAATTATTGAACAAAAACCAATAACTGAAGTTGTTGAAGAAGTTGTAGAAGTTGTTGAAGAACCTAAAGAAGTTGTTGAAACTGAAATAAGAGAAGAAATTATTGAAATTCCTTCTACAGAACCAGTAAAGAAAAGATATATTAAGAAAATTATTAGATACATAACTAGAAAGAATCCAATTACTGGAGAAGAAGTTGTTGAAGAAGTTGTTGAAGAACAACCAATTGAACAACCATTAGAAGAAGTTTCCTCTGAACCAAAGGAAGAAATTATTGAACAACAACCAATAACTGAAGTTGTTGAAGAAGTTGAAGAAGTTGTTGAAGAACAACCAATTGAACAACCAATTGAACAACCAGTAGAAGAAGTTTCTTCTGAACCAAAGGAAGAAATTATTGAACAACCAATAACTGAAGTTGTTGAAGAAGTTGAAGAAGTTGTTGAAGAACAACCAATTGAACAACCAATTGAACAATTAGTAGAAGTTTCTTCTGAACCAAAAGAAGAAATTATTGAACAAAAACCAATAACTGAAGTTGTTGAAGAAGTTGTAGAAGTTGTTGAAGAACCTAAAGAAGTTGTTGAAACTGAAATAAGAGAAGAAATTATTGAAATTCCTTCTACAGAACCAGTAAAGAAAAGATATATTAAGAAAATTATTAGATACATAACTAGAAAGAATCCAATTACTGGAGAAGAAGTTGTTGAAGAAGTTGTTGAAGAACAACCAATTGAACAACCATTAGAAGAAGTTTCTTCTGAACCAAAGGAAGAAGTTATTGAACAACAACCAATAACTGAAGTTGTTGAAGAAGTTGAAGAAGTTGTTGAAGAAAAACCAATTGAACAACCAATTGAACAACCAGTAGAAGAAGTTTCTTCTGAACCAAGGGAAGAAATTATTGAACAACCAATAACTGAAGTTGTTGAAGAAGTTGAAGAAGTTGTTGAAGAACAACCAATTGAACAACCAATTGAACAATTAGTAGAAGTTTCTTCTGAACCAAAAGAAGAAATTATTGAACAAAAACCAATAACTGAAGTTGTTGAAGAAGTTGTAGAAGTTGTTGAAGAACCTAAAGAAGTTGTTGAAACTGAAATAAGAGAAGAAATTATTGAAATTCCTTCTACAGAACCAGTAAAGAAAAGATATATTAAGAAAATTATTAGATACATAACTAGAAAGAATCCAATTACTGGAGAAGAAGTTGTTGAAGAAATTGTTGAAGAACAACCAATTGAACAACCAGTAGAAGTTTCTTCTGAAACAAAGGAAGAAATTATTGAACAACCAATAACTGAAGTTGTTGAAGAAGTTGAAGAAGTTGTTGAAGAAAAACCAATTGAACAACCAATTGAACAACCAGTAGAAGTTTCTTCTGAAACAAAGGAAGAAATTATTGAACAACCAATAACTGAAGTTGTTGAAGAAGTTGAAGAAGTTGTTGAAGAAAAACCAATTGAACAACCAATTGAACAACCAGTAGAAGTTTCTTCTGAACCAAAGGAAGAAATTATTGAACAACCAATAACTGAAGTTGTTGAAGAAGTTGTTAAAGAAACTAAAGAAGTTGTTGAAACTGAAATAATAGAAGAAATTATTGAAATTCCTTCTACTGAGCCATTAAAGAAAAGATATATTAAAAGAATAATAAAATGTATTAAAAGAAATAATCCAAACAATGGAAAAGAAGAAGTTGTTAATGAAATTATATCAGAAGAACCAACACCAGAAGAGAAAGAAATAATTGTAGAAGTTCCTTCTGATGAAAAAGATAAAAAGAAATTTGTAAAAAGAATAATAAGAATTATAAAAAGAAAGAATGAAGACTCTAATATGGAGGAAATTGTAGAAGATATAATATCTGAAGAACCAGTGAAAGAAGAAAGAGAAATAACCGTTGAAATTCCTACAGGTAAAAAGGGTAAAACAAAATTTGTTAAGAGAGTAGTTAAATATATTACAAGAAAGAATCCATTTAATGGAAAGGAAGAAGTTATTGAAGAAATTGTTTCAGAAGAGCCTGTTGAAGATTCTAGCAAAAAATCAATATTTAAAATAATAACTGATAAAATAAAGAATGTTTTAAATAATAATAATGAAGAAGAAATAATTTGTATGCCAAGAGATGAAAATATTGAAAATACTGAAAAGGAAGAAACAGAAGAAGAGATAGAAGATGGTGATATTAATGATAGTAAGGTTTTATACAGAGTTTATAGTAAAAACAGAAGAAACAAGATTAGAAATAGAAAAAGAAATAAATCATTTGAAACATCTTCAAAAACAGCGAATATTCCAAATGAATTTACTGAAAATAAGGAAGATCAAAGCGAAACTTATGTTAATAAAAAAATTGATGAATGTAATAGTAGAATATTGAATAATTCAATTATAGAAGAAGCTACTGATGAGCAATTAATGATGTCAGAAACAATAATAGATGATGATTTAATTAACGAGGTGCCATTAGAAAATAAAAATAAGCTTATTGATCATAATAACAATGAAATAATAATATTATCGCAATCAACAAGTGGAAAAAAGAGAAGAAATAGTAAAAAGTCAAAATCGAAGAAAAGTTCAAATAAGAAAAAAATATTAACAAAAAATAATGAGTTAAGTGAAGAATATAATTCAGACAATATTAAAGATAGTGGTAATGGTACAGATTTAAGTGAAGTAAAAAATAAAAATATTAGTAGTGAAATTCAAACTGATAAGCTTATTGAATATGATAAATTCAGTTTTATTAAATATATTATTAGTCTAATATTTTATTTAATTGGTCTTTTTAATATATTTCAAAAATCCCAAAAAAATAATAAAATAAATAATACCACAGAAGATGTGAAAAGTAAAGAAATTAAAATAAATGAAAAGTCAAATTTTAAATTAACTAAAGATGAAAAGCCAAATTTTCGGTTAAGAAAAACAAATAATCTATCACGACAGTCAAAGAAAAATGAAAATGATGACGTTAATGTTATGAAAATTACCAATAATAAAGATATTAATTTAACTGATAAAGAAAAAATAAATATTGTCGAAGATAAAATCAACAATAAGAGTTTTAATGATAAAAAAACAATACTTAGAATATTACTTTTGCCATTTTTAATATATATTATTGGAAAAAGTCTTATGTTATTACCAGATAAATCTGATATAATTGAATTAGTATTTGATCAATTTAATATATCCGAGGAACAAATTCCAATTTTCTTATTATTTGTGAACGGTATATTCGTATTATTATTAAAATGCATGATTGAATCAATTAATTATATTAAATCACAATTTAGATCTTTAGAAAAAGATAATACGTACATTGATCGTGCGTATAATTTAAGTAGAATATTAATAACTAATCTTGTTTTATATGCAATTGCAGTATTTGGAACTTCTGTTAATTCAAATACGAACGTGTCTTTAATATCTCAACTCTCTGTATTATATACTATTCTTACTATTCCTTATACTATCTTAGTTATGTTAGATAATCATCATTATTTACCTTTACCTCAAGGCGTATTATTATTTATTTTTATTTCTGGATGTGTTCCTATAAGATTAATAAATCGTGGTGAATTGTATGAAAAAATAATAACTTTACCAGATACTATTAGTGAATGCTTTTCTTCAATATATCTAAGTCCAAGTGAGTTATATAATAAATTAGTAACATTACCTTCAAGGATACATGAAATAAGACAAAATACAATTCACTATTAATTTTATAATTTTAATGTTTTTAATTTTAGTAATATATAAAAATATACATGTTAATACAAATATATAATTAAAAAGTTAAAATTTGAAAATACGTCAAAAATAACAAATAAATTAAAAATTTTTTTTTTTAAAAAAAAATTCCAAGTATTTAAAGTAAAATACGAAATCAATTAAAATTAAACAAAATACAAAATTAAAAAATACAAAATAAAACCAACTAACATTAAAAAATAAATACAATAAAAATACCAACAAGAAATAATACAAGAAATAAACAAAACAAAACAAAAAACTTATATATGTTACTGGTTGATAAATAATTTATAATAATTTTAATTATATTATATAATAATAATAATACCGAGTATAAATGAAGGATATTTGAAATTGAAATAATCATATATATAAAACTTTGTAAACAAAACTCATTTATAAACGGATGTCAAAAGTTATTATTCATGTTTTAAATTTCAGTATATAATCAGCAACATATATAAAAGCATTAAATATATATATTTATTATATATTTAAAAATACAAATTTTTTAAATATTCTATAAACAATATTTAATAAGTGACATAAGAATATAAAATTATATACAGTAATTTAAATTATAATAATTTTCTAAATATTCAACATTAAGCAATATTTAATCGACACACATATAAAAATATTAATTATATAATTTTATATTTTATATTATAATTCAAATCCACAAAGTGTTTTAAAGCGTTTTTTTTTTTTTTTTTAATATTTTATTAATTCAAAACGTTATTAACTATAAAAATTGAAATATAAATATTTATCAAGTTTTATCAAAATTTTCAGAAACAATAATTCTTTCAAATATTTAACAATATTACTTATTCGTATATTTAAAAATGAAATGTACTATTTGAAATCTAAATAAGATACATTTGTCATTAATGAAACTATCAATTATTTATATATTATATTATGCATTTAATTATAGCTATATATTAATAATTAATTTAAATTTTATAAAACTATTTAATATTTCAATTTTTCTTTTTAAATTTATATACAATAATACAATAATTTAAACTAAGTGATACCATGTTTATCACTTTTTTATTAAAAAAAAAAAAAGAATTTTTTTTTTTTTCAAACAACATGGAAAATTCGTTAAAAGTTATTACAAGAAAAAAGTTATTTAATTCTTCATGTGGTTTTAAGACAAAAAAAAAAATTTTTTTTTTTAAATTATCTCTTAGTAAAGTTTTAAAATATTTTATTTAATCGTTAATATAAACAAAAAACTAAACCTTATATAACAAAATCAATTCAAAATTGAAAATATAAAATACTTTTTTTTTTAACAATAAATCAATTTGAATTGGAAAACGCAAATATACAATTTAACGCAAACGTACTTTTTTTAATTTTAACAATAAAACAATTCGAATTGATCGCAAATTTACATTTTTTTAAAAAAAAAAAAAAAAAAAAAAAAAAAAAAAAAAAACGCAAACATTCATATTTTTTTTTTTAAACGAACGAACAAACAACAACAACAACAACAACAACAACAAAAAAAAAAAAAAAAAAAAAAAAAAAAAAAAATTAAACGATATTTAATACATAACTGATATAAAATTCTCAAGTTTAAAAATTGAAAATTTTTATTATTTTCAATTATAATAACTTATCATTAATATTAATATATAGCATTTATAATATGATATATAATATTTAATAATATTTTAACTTTTTCAATTTAATAATAAATAAATTATAATATTTTTATATATAATTAAAAAAAATTGTGTTGTGTATAGTTTTATATATAAAACTTTTTTTTGTGTTATAAAAAAAGAAATAAATATATTTGTTAATAATAGTAGTAATAATGTTAGAGAAATAGCTAACATATCTCATTGTAATAGAGTAATTATAGAAATAATGAAAAAAGATTATTTAAATTTTAATAATTTTTTTGTTAATTTTATAAAGATTAGGTTAAGAATAATTTTAATAATTTAGTGAATGTATGTATCATGACTTTGATATTAGTGTTTCCCTCTTGGGAACGTGCCTTCATTTATTTAATAAATGTAGTTTCTCAAGGGGGTCTACTCATGCTCATGGTACTGAGAGAGTAGAAAGAATTAAATCCAAGTATTGCGCAATGGATGCTTGGTGCCCTCTTAGGAACATGCCTTCATTTATTTAATAATGGAGTTTATCAAGGGGGTCTACTCATGCTCATGGTACTGAGAGAGTAGAAAGAATTAAATCCAAGCATTGCGCAATGGATGCTTGGTTAGTCTTTAAGGGAAAATTATTAGGACTAAACTCATGGTACTGAGCGATTAAAAAACATTTTATTCATCGAATTTAAGTATTTGATGAATAAGTTGAATGTTTGATACTCAGGTAAGTTTGTATAGTATTTAATTAGAAGAGTAATACATTTTGTTGCTGTATTTTTTCTTTTATTCATGTATTCATGTAGTACTACTCTTCTCTTGTAAGAATCCAATGTAGTCAACTTTAGCATTTGCATTGTATTTTTATATTCATGTAGCTATTGTTGTATTGTTTCTTGTAAGAGACTGATTCACTCTACATCATGTAAAAATACTATTCACAAGCTTTCTGGTGTCGACATTCTTGATTCAAATTTTTTACCAATTTAAATATTTAATGAAAAGTAAAGTCAAACAATTTTAGTGTCAAAAAGCGAATCGAATTTACTAATAACAAACCAAAACTAGAATTTTTAAAGAAAATTTACAACTAGAATTCAAAAAAAAGAAACTTTAAACAAAGCATCGTAACAATTTTTGTACTATCCAGTACTTTTAAGAAGAGAGAGAGAGACAGATTTTTTTTCCATATACGTTATATTTATAATTTTTATTAGTATTTATTTTATATTCAATATTTTTTAATTAGAATTTATTATCATGTCAGTCCTTTATATTAAAGATAAGAATTATATCAGACGTGGTACTCGGTCTTATGGTATCCCCTTAGATGATATTCGCTCCTTCTTTATCCGTGGTATTCGATCATGGTCAGTAAATATGCTATGGGAAAAACTCGAGGTTATTCTAGAAGATAAATTTAATTCAGTTATTAGTGTTAAATATTTTCAAACTTTCAATGATCACTTTTTCTTAGTCAAGGTTCATGGTTCATCAAAAGATTGTATTAAAATCTTACACATGTTAAAGAAGAAACTTTCAGTTACCTCAATTTCCTTTTCAGCTCGTAGTAGAAGGAATCACAAATACACTTTTTCCACTCTCAAACGTAAAATTTTAGTTTCTAATAAACATCAACATTCTATTCAACAATCTCATCAACAATCCGATCTTCAACAAGATCTTCAACAAGATCTTCAACAAGTTTCCCATCATGAAAATATTCCATATCTACAGCAAACACAATTTCAATCTCAACATTCAACAATTAATTCTAATAGTTCTATCAACTCTGATAACAGTTCAATAGTTGATAGTTCTTCAGTTTCACAGCCATCTAGTAATAGTTCTACTTATTCCTCTGATGCATCATCCATTAATAACGATGACTTTAATAATAATAATAATAGCAACGATTCTTCCTCATCCTCATCCAACAAGCCTGATAACTTTTCTTTTTGTCTTAGTTGGAACACCAATGGGATGGGTGGAATCACGAAAAGAGAGATAGTATTAGCTATTTCACAGCTATTTTCAAACCATTATTTTTATGTTTCCAAGAAACTGGTAATGGTTCTGGATCGAATACAGATTATCTTTGTCGTGTTACTTTGCGAAACTATAGACACTTTTTCAAGAAAGCTGACGAATCAGTTCCGGGAATGAGAGGTTTATATTTAGGTTTTCACAATTCGTGTCAAGCCTCACTTGAAAACTTCTCTGGAAAGTATATTATTTCTATTTATACTTTTAGTCTCTGGAATAGATTCAAATGCTCGATTGGAAATGTTTATATGCCTCATAGTCATCACAACATCTATGTTGATCATGCAAAGTTAGAAGTTCGCTTGTGGTTACAAACTCATTCATCCCATCCATCGATTCTTGTTGGTGATTTTAATATGTCTAAAGTTAAATTATCCAACTGGTTATCAACTAATGGATTAGGAGATTGGGAAATTCTTCCGCTTAGAGGGTCTACTATCTCTTGGACTCGAGGTGATCAATCTTCCGACATTGACCATGCTCTTATCAATTCGAAGATGAAAGATCTTATTCACTCAGGATCATTTATAAATAATTTTTATCCTGTATCAGACCATAAGCCACTTCTTATTAATGGTAAAATTATTCCTATGGAAGATTTTTCTAATGACTTTAATGTTCCTAAGAAAATTCTGAAATGGAATAGATTAAAATGTATTGAGGAAAAGGAATCTATTCTTAGTCATAATAAATTCCAAATACTTTCAGCAAAATTCAACGATCCTAATGTTTCTACAGATGAACTTTCCAAAGAGTTTACTTCAACTGCTTTTTCAATTGCAGACGAGCTCAGTATTACCTCAGCAAATAATGCTATAAAGTCTTCATTTCATATTTCACAACAAATTTTTAATCTCCAAAAAATCAAAATGAAGTTGTATAAGAGATTTAAAAAAGAAAGAATTTATGATATAGATGAATTTATTAAAAGAATTAAAATCTACCGTAAGCTCATTGATTACATCCACAAAAGATGTAATGAATTTAGGAAACAAGAATATCTTCATTGGATTAAAACAGGATGTGAGTATATGAAGAGTCATAATCCTAAGAAGGCCTGGAAATGGATCAAGAAAACTGCAAAAATTGGAAAAGATTCTTTCTTTATTGCTCAACCAATTAAAAATAAAAATGGAGAATTAGTTGTTGCTACAGAAGAACAACTAGAAGTGTGGCATGATCATTTCGAAAACCTTGCATCAGATCCAAGTGGTGTAAGTCTTGATTTGGAGCATTGGTATGAAGAACCAATGAATAAACGTTTTTCACTTCCTATGCTTGATGAGTGGGATATCAACCAAGATATTAGTATTGATGAAGTCAAGTCAGCTATCCTCTCTACTCCAAATTATAAAGCATCAGGTCCGGATGGTATTCCAATTGAATTTTACAAAGCATTAATTCCATCAAGTAATGATTCTAATAATGCTACAGATAATAATTCTTCCGGTAATACTACTTTAGATAATGATGCTCATGGTTTAAATTTTATTCTTAAATTATTCAACCGTATTTGGGATGGAGACTTCCCAACTCATGGAATGAATCCAGTATTGTTTCTATTCCTAAGAAGGGAGATTTGACAGATTGTGATAACTATCGATGGGAGAAATGCACTCGGAAGTTAAAAAAAAAAAAAAAAAATGGAAAGAACTTTGTAAGCGTCAGATTCAATCTGGTACTAATGAAGGAACACCATTCTTGACGGTAACCGCGGAACTTCTAACCAAAATCATGCCTTTTGCTATTGGCCAGCAATGATCAATGTTCAAAAGGTTTGAAGCAACATCCAAGAGCGTCAATGCTGAAGAAACAGTAAGACAGGCCAGGAGGGCCAGCGCAACCAATGGAGATCATAATTTTGTTCCATAACAAAATTTTGATCTTTGGCTCGGTGTCCCATTGGAAGTCAAATACAATTATTATACTTTAGTATGATAGTGGCTTTCTTACTTTAATTAAAATTACTAGAATACATTATACCCAATTTTTATTCATTTGTGTTTATTTAAACATATTTTTTTTTATTTTTATTTTAATTTTAATTTTTTTATTACATGTATTATAATTTTAATTAAATTAATAATAAAGTTTAAAATATTTGATGCCGTTAAAAAAAAAAAAAAAAAAAAAAAAAAAAAAAAAATTGATATTAGTGTTTAAGTAATAGAAAATATAGTGTGTGTTTATTTATTTTGTCGTGATAAGATTGTTTTTATTATTTCCTTTTTTTTTTTTTTTCATTTATTTTTTCAAATAGGAAAGCGGATAAGATATTTAAATATTAATAAACCTTTTATTTTTTTTGTAAATTATTCAACAAAGTGTCTAAATGAATATATAATCTATCCACAAAAAAACTAGTAAAGTAAAAAAAAAAAAAAAACTTTTTTACGAAATCAGATTTTTTTTTTTCTAAAAATAAAGATATTAACTTTAATAATAATTATGATATTTAACTAATTATTATTATCAGAAATATTTTTATTGTAGAAATAATTTTTAATTTTTTATTTTTTTTATAAAAAGGATATTAGCAAATTTTATTTGATAATACTATTTATTTCATTAATTAAATACATTTTTTTTATAAATATATTTATCTATTTTTTTTTTTTTTTAATTATCATTGTTCTTATAAAATGTATATATTATGTAATTT
This sequence comes from Piromyces finnis, assembly GCA_002104945.1. NCBI lineage: Eukaryota > Fungi > Neocallimastigomycota > Neocallimastigomycetes > Neocallimastigales > Neocallimastigaceae > Piromyces > Piromyces finnis. The sequence continues at coordinate 213,055 of MCFH01000043.1, forward strand.
TAATTTCTAAAATGTATTTATATTTACAATTACATATATATAATTAATTATTTATCATGTTTATTATTACTATTATTACAATTATTATCAAATTAAATAAATTTAAAAAAAAAAAAAAAATAATAAATATTTGGAAATGAAAATAAGTATAAATCACTATAATTCAATTATTATCGCTATTTAAAAGAATAACAATAATAATTGAATATTTTAATATATATTAAAATATAATTTTAAAGCATTATTTTCTTTCTATTTCCTATCCCTATTTTAAAATATTCTATTATTTATTAAAATTATATAAAAGTATTTAATAATACTAACGAAGATTTAAATATAACATAAATCAAAAACATTTAAATAAATAATATTCATTCTATTGGTTTTCATTGCTTTAAGCAAACAAGTGGGGCCATACCTTCTCTATTTGTAGTTACGTTATAAATTTTACCCCAACCATCTTGAAATTCTTCAATAATTTTAACCTCATCATTTAATCTTATTTCAACTTCATCATCTAATTTTGGTATGTATGGATAAGTGCATACATATGTTTTTTCATTTTGATTTGTACTAGCTACATTTATATTACTAGATTGATTCATTGAATCACGTCTTAAATCATAATTTACTTGATCTTCGTTATTGTTATTATCATTTCCAGTACTGTATTGATGTTCATTATTATCTCCAGTATTGTATTGATATTCATTATTGCTGTTATTTACAGTACCATATTGATATTCATTATTGCTATTATTTACAGTACCATATTGATATTCATTATAATTAACATATTCGTAATTTGTAGGTGTAACTGAATTGAATTTAAGAGTACCGTTTGGATTATATGGAAGAGTATTGGTATTTGGAGATGAAGGTGCATTTCCATAGAATGGCATTGATTCTGGTCTAGTATTCTTTTTTTTGTTATAAACAAAGAATCCAATAATTCCAACAACAAAAACTAATCCAATAACAGACCATGTAATTATTCTAGATGTACTTTTAGGATTATCATCCTTATTATCGCTACCTATTAATATTTCGTAATATTTATATTAGAAAATTAATAATGCTATTTTTCTTTTTCTTTTTTTTTATTTTATTTTCAATACAATTACCTTTATCATTAGACTCTACATCTTTATTATTTTTTTTAGCATTTGGTGTTGTAGAAGATGAGGAAGAAGAAGAAGATGAAGAATTTGGGTTCATTGTTGAGCTTCCACTTTGTGTAGATATATTACTATTCATATTAGAATTAGCTATATTTTGATTTTCTTGGTTATTTGTATTATTTATATCTGTTTTAGTTGTTTTCGTATCCACTATTTGTTTTGTAGCATCATTATTTATTTTCTTACAATTTGCATCAATTATTCCATCGCCTGGTGGAGTACTTAATTTTACAGCACCATAGTGACATTTTATGCAATCCTTATATCTGTTTATGTTTTCATTATTACAATAACATTTTACAGTTTCGATTTCTTCAGGATAATTATCAGCAGAAGGAGGATAAATAGGGAATTTACCTGTTCCTCCAAATTCTGCATGACATTCTAATATTACATTACAATTTCCACATAAAAATGTATTAAGCTCACTATATGCAAATTGTATGAAACAGGATACAAATAAACTTATTATAATATTTAATTTTGAATTCATTGTTTTTTTTTATTTTCTTAATATATCAAGATTGCTATTTATTTGTAAAAATTATACTATTATTAAGGTTAAATAATTTATTTGATTATAAAAACATGAATAAATTGATAAAATTGGTTAGATATAAAATTAAATATCTTTGATTATATATTTTTGTAAAAATATATATATATATATATATATATAGATTATTAAAGATTTGATCTTACAATTATTATTTTGATATTTAAATATTTAATTATTTATATAATAATATTGAATTATTTTTTATTATTTTAAATTTTAAATCAATTCTCGTTTTTAATTTATATTATATACGAATCTTTTTTTTTAAAAAAAAATCAATTTAACTGAACTTCATTTATTATTATTATTATTATTTTTTTTTTTTTAATGAAAAAGTAGTAATAATAATAATAAATTTTATTGAGGTTTTAAAAAAAGAGAATAGTATTTTTCAAACTTAGATAAAGAGAGATACCATATAATAATGATTATAATTTAAGAAAAAAAAAAGAATATTAAAGTTGTACACATTTACAATAAAATTTTTAATTGTTTTATATTTTCTATGGATTAGTAAAAAAAAATTTTTTTCCAATGTTTTACACAAAGAAAAAACTAATTATTAAAGTTCTAATTTTAATAAATTAATTTATATAAAAGGGTATTAAAAAATAATATAATAAATAAAGTTTATTAGTAAAAATGTATTGTTTTATTATAAATATAAAACATAATATATAAATAATATACTTTAGGTATATTATATAATATATTTTGTTTAAACAAAAAAAAAAATTGTAACAAACACATTTCATTGGTTAAGATAAAAAATAGTAACATTAATATTTAACATTTATATATGAACTATTTCATTATAATAAATATATTATTTATTTTGTAATAAATATTTATATATAATTATATAATTATTCTATTGATATACATTATAAATAAAATGATTATATATTAAAACAAATTATTGGCTATAAAATTATGAATTCATTCATATGTAAAAATATATATTAACTTTTATGTAGTACAAGCTAATAAAAGGTAGTTGAAATTAAATAGAAATAATAAAACAGAAATGTTAAGTAGAAAAGACAAAATTATTGTAGAAAAGAGGTTTACTTTATAAATTGAAAAATATTCATTATTTATAATATTATCCTTTATACTAGTAAAAAGGATAGTATTTTTATATTTTTTATAATAGTAAATATCATCTTCAATTTTATATAATAAAGAATGATAAATTGATAGGAAACAGTAGAATGAAATTATAAAAATTTATTAAAGATTTATAATAATAAATAATGATAAAAAATAAAGTTTAACAATTAAACCTTAATTATTAATATTTTAATAAACAATCTTAAGTTTATTTTTATTTATAAAATTTAAAATTGTTATTATTTTCATCATAATCTGTTGAAAAGAAGGCTATTTTCAAAATATATATTTTTTAAAAAAAAAATATAAAAAAAAAATAAAATTATATATTCTACTTTTTATTCCTCATTATTAATTCAAAAAATATTTATTCAAGATGTATCCTTTTTTTTTTTTCCACATATAAAAAATTAAAAATTATTAATATTCTTTTAATAATTTTATTAATAAAAAATTTACGCCGCAATAATTAAAAAAGAAAGAAAAGTTAAAAATTTCATATAATAAATAAAAGTAAATAGGTTTACCTATAATTCAGTAAAAAGGAAAGGAGTAAATGAAGTTCAAGTATCTAAATGTAAATTATCATTTCAATAATATAATTTTTTTTTAAATATTGATAAAAAATAACTTAAAAATGATAAAATTTTTCATTATGAAAAAGAAATGTTAATTTATTAGTTTTTTTTTTTTTTTATACTGTAGTTAATATATAAAATTTGATAAAGTTAATCTTATAAAAAAACCTTTATATAATCCAAATTTATTTTTTCTTTTATTGTAATAATTATTTAATCATCCATAAAAAGGTGGTATTGTGCGGCCATTTTCCTTTTAATTTATATTTTAAAAGTTTAGAATAAAATTTGATGGAGTCAATGTTGAATTGGGAAATTAATAAAGTAATCTCCAATTTAATATATTAATATTAAATGAAAATTTTATTTTCAGAAAACAATGCATTAATATTGAAATTATAATGTAGCTTTTTTTTTTTTTTTTTTTTTAAATATTAATGAATAAAATAATCTTAATTGTCTTATAGGATTAACCATTAGGTCGTCAAATTTTTGATAAATTAAAGAATTACGGCAACCAATTTATTATAACAATTGTATAATAAAAAACCCTTTTATAAAATTTTTTTTATAATATGAATTTTTATTCATTCAAAAATGTCATTAATTTAAAAATTGTTCTATAATTTTTTTTATACTATAAATTAAATTCATGTATACAATTAATTTATAATTACACATCTATTTACAGTAATTATATCTATTTAAAATATATTCCTATATAAATAATAATAAAAAAACATTAATTACAATATATATATGAAAACATGCGTAGGCCATTTGTATAGGACTATTATAAAATAATAGAATTTAGATATCTTTATATTTATATAAAAAAGGTTTCATTCTATTTAACTATTAAAATGTTAAAAAAGTCCGTATTTTTTTCTTCCTATTTATTAATACATTGGCAAACTTTCTCTTCTTTTATCTTTAATGTAATTCCTAAACTTAATACCTCCATATACGGTTAGAATACCACCAACAATAGAACAAATTATAATTAAATTAGTAGGATTGAAACTTTTAGTTTCAGGTAATGCTACTGGTGAAATATTATTTACATTTTTTATATCTGTAGTGCTATTGTTATTATTATAAATAAGATTTGGTTCAGTTTTATCAAATGCTTTACATTGTGTTTGAATTACTTGATCAGTAATATTAAGTTCTGAATTATTAGATAGCGTTAATAAACATTTTGTACATACTGAATAAAATCCAATATGATTTTGTTCAGATTTGCATAAACATTCACCAAAGTTATTTTGTGGTGGAGGATAAATATTTTCTAAGGTATAATCGTTCAGATTAGATAAAGTACTAAAATACTGGCATTTACTATATATAGTAGAGCATTGTTGAGCACATATATTAGTTATCGAAGGATTTATAATAGGATTTACTGTTGGATTTGTAATAATAGTAGATGTTACACTTGGTATAATAACAGGTACTATAACAGATGTTGTGGTTGGAGTTTGTGCTATTATTGGTGGAGGAGGGGCTTTTTGTTGAATTACTGGTGTTGATGCTACTATTATTGGGTTAGTAGTAGTTTTGGTAATTTTTGGTTTAACAGTAGTAACAATAGGAGGTTTAACTTGAGTAACTGATGATTTAGGTTTTGATACAGACTTTGGTTGTTGAGGTTGAGGTTGAGGTTGAGGTTTTGATTGGGATTGGGATTGTGGTTTTGATTGAACATTATTATTTTGCTTATATGTAGTTCCATCAGGTTTTGTAATAACTGTATTTGATTTATTAACTTCAGAAACAGTTTTGCCATTTACTTGTGAAGAAGAATGTTCATTTGAAGTGTATGAAGTAGTTCCGTCTGATGATGTATGTGATGACCATGAAGATGATGATTCCCAACTCGAACGAGGCCTACAGTTTACTTTATAAATTTTAATGGTTAAAATAAAAGTAATTACAAAAATTATGTGTGTAAATTTCATTTCCAGATTTTTAAAAATGAGACTTTGATTTTTTTTTTTTTATTACATATATATGTTATGATCAATTATTTAATTGTAAATAATTGTTACTAATATATATATATTAAATAGCTAAAATAATATATACTTGTATATTATTTATTTAATTTTATTTTTATTTGCTGATAAATTTGGATTAAGCACTTTAAATATAAGTAAATAAAAACTTTTTACAATTTGTTAATTTGTTATGCCATAAGAAAAGAAAAACCTTTAATTATTTTTTAAAAATTTATTGCTTCTTAAAATCAATCAATATTATCTATGAATGTATATATATATATATATTTTTTTTTTTTTTCAAATTATATTTTAAAATTTAACTATATATATATTTATAAAATAAAAAATATAACTTAAATTATAATAATATTTTTTAGAAAAAAAAAGTAAAGGAAATTTTTTTTCTTTTTATAAAATCTTGTATATTATTATTTGAATTATTAATGATAAAATTTAATATAAAATAAAGTTTACTTTTAATATAAATTAATATTTTTTTATTTCTAAATGAATTTTAATATTTAATTTTATTAAAAAATAATAGAAAAAATATTAAAAAATATAAAGTTAATTATTAATGGTACATGCCGTTTGTGTAACTTGTCAAATAAAATAAAATGGAAAATCATCTTTAAATACTCTAAATATTTCAATTTAAGTTTTTAATATAATAATATATTTAATATATATTAATAATATATATTATAATAAAATCATTAGAATTAAAAAAAAAAGATAAAAATTTTTTTAAAAAATATACAATTTTGTTTTTTTTTTATATTATTACTAATTATAATACCATTTTCTTAAAGTTAAATTTAATGTTTGTTATATATAACTTTATTATTTATTATTCTATATTGTTTTAATGTGTTGTACAATTTTAAAAAACTTACCATTTTAACCAATAATGAAGTAGTTTCATACATTATCATACATTATGCTATTATTATCTGTTTTAAATTCCTTTAGAATGTAAGTATTACAATTTTTTTTTAATAAATTGTTAATTTACCTGAATAAAATAACTAAAAAAAAAAAAAGGATAATTAAAACTCCTATTATTAAGACCTAATAAAATAATAATAATAATAATAATAATAATAATAATAATAATAATAATAATAATAATAATAATAATAATAATAATAATAATAATAATAATAGTAATAATAATAATAATAATAATAATAATAATAATAATAATAATAATAATAATAATAATAATAATAATAATAAAATATAATCTATGATATTATAGATTATTTTAAAAAAGTTTATATTTTTTCATATTTATAATAATTATAAACATCAACTGTTAATTTTATTTTTTCAATAACTATTCATAATAAAAATAACACATTATATCAACTATTGATAAATATATTCTTTTTTATATATATTTGTTGGAGTTTTTATTAATATATGATGAAAATAAATAATCTGTATGAGTTAAAATAGAATTATGTTGCATTTTTTTTTTTTTTAAAAATTACATAAACTAATTTTATAATTTATGAAGTTATGAATATTTTTCATTTTTCATATTATCATTTTATTATTTTGTTTCTTAGAACAGTTTTTTTTAATTTTAAAGACAAATAATAAAGTATATATATATATATATATATATATATAAATCTAATTAGAGTGAAAAATATCACATTTTAAAAATGTTATTTTAAAATCATTAAATTTATTCCATCTGAATCTGTCTACTTTTACTGTGGTAATTCTTTACTAAATCTAAATTCTGAATAATTAAAATTTTTATATTCAATTTGAATAAAAGTCAATATATAATATATATATAAATCTAGGATAAATACTAAATATTTTATTTAATTATTATTTTTTATTAAATATGTAAATATATAAAAGCGATTTTTTTCTCATAATATTTAATAAATAAATAAATAAATAAATAAATAAATAAATAAATAAATAAATAAATAAATAAATAATTAATTATTAATTATTAGTAATTATTAAATATTATATATAATATATATAAAGTAATTCATTATTTATTAGAATTATTTTTTTTTAATTTAAAAAAAACTAATTTGCTACTTCAAAAAAAGGAAGAAAGCTAATTATTATCTTTATATTTTATAACTAAGTAGCTCCATATTTATAAAATATATATAGTTACATAAAAAAAATATAATGGAATTTAATATTAAAATATATATTTCTAAATATAATAGTCAATTGAAATAACAGACATATGATCTATTTCAAATTTAAAGAGTTACAAAATGACAGTTAATACAATGACTTAATATATAATGTACATTATTGAAAAATCAGCCATCAACTATATTAAAAGAATTTTATAGTTTAATATATAATAATGCATAAAAATTATTATACAATATTTAATAAGCCATAATATACATATTTAATTATTAATATTTTATAATTTTTCTAAATATGGAAATTAGTTTATTTTTTTATTATATTTTTACACATAACCCATTAGTATATGGAGGTGTTTCAAAATTTAATTTATATTAAATAAAAAAGTACCAAAGTTTTTTATTAAAATTGGTAAAATAGTAATTTGATATATTACAATAAATTACAATATAAATGAGATTATAGTTTTATATTTATGTAAAACAAAAATAAAACTGTTTAATATGAGGTCATTTTCTATTTAAGATATAAGTTATTGAAATTTGATATTTCAATATGAAAATAATTAAGGATTTTTTAAATAAAATAAAATTTCAATACACATGTAACTTTCTAAAATAAATTTATTATTATTTTGGTAGTAATTAGATAAACTATTAAAGATCAAAAATAAAAAAAAAAGGATAAACTTTTACTTAATTAATATAATATCAAATGAAAATGAAATATGAAATTACCAATGTTAATTTAACCGTCAAATAATTCATAAATTTCTAACTTTTTAATTTATATTATCCTATAACATTGCTGTATTATAGTAAACATATATTAAATTTAATTAAATGATTACACAAATTTAGATTATTACTTTTTTAAATAATATATAAATTAAAAAATATAATCTAAATTATACTATTTTAATAAATAATTAACAACTTTAATAAATATTATTTAGAAATTTTAATAATATAGATATCTAAATTTAGTATTTTTTAATTTAATTATTGTATATTAAAAAATTAAATATATATAATAAAGTTATTAATATAATTTAAACAATAAACTTAATATAAATTCAATATATTAATTATCAATTCCATTAAATGAAAATAATATATTATGTTTATTAATATTTTAATTATTAGCTAATATATAAAAATTAATTTCTAATATATTAAAATTATATCAAAGTAGAGTTAGTTTAAAAAATTTGTCAACAAGAAACATGAACCTTATTGTAAAAAAAAAAAAGCATTTTCTCATTTGTTATGTGATATTAGTAGTTTAATGATGATAATAAATATAAATACAAGAAATAAAAATAGAAAAGTAATAAAATAACCATTAATATTGTTATTCTTTTAGCACCAAATTAATTTTTAATAAAACATATTTATAGTCATCCTAATTTCCAATTTATATTATTTTAATTGTGTTATAATTATATTACAGTTTAAATTAATAATAATTTATAAAGTTTGTAGGATAATTAATATTAATATATTAAAATTTTTATTATTATTTTAGATTTGAAATCATCATTTATAAAATTTATTTTTTATTATTTATATATTTTAAAAGTAATAATTTCAATAAAAAAAAAATTCTTTTATAAACTTTTTTTTTTTCTGTTTTCTTTTTAATTATAATTGTTATATAAAAATAATAATAAATTTATTATTATTTTATTTTATTTTATTTTTTTTATTCAACTAAAAATAAAGAAGACCTTTTATTAAAACAGATTTATATAATTTTTAATTTTTTTTTCAAATTAAGCAAATAACAAACAAAAAAACAAATAAAAAAATTGTTTTGAAAAATAAAACAAAACAAAAAAAAAAAACAAAAAACAAAAAAAAAAAAAAAAACAGAAAAATACAAAGACAAGAAAAATAATACAAAAATATATATAGAACAAAAAAATTATAGAATTCCTTAATAAATTTTTAATCAAAGTAAATATATATATTAAATTCTTATTTATATTAAGAAAAAATAATAAAAAAAAAAAAAAAGAAAGAGAAAATTGATAATTACAAATAAATTATTTAAAATAATAAAAAATATTTAAAAAAATGTATAGGCAATAATATAAATAATATAAGTATTAAAATAATAGATAAATATAAAAAAGATTAAATGAATAGATATATATTAATTAACATTTAAATGCAATTTATTGTAATGAAAGTCTATTTTTTTTTCAGTTGAAAGATGTATAAATTTTATTAGATTAAAATAAACAATACAATTTTATAATTAAAAAGTAGAGATGAAAATATAAAAATAGATATTACATAAATATATAGTATAAACTTTATTAGATTAAAATAAACAATACAATTTAATAATTAAAAAATAGAGATGAAAATATAAAAATAAAAATAGACATTACATAAATATATAAAGTTTGAATTATTATTTCTATAAATATATAAATACATTAATATCTTGAAAAACTTTTTATTAAAAAGAAAAAAATTTTAAAACTTTTTATATATATATATATTTTTTTTTGAATAGATGAAATATTTGAATTTATTTTTAAGTACTATATTATTTGCATCAGCAGCATTGGGGGGTAGTAAATTAGATGCCTGCCCACTTGAATGTACTCTTGTAAATGATTGTGTTGTTGATAAAAATGTCAATGGTGTATATAGTCTCTATCCACCAAAAGGAGAACTTGGTAAATGTTTCTGTAGTAATGTTCAACAATACTTTGATTGTTTAAATTGTGCTCAACAAAGTGAAAATAAAAAACCATATGCTATAGGTACATTTAACAGTTCTTGTAATAAAATTACTGGAAATACAGGTGTTGCAATTTCAACTGGAGCTGCAGGAACTACAGGAACTAATACCGGATTAAATGGAACTAATGCTAATAATGGATTAGGTACTGGAACTAATGGAGCTACAGGAACTCTTGGTAATATGAGTGAAAATAATCAAAATATTAATAAAAATTCAACTTCAACTGATACCAAGGAAAACGAAGATGGTAAATATTCTTCATATTCAATAATATTAATATTAAATATAAAAAAATTTACTAAAATTATAAAATAAAATATATAATATATTCAAAATAATTATTGAAATGATATATAAAGAAAAACCAAAAAGTAGTAAGATTCCTATTATAGTAATTGCAATTGTTGCCATTGCTGGTGTTGCTGGATTCTTTGTATACACTCGTAAGCAAAAGGAAAGACCAGAATCTATGCCATTCTTTGGAAATTCAGCATCATCTCCAAATCAATACGCTACTTTAGGTAGTAAGAAGGAAATGACAGATATTAGTACTAGCAATTTAACTACAGATTATAATACTCAATTTTATCCAAATGTTGATTCTAATCAATATAATTATAACCAAGGTTCTAATGCCACATATAATAATTTCGAACAATCTCGCTCAGAATATAATAACCAATATGATTCTAATTATCAAGATTATAATAATCAATATCCATCTGGAAATTATGAAAATGAAGTTGCTGTAGCATCTAATATTAATGTAATAAGTGACTCTGCTCAATATGAAAGTAGACGTGAATCTATGATGCCTGGTTCTCAACCAACCTCAACTAACTTTAATGGTGCTTATGTATGTGCATACAAGTATGACCCACAATTAGATGATGAATTAGAGTTACAAGTTAATGATCAAGTTCAAATTATTGAAGAGTATGAAGATGGTTGGATGAAAGCAATTAACTTAACTACAGGAAAGGAAGGTATGGCTCCAAGAGTTTGTATAAAAGAAGCATAAGTGTGAAATAGAATTAATATAAAAATACTTTTATACCAGTATAGATATATATGAATTAAATATAAAATATAATTTTCAAAAAAAAAAAAAAAAAAAAAAGAAAAATTAAAACGGTATATTTTCTTTTTTTTCTTTTTTCATCATTTCAATTCTTAATAGAAAATAGTTTTAAAATAAAAAAAAAAAATTAAAAAAAAAAAAGAAGAAAAAAAAATTAAAAAAATTGAAAAAAAAATTTTTTTTCTTAAAATTCTTTTTATTTTAAACTATCAAAAAAGTGATATAGATTAATTGATTAAAATATAATATCATTTTATTTTATTTTTCAAGTTTTTAAATATAAATATTAAATATATAAATTCAAAATAAATATCATTTAATTATTTATTATTTTTTATAAATAAAAAAATATTTTGTTTAATAATGTATTTTTACTATTAAAAGTTATTAAATATGTAATTGTTTAATAAAAATAAAATAAAATTTATATTACTAATATTAAACTTTAATTAATAATAAAAATATAATGTAAATCAGTAATGTAATATTCTTATTATTAATTTACATTAGCCACATATTTTTAGTATAAAAAGAAATTGTAAATGTATTATAAAAATTTTTGTAATTATCTTTATTAAATTAAAATTAACAAATATAATATAATAATATATTTTTTTTATATAATATAAAAGAAAGATTTTTGACAAATATAATATTTTTCTTGTAATAATTTATTTGATGTTAAATATATTATTGTTAAGGGTAGACAAGCTCGGATATATACTATCTTTTTATTAATACTTTATTAAACTTTAATCAAATATTATTAAGTAATTCCTAAATGTCACACTTTATTCATAAAGTGATAAATATTCAAAATTTATTTTCCCGTTTAAAGTCTTCAGTAGAGTTAGAACTAAGTTTGTCAACAACTTAACCACTTTTCCAGCTTTAAAATCTAAAATATTGTTTGACAAATAATCCACTAGCTATAAATATATCCGTCTTTACTATTATTATTTATATTTTACTATATATTTTATTTCATTATCTTCTTTATATCAATATATCAATACTTCAATTTATTAATATCTATTGTCATAATAAGTTCTTTCAAAATGAACAATACCAATTGTATTTTACCTACCTTACGACGTGGTCTTCGTTTCTTCGGATCTAACTCCAATAAATCATATCTAATTTTTATCCATGATCTTAGTTCATGGTCAAAACAACGACTAATGGAATTTCTTTTAAAAGATATTCAACCTTTCAATGATATTCTTCAATCCCTCACCAAAAAACATTCACAATCACTCGGTACCTATTTCATTCTAAAAGTCAATGGAAAATGCCCGCTTAAAGCCATGTTACTTATACACTCACTTTCTAAAAAAACTCCCAATCTCTAGTAAAATATCTTGGAAATTCATTGATAAGCTCAAAAACAATAGATCATACAAAAACAAACGATCTATCAAATCCACTCTCTGACGATTTCTATTTTAGTCATTTAAGCTCTAATGCTTCCTTTTTCTACTTATGTACTTGTTGGAACATCAATGGTTGGAACCCTGAGAAAAAGGACGGTGTTTTATACTTCATCTCTGTTTTCAAACCTGTATGTGTCTGCCTTCAAGAAGTAGGTAACAGCCAATTCCTCTGTGGTAATGCAATTTCCTCCCCATGCCTACCGAACTATAAACCAGTACACAGACGTGCTAATCCTAAAGTTCCAGGTATGAGAGGACTTTACATTGGTGTTCATAACTCTTGTTCCTTTACTCCTGAACCTCTTCTATATAAGTACATCATTTCAGTTACAATACTGTCATTTTGGAATCAGAGATGTACCATCGGTAATATTTACTTCCCGCAAACTAGATGGCCGGATGCTAGATTAATTGCTTTTGATGAACTTGATAAGTGGTTAACAACACATAACAAGTTCAACCACCCAGCTATCCTTGTTGGAGACTTTAATATGTCAGCTATTAAAATCAAATCTTATATATCACAACACTTCCCGGATTGGACTATGGCTGAGTTAACTGGTAATAATTTTACCTGGGAAAAAGGATCTAAATCTTCATGCATTGATCATATTATATACAACAAAGCTATGACAGAACACATAAACAAATCTTCAGTTTGTGAAGTTTTTCACGATGTTTCTGATCACAAACCGATCCTTGTATCTTGTAAAAAAGACTCTTCTGATGGTTTCAAAAAGCCTAAGAAGACCTTTAAGTGGTCAAGTCATATCTGTAACACAAAGTGTTCTGACATTCTTACTAGTAATCGCTTTGCAATTCTAGCTTCTGAGCTTGAAGCAAATTGCGATAGCCTTTCAGCTGACGATATGGTTTCAAAATTTTTAGATACCTCCAAAACTATAGGTAAAGAAATAAAAGCCATTGTGCCTGCAGATTTAAAAGGTCCAACATTTCATTGCCCTCAATACATCAAAAACTTATCACATGAAAAACACCTGGCTTACAAAAAGATTAAGCCCCTTTCAGATTACGCTGACATGGAAAATTATCTTAACCAGTTCTCCATATACCAAAATCTATGTAATACCATCAAAAAGGTTAAGAGTAAATTCAGATCCAATCTCTATAAAGCTAATATTGTTTCTATCGGTAAACATTTTACTGATAAAAGCTTTAGACAAGGTTGGAAAGGCCTTAAAAAACTTGTCAAACCAAGTTATTCGTCCTCCCATGTTTCAACTATTAAGGACAAGAATGGCAAGGATTTATTTACTCCTCAAGAACAATTAAAACGTTGGGATGAACATTATGAAAGTCTTGCATCTGATGTTACAAATCACAGCTTAAATCGTAGTTATTGGGAAAGAGCCTTCCGATTCAATTATATCAATCAAATAGCATGGGATATAAATGGTCCCATTTCTATTGAGAAAATTAGGAATGTTGTTCTGTCAATGAAGAATAATAAGGCTCCAGGTCCCGATGGTATCCCAATTGAATTCTTCAAAGCTTTCTTTTGTAACGAGGAACTGGAAAAAGAACATAAGTCTGCTAGAAATTGTCTTAAATTAATTTTTAATAAAATCTGGAATGGATCCTTTCCTTTGAATTGGAACTCTGCTTCTATTGTTTCTATTCCAAAGAAAGGCGATCTTTCTGATTGTAATAATTATCGTGGTATTTCTCTCATCAATGTATGTCTTAAAATCATTTCAAAAATTGTAAAAGATAGAATTTCAAAGTATGCTCTTTCTCATAACTTTATTAGACCTGAACAATTTGGTTTTCACAATAAAGAAGAATGTATTAGCTTATTTGTTTCCATTAGAGAAATCTGTCAAATAAGAAAATTTAAAGGAAAAGCCACTTATGTTGCCTTTATAGACCTTATAAAAGCATATGACTCAGTTCCTATTTTTAATATTCTTACAAAGTTATATAAATTAGATATACGTGGTAAATGTTTTGATTTTCTCAATAATCTCTACTCTACCTCTAAAGCTCGTGCACGTTTCTTGGATATGCTTTCCAATGAATTCCCTATCAACCGTGGTGTAAGACAAGGATGTCCTCTTTCTCCTATACTTCTTAACCTCTTTATCAATGATATTTTAAATAAATGTGAAAGGCTTGGAGTTAAAGAAAAACCTTCAAAAGATGCTCAATCTAGTCCTTGATTGGGCTAATTTAAATAAAATGTCTTTTGGAATAAATAAATGTGCAATTATTGTTGTTAAACCTATCAACTTTAATAGATCCCCTAGTTATGTCGACCCAACATTTTACATCGGTATGTACTCGATTCCAAAGGTTTCTTGCTATACTTATCTTGGAATCTCATTCGACGAAGATCTTTCTCTGACTCCTATTCTGTCTAATATGTACGAAAAAGTTCAGAAATCTTTATTCTCTTTTAAGAACTTCCTCACCAACAATTGTGTTCCTATTGGCTTAAAAAATATAGTAATTCATTCTTATATTTTTAGCAAAGTCTCTTATTATGCTCCTTTACTTGGTTCCAACAAAAATAGAACTAGAAGAGTCCAATCTCTTATCAATACTGCTGTTTTATGGAGTGTCAATAGCTTTCACAATAAAGGTTTTAATAACAAAGATTTTGTTTTTGAACGAAATTCATTTATTAGTCTGTATGCCCATACAAGAGATATGAAGATTTCTACCCTTTCAGGTATTTGTGCTGCGCAGCAAATGAAATGCTTTGTTAAATGGAGAAAATCAAATTGTATAATTAAAGATCTCGTCCGATCTATTCCTCCCATGTCTCATTACTCTTGGGCCAAAGAATCTTGTTCACTACATAAGAAGCTTATGAAAATAAATATTAAAAGTACTAAAGATATTAGAGAACATTATTGGAATAATAGTAGCCTAAATAATGGAAGTAAAGCCCTCAGATATACTAACAACAAATTCCTTAATTCAAATCGCCTAATGCATATCGGTCTTAACAAACCTCACTTAAATTTAGGAATTACCTGGATTATTCGTATTCGATGCGGTTATGAAAATATTACCCGAATTGTTATTGCCAGTAATAGAGTTACTCCTGACTGCCTTCGTGTCTGTCCATGTTGCGGATATGACGAACAATCTTTTTATCATTGGATATTAGAATGTTCTGCATTCTCTGAATACAGAGCTTCTTCACTAATGAAAACATTATGAACTCATGGGAGAGTTTAGTGGACACCACACTATCATACCTGATGTTACTTCTTTTTTTTTATTTCATTTAATTTATTAGGTAGGGACCAATCCCACACAGTACAAATTGCAGAGTTCATTGAACTTTTATGCAGCTTAAATAATTATTTTATATTATTTTATATTTATATTTTTATTTATATTATTTATTATATCAATATGTATTATTACCTAATATTATGTAATATCACAAATTAAATAAATAAATAAAAGATGTGTATTCTCTTCCTAGTCTAAAAAAAAAAAACACTTTATTCATTTAAAAAATACATTAAAATATGTTTTCTTGTTCAAAAGTAAATTTAGAAATTAAAAAAAAAAAAATAAAATGTTTTAACTATAATATTTTATCATAATTTTTAATTATTAATAATTATTAATAATATGTTTATTAATTATTTTTTGACTTCTATCCTAAAACCCTAAATCATGATAATGAGCAATTTAACTAATTAATAAATGTTATTAATTAATTTATTATTTAATAAAGATTAAGTATAAAAAATTATATTATGACAATTTTAATAATGTTTTAAAATGTTAATTAATAATTTAATTAATTATATGCTCATAAAATGTTTTCTATTCCATCTAATGCTTTCCATTTATTTTTTGAATCCCATTTAGTAGTACTATATGTTTTACATTTATTATTTTCTATTTTAACACTAACACATGCATGCCATTTTTATTATTTATATTTTTTCATAATTTTAAAAAAATAAATCATTGTATTAAATTATGCATTAATGTATATGAAGATAAAAGTTATTAAAAAAAAAAAAAAGGTTTTTATATATATTATAATTTATCTTTTATTTACACTGTAGAATTTTATTATTTATTAAACCATTAATAGTTTAAAGATATATATATATATATTTGTTTTTACTTTTAATATATATAAATAAATATAAATATATATATTAGTAGTAAGCCTTTTGCTTCATGCATGCATAAATAAGTAAATAAATAAAAATATTAAATAATATAAACAAAA
Organism: Piromyces finnis; assembly: GCA_002104945.1. Lineage (NCBI taxonomy): Eukaryota > Fungi > Neocallimastigomycota > Neocallimastigomycetes > Neocallimastigales > Neocallimastigaceae > Piromyces > Piromyces finnis. The sequence continues at coordinate 230,133 of MCFH01000043.1, forward strand.
TATATTAGGATGGTGAATATTTATTCATTGTGCAAAATAAATAGTAGACAATAAAAGTTATTTATTCAATATTTTCTAATATTTCAGACAAAATAGTAGCGGATAATGGAATATAATATACATCAGAATTTGCTGTTACTTTTCTGAAAATAATTTTGTGATCCTTAAATTCTGTTAGTTGAGTTCTAAAGGTGGTTTCATTACTAACTAAGAATTTTTCTAAGCATAGATTATAATAGGCAGAATGTGAAAGACCTAATGATTCATAAGAACTATGAGATTTATTTTCATTTCCTTTATTTAAAATTAGACCTTCTCCTGCATTAGATATATCTTCAGTAGATAGATTCTCTGCTTCTGTAACAATTTGATGTTCTGCTAATACTCTAAAGATTTGACGACCATTGGATGTAAGACAGGATAACACATGCATGACACCTCTTGCATCCAATTGATTCTTATGTAACATAAAGGAATTTTCAAAACTGGTTTCAATAGTATATGATTCATAGGTAGTTATATCATGCCATATAAAATTATAACGATATACTTTTGAATTATCCCAGAGGAAGGATGCGTTAATATGGTCAACGGAAGCAATGATATGAATATTTGGAATGGCTGCAATGAGGGAAAGTGTAGTTTGTGTCTTTTCATTACGAAGGTTAATACCATCAATATTATGAATTAGGAGGAAAATACGTTTTATTTTTCTATCTTTGTTGGTAAAATAATCTTCAATTCTTGAAATTTGTTCTTGTACAGTACCCAATACACCTGTATACTTTATAATTTGCTCTGATATTGCATTTAATATTGCTTTAATTGATACAGCAGGTGAAAACCCATTAATAACAAATACTGGACTATGATTTAAAACTTCTTTTGCAAATTTTGTTAATAATTTAATTTTTGAACCAAATCCGTAAAATGCCAAATTAAATCCCATGATTAATTCAAAATACCATTGTTGGAAATTTTGTTCATGATATGATGTCAACTTTTTTATTTCTGAAGCATGCTTTTGTGGTGTCTTTTTTAATAATTCAATATATTCCTTATGATCTAAAATTGGAAGTTTAGATAGTGTATTATCTGAAGTAAGATTTTTTTTATTATGAAGATTTTGAAAGTATTGTTCATAACCTGCATTTTCGATTTCATCCTCTATACGTTGAAGACCATTTATTTTTTCTATTGGTTCTTCATCATCACTTGAATAATCATTATCTTGATAGGAGAGGGTTCTGTAGGTGGCCTCCTCATAATTTATAAATCGATTATTATTTTCTTCTTCTTCTTCTTCTTCTAATTCTGAATCATAATCTGAATCTTTATCAACTTTACCTGACTTTACTCTTTTCCTTCTTTTTTTCTCTTTTTTATTATCAGTGTCATTTTCTGTTAAATGACTATTATAATTACTTAATCCAGATTTGTTTTTTTTCTCAAAACCATATAATTTTTTACCTGATAAATAATCATTTTCTTTATCTTCTTCATCAATCGCAACGACTTTTGTTGGTATAAAGTCTGGATCGTTATAATTATTATTAATGTTTTCTTTTTCTTTTTCTACTGTAAAACCAGATAAAATCTTTTTCTTTTTTCTAGAATGTTGTGCTAAGGTGTCTAAGTGAAATGTTCTTTTTGCTGCTGCTAGTGTAGTTGAAGATATGGTATTATTTTTTTTATATGTGGTAACAAAATGTAAGGGTATCTCACTATCATTTTGATATAATATTGGTAATAATTTTTTAGACATGTTGATATATTATAATTATTAATTTCCTTTTTTTTTTTTTTTAACTATTTAATTATTTAATGTTAAAATTAAAATTGAATGTTAATTATTTCTAGAAAATAATTATGTTAAAATGAATTATTGGTATATATATAAATTGAATTTTGTTGATATTGATTTATAATCTAAAAAAAAAAATTATATAAATTATATAAATATGTTGGTTTTATTTTATAATTATTTCCTTTTTTTTTTTTTTTTAATTAATACTTCATATGTAAATTAAATTAGTTTTCATTTTTTATATAATATATTCTTTAAAAAATTTTATAAACTGAATAAAAATTTTTCTATAATAAAAAAATTTTAAAAAAAAAAATAAAAAAAAAAAATTAAATTTTTAATTTAAGATTAAAAACTTAAATTTATACAGAAGAAAATAACCTTTTTTTAATAGTTCTTTACATTTTTCTTTATCATTTTCATTTTATATATTGTATATATATTTTAATAAATAAGAGTAATCATGTCTTTGGAAATTGAATCAGCGGAGTAAATTTTATAAATCTTTTTACTTTTTAAAATTTTATTCGATAAAATGTTCAAAAATATATATTTCAAAAGTAAATTCTTTTAAACAATTATTCATTTATCCACCAAAATCAATTACCAATAATTAAAACAATAAATAATTGAGTTCCTTTTTTTTAATTAATATAAATGAACCTGATGGTTAACATTCATTTTTTGCATATGAAACATTTCAATAATTACATGAATCTTATTATATACAACAATTAGAATTAGAATTAGAATTAGAATTAAAATTAAAATTGAAATTGAAATTTCACAAATTATAAAAATTAAAACCAATTTTAATGATTTTGGATATATATTATTAGAGTTTTTTTTCCTGCTTTAATACAATACATATTCAATGGAATTAAAATAAGAAAATTCAATTTCATAAATTTCATTTTTAATAAATTAATTTATAAATTTCATCTACAGAAATTCATTTACATTGAAAATTCCAAAATTCATCAGTTCAATTAATTCTCATTTTCGTTTTTTTTTTTTTTTTTTTTTTTTCCACAATAATATCATATAGCAACAATATTTCGAACAGCAACAATAATACTTAAAAATGAAATTTTTACTGAAATCCATTATTAATTTTTCCCAATAATATTATAATGCATAAAAAAACTAATTAGAATTGTCAACTAAAATTTACTTATTTTTTATTCATTTAATATTATAATTCATTTAATAAAGTGTTATCCGTTTAATTGAACAATTTTTAAAAGAAAATAATCTTTTAAGAACTCTTCAAACATTACAGGTATATTGAGTACATAAGTAATTTAATTTTATTAGCTTGATAGTATGTATAATAGAAAGCTAATATTTGTTATAATTATAAATATAGGAAGAATCTACCATTTCATTAAATACTGTAGATAGTGTAGAATCATTTACAATGGATATTGTTAATGGACATTGGGATACTGTACTCAAGACAGTATCTGTATTAAAAATCCCACAAAAGAAAACTATTGACTTATATGAACAAGTAATTATTACCAAAATGAATATATATATATAAAAGGCTTTATAATTATGCTCAATGAAATATTTAATATAAAAAAATTAATTTCAGTAAATAATTATTTTTTTTAAAAATTAAAATAATAATAATAATAATAATAATAATAATTGTAATGTAATTTATACACAATTCTTTTCTTCAATTTAGATTGCTTTAGAATTAATGGAAATGAGAGAAATTAGTGCAGCTCGTTCTCTTTTAAGACAAACTGATGCTATGCAACTTTTAAAAGAGCAACAGCCAGAAAGATATCTTCATTTAGAACATCTTTTATCTAGAACTTATTTTGATGAAAAAGAAGTAATAAAGAAATATATATCATATTAGTTTCTTATTTAATAATGGAACTGTGAAACAAAAAAATTTTTTTTAACATTATTATTTTACCTTTTTTTTTTTTTTTTTGTTAATATAAAAGGCATACCCACATGATATTACTAAAGAAAAAAGAAGACAAATTATTGCACAATGTAATCTATTTTATTATTAATATTAATATTAATATTATTTTAAATATAATAAATATACCATTAAGATTCTTTTGCATTTCATCAATATTTATTATTTAATTCTCATTAATTCAATGATGGAAAAATTATTTATCTATCATATAAAAATTTCTCAATTTCCCATTATTAATATTTTATCAATTTAATGTTATATTATTTTAAATAATAGCATTAGCCAATGAAGTTACCGTAGTTGCTCCTTCTAGATTATTAGCTTTATTAGGACAATCTATTAAATGGCAACAACAACAAGGATTAATCACACCAGATACTGCCTTTGATTTATTTAGAGGAACTGCACCTGTCGCTCAATTAGAAGATGATAAGGAACCAGAAAATTGCTACAAAACCATCAATGTAAATATATATATATATATAATTCTTATTTTTTAAGAAAAATAAAAAAAAAGATTGACTTTTATATTGAGATATTAATTCTTATTTAAATTAAAATTAATTTTTTAATACATTGTAATACATTATATATTTAGTTCCATAGAAAGCAACATTTAGAAAGTGCAGTATTTTCACCAAATGGACAATATTTAGTTACTGGTAGTTATGATGGTTTTATTGAAATTTGGAATTATTTAACTGGTAAAATTAGAAAAGATTTTAAATATCAAGCTGAAGTAAGTAAAAAAAAAAAAAAAGTTTTAATAGAAACGTTAAAATATTAATACTGACTTATTATTTTTTATTTAAGGATAATATGATGATGATGGATAGTGCTATTCTTTGTTTAGCTTTTAGTAGAGATAGTGAAATGTTAGTTTCTGGTTCAAAGGATGGTAAAATTAGGGTATGGAAGATTCAAACAGGTCAATGTATTCGTCGATTCTCAAATGCCCATAGTCAAGGGGTAACTTCAGTATGTTTTAACCGTGATAATACTCAAGTTTTAAGTAGTAGTTTTGATTTCTCTATAAGGTAATATATTTGACTCTTTTTTTATTTATTATTATTATTCATAAAAAGACTAAGCAATAAAAGTTAATACAACAATACAGCATCATTATCATCATTAATAATTTATTACCAACATAAACATTGTCTATTTATCCTAAAAAAAAAAAAAAGAATTCACGGTTTAAAGTCAGGAAAAACCTTAAAGGAATTTAGAGGTCATACCTCCTTTGTCAATGATGTTGCTTATTCTATTGATGGTTCTCGTATTATTAGTGGAAGTAGTGATGGTACTGTTAAGGTAATAAGATAGTCATCCCTTTTTATATAACTCAAAAAAAAAAAAAAATACAAGTCACAAGAAATTTATTATTTAAAAATCTTAATTTAAATTCTAATAAACTATTTTTTTTTATTTTTTTTTTTATTTTTTGTATTAAATTTTACATTTAATAGATTTGGGATGCCAAATCTACCGAGTGTTTATATACTATTGTTCTTCATGAGGGTGCTATTGTTAATACTGGTGTAAATGCTAAGACTATTAATAAAATTATCCCATTACCTAAGAATATGGATCAATTTATAGTTTGTAACCAAAGTCAATATATATATATATTAACTTTAAGAGGACAGGTAAATTAAAAAAAATTTTTTTTAAAAAAAAAAAAGATAAAACTTGGAATAATAATAATAATTATAATAATAAAAATTAACTCTTCTTCTATAATTTATATATATATTAAAAGTTGGTAAAAGCTATTAATTCAGGTAAAAATTGTGATTTCATTTCTTGTTCTTTATCACCAAAGAGTGAATTGCTTTATTGTGTCGGTGAAGACAATAGTCTCTATACTATTGATTTAACTTATAACCGTCTAAAGAATCAAAACCCATTAAAGGTAAGAAGGAAGGAGAGATATATTTTATAACTTATATATGACAATTACAAAATTTATTCTACTTATATATTAATTTTATTAATGCAAATTAATTTTTATTATAATCCTTTATTAATACTTTATACAAATAGTTAACAGAATCTGAAATTATTGGTATTACTCATCATCCATATTCAAATATTATGGCATCCTATGATGAAGAAGGTCATTTATCTCTATGGAAGTAAGCCTGAATCTACTGTAAAATTTGTCAAGAATATATATAGGGAAAAGAATTTAAATTTAAAAAAAAAAAAAAAACCTTTTTTTTTTTTATTTTATGTGCTAGTAATTTTTACAATAAATTATATTATTACAGTGATCAAATCAAATCTATTAATGTTATTTATAAAAAAAAAAAAAAACGATAATAAATATTTATAGTAATATAAAAAATCAATATAAAAATGATACCAAAATCTTTTTTTTTTTTTTTTAACTATTATTGTTTGCTTATATAATTAATATATTTATTTTTTTTTTTATTTATTTATTTATTTAATTATAAAAATGTTTTTTTTTTTTTTTTTTTTTTTAATATTATATATAATTTAAATATACATACAGACTATAGAATAAAGTAATATAAAAAGAAAAATCTATTTTATATATGAATTTTTAAATTAACATAATACTTCTTTCTATACTACTTATTATCTTTTATATAGATATATAGTTTTTTATTATTATTATCATCTCTTTTAATATTCACTGTTTTTTTTTTTTTTTTTTTTTTTTTTTTTTTTTTTTTTTTTTAATCATTTAATAAAATTATTAATTGATAAATAAAATAAAAAAAATATAAATCTTAACAGAAGGTTTATCGAATTATGCCTCTTTATTTCTTCATATTTTATTAATTATGCCTTATTCGAGTTTAGTCATTTCTTCAATATTTAAGGAGTTAACAATATCAGTCATAGATACAATACCAAATGGTTCATTTTCACTGTTAACCATTACAAGTCTTCTAGTTTGATAATGCATTAATCTAATAAAAAAGAAAAAGTATAAATAAAAAATTTTTTTTTATTAAATATTTAAATATAAACAATAAATCTATATAACTATTATTTAATATTTATTTATTATATTACTTTTTAATCAATTGAATAATAGTATAGCTACTATTACAAGTACGTGGTTCTGGAATATCGTCAAGAGCAGCCTTTAAGAATGGCTATTATTTATATAAATTATTATATTAAAATAATATAAAAAATAAAATTTTTGTTATTTATATTTAGACTTTTTTTTTAAAAAAAAAAAAAAATAAACTGATATGCGCCATTCAACAATACTTACTAAAATTGGTTTAACAACTATAATTATATTAAATAATTTATAGATTATGGTTATTAATAATTAAATAAAAAAAAATTAATAATGAACATCATTTTATTTTATTTTTTTTTTATTTTTTTTTTTTTTAATGATATTCAACTTACTTTCTTTTAATGCTTCTGGGTTTAATCCTCTAATATTACCTGAAGTTAAAACTGAAATAATTGTATTATCATCATCTGTAATCTATTGTATTGCATGTTTATGTATAAATAAAATAATAAGATCAAAATTATGAGTTTACATTAGTTACACTCATTTTCAATTAATAAATATTTAAAATGATTAATTATACTCATAGCCATTATTTAAATAATTGTTTAAATTATTTAAAGCCTTGACAACTACTTACAGCAACACATTCAACCTTATTCTCTAACTATAATTTATTTTTATTAAAAAAATAATAATAATAAAGAAACAGAGGATAATTCATTAATAATTTTATCAACTATATTAATTATATATTATGAATATATGAATATAATACAAATGATTTTCTTTTTTTTTCCTTATATCAAATAAGACTTACTAATAATTTAAAACCTTCAAGAGCAGTTTGTTTGTAGGACATTTTAACGAATTTTGGAAGTTCAATGTCCTTAAAATATTCTAATGGAACTCTACCTTCAACCTTGGCAATACGTTTCTTAATAACAATACCTGAACAATCTTTAGCTGTTTGATCGAGTAATTCGTCGTCAATTTTTTCAATATGATTGAATAAATAAGCAACTAAGTCATATTGATTAACAATTTCATATTTATTATCATCAATTTTAATTAAACAATAATGATTAAACTTTGATAAAATTTGAATTAACTCTCTAATGGTAACTTCTTGAGAAATGATTTTTAATTCTAAATTGATATTTTTTAAAATGGTTTTTATTGGTTGCTAATATTTATACAATAGTATAATATAATATAATAATAATGTTTAATGTTCATGTATAAAATAGTATTTTTTTATTATTGTAATTTTATAATAAAATTTATATATTTATTAATTTTGCCATTGATTATTACTTTAAAATATTCAATATTGTCAACAATTTTTTCGATATCACCTTCACCATTTTGGTATTTTTCCTCTACAACCTTTTTTTTATTATTAGTATTATTTTTATTGTTGTTGTTGTTATTATTATTTCGTTTGTTTGTTTGTTTGTTTTTAGGGATAAAAGTTATATATTCGAAGAATAGTTAATATATAAATTTTTGAAGCTCATATTTTCCATTTAAATTTTCATATATACCTTTAAAACATCAGCTGGAATTAAATCAAATCTATTATATTATATCCCATGGATAAAATTTTATGAATAAAAGTTTATTATTATTATTTTATTTTATTTATTAGAATTGTATATTGGTAATAGTAATGTTTTTATCTTTAAAATTAATAATAGTTTTAGTAATTCTAAGACATACAAAGTAATGTATCCAGTATAGGTTTTATTTCCATTTTCTAAACGGTAAATTGGAAGACAACGTAAGTTGTATTCTAAAAATTTGTTATAAACTTCTTGAATTGAAATATTTTCCTTTATATTAATATAGGATTGAAATGGTTTAGTTACATGAAACAAATATATATTTAAAAGTTTATTAAAAAAGAAAAGTTAAATAAAAAATATAACATTTATTTTAATTTGCATCTTTTTTAAATCTTATTTTATTGTATCTTTTTTTTAAAAAAAAAAAAAATTTTTTAATAAAATATATATATAAAATGAAACGCACTTCGCCATCTACAATAGAACCTTCTCCTCTTTCAGAAATTAAATCTTTGATAGTATGAGTAGTAATGAATTCTTTAAATATTGGGAAAGCCATATTATTATTAAAAATACTAAAAAACTATTGTTATTATTGATAAGAAAATAACGGATATAATTTCAAATCTTTTTTATTATTATTAAAAATGAATAGTTATGAAAAAAAAAAAAAGAAATGTCAAAGTATTATAATTTTTATTCTATTTAATTATAATTTTTATATTATTGAGTTTTTTTTTTTGTTTGTCTTTGTCACACCAGAATTATTAAAGTTTATTATTCTTTTTTCCTAACAAATAATTATTTAGTAAATTAATATATTAATAATATATGTTAATTGTATTGACTTTAATGTATATTAATATAATTTATATAATTTATATATAAATGATCAATGTATTTTAAATATAAAAGTTAAATCATTAATAACAATAATTTATTAATTCTTTATAAAATATGTAAAAGTGTTGGATTTTTTAACTTTTATATTGAAAAGAATTGAGTAAAAAGAAAGCGTACATAGGATTTGATCTTTCGTACGTCGATTTTATTATTTAACACTTTTTAAATGAACTTTTATATTTTATAAAGAAAATAAAAATACATCTTACTTTATTTTTCAAAACAAAAAAAAGTATGAAATGAATAGAATTTATACTTTATTTTTCAAAACAAAAAAAAGTATGAAATGAATAGAATTTATAAATATTTTTATTTGAATAAGTGATATAGATATTTTTATATTTTTAAACCAACATAATTATATTTTATCTATAATAATAAAAAAAAAAAAAAAAAAAAAAAGATATTCATAAATCGAAAGATTACTAATAATATTAAAGGTTATTCTATGCATTTATATCTTATATATTTTCTAACATTTTTACAGAAAAATCTTTTCCTTAACCTCTTTCTTTTTTTTTTTTTTTTTTTTTTTAATAGTATTATAGTAGTAGAAGTAGTACAAATGTACAAATTATATTATAACATCACATTTGGTAGTTATTGTGTTAATATAAAAAGAAGAAAAAAAACTTTATTAATCTATTAAATAGGCTATACTTAATATCATTTGACTTTTTTCTTTTTGATTACTAAACCATTTTAAAAACAAAATATATATATATATATATATTTGTTGTTATTTAAGATTTAATTTATTTTATTTACTTTTCATCAAGAATATTCCAAAGTTATTACTGTTTTTCTTCTTCTTCTTCTTTTTATTGTACTAACAATTTGAAATATTTTAATAATATTGATACTTTTATTTATTTATATTATATATATAATGAATTTTTAATGTTTTTTTTTTTTTTTTTAATATTAATTATTATTATTATTAATTTATTTATTTACTTATTTATTTCATTAAATTATTTTTATTATTTTGAAAAGAAAATGAACGAAATTATAAAAGTGGAAACAAAAAAAAAAAAAAATACAAGTTAAAATATCTTACTGAAATAATCACTATATATATAACTATTATTGAAAAAATAAAAATTGATTTTTTTTTTTCTTTTTTTTTTTTTAAATAATGTTGATAAATAAAAATTAAAGTTATTTTACTTCTTAAATTATTATTCCCATTTAGGATGAATTAATAACTACTTAATATTTACGACTACTAATTTTTAACTTTAATAAATCACCAATTTCAGATATTCTTTTCACTATTTCTTCCATATCTTCTCTTGAATGTGAAGCACTACAACAGAAACGAACTCTAGAAGAAAGAATTGGAGTAGCTGGATAACCAACAACAACAACACCGATTTTTCTTGCAAGAGCTTCTCTTGAAAAAGCACTAACTTTAGCTGGATTATAAAGTAATAGTGGAACAACTGGACTATCTGGATCACCATAAATAATGAATCCCATTTTCTTTAATTCTGAGGAGAGGTATCTTGAATTATCCATTAATTGTTTTATTCTCTTCTTACCATCACTAGTACCATCTTCACCCATAATTATTTTGAAACTTGTTATAATTTGTTGACATACTAATGGACTCATACCTTCAGCATATGTATTTGAATGTGAATTAAGTCTAATCCAATCAATAATTTTCTAATGATTTTAAAATATTAATTGTTATAAAAAAAAAATTTAATAAACACTTTTCACTAATAAATATATAAATTTTAATACTCCAATAATACTTAATTTTTTTTTTTAAAATATACCTTTTTACCAGCAATATAACCACCAGCAGCACCAAAACTCTTCGTAAAAGTACCCATATGAATATCAACTAAATTTGGATCAACATTCCAGTAATCACATACACCACGACCATGCTTACCTAAAGCACCAATTGAGTGAGCTTCGTCAACATATAAATAGAACTATAGAATTGTATAAATGAATATATATATTATATATATATAATTATCATTAATAACAATGAATGATTCTTTTAAAAAAAAAAAAAAAAAAACTTTTTTTTTTATTATTATTATTTTTGCAAAACTTACCTTATATTTTTTCTTTAATTCAATTAATTTATCTAATTTAACAATATTTCCTTCCATAGAATAAAGACCTTCAACCATGACTAAAATCTTTTTCCATGGACGGTGAGTACGTGGTTGACCTTGAGAAATTGCTTCACGAAGAACACCTTCTAAATCTTTCATATCATTATGTTTAAAAACTCTAATCTTACTTCCAGAAATTCTTGCACCAAAAATAAGCGATGAATGATTTAATTGATCACTAATAATTAAAGAGCCCTATTTCATGATAAAAATTATATATAATCAAAAGAATAATGAATATAATGATGATGTTTCATTAGCTTTTATAGCTATTAACAATAATAGGATCAGTAAAAAAAAAAAAAAATAATAATAATAATAATAATAATAGACTTCAAATAAATTAAAATAAATACTATCTATGCTGGTTTTGACTATCTTGACTTTAATAAATTACCTTTTGAACTAAAGCTGGAATAGTAGTAGAATTAGTAGCGAAACCCATGTTGACAACCATAGCGTCTTCTTGATGAACAAAACGAGCAACAGTCTTTTCTAATTCCTTATGAATTTCATGAGTACCAGCAACAATCCTTGAACTGTCAGCAGTAATACCATTCTTTTTAATACAGGCCTTTACAGCTTCAGCACATGGACCTTTATTTTGTGCGAAACCTAAATAGTTGTAAGAAGAAAGATTTAAAACTTCGGTAGTCGTTCCAGTTAATCTTTTTAGAATAATAATAAAAAACGAAGGATCAGTTTATATAAATTATATATATGGATAATTCAACATTTAATTAAAAAAAAATTCAATATCTTTTTTATCTATTGTATTTATATATTTACTGGAAAGTCTTGTTCTTATCATGACTGACTCTATCTAAAAGAGTTAAAGTTCTTCCTGGAACATTAGTAATTGGACGATTGAAAACATCACGAATACGTAAATATAATCTTCTTTGATAGAAATTCTTTTATATATATATAAAAAAAATGAATAGATGGTAGTTAAAAAAAATAAATAATGATTAATATATCATGATATATTATTTTTTTAATTATACTTTAATATTAATATCTTAAAATAGTTTGTTTTTTTTTTTTTTTTTTTTTGAAAAATTTATAATTTTAAATTATTAACATACTTCAAAATCGGAATTTAATGGGGCGTATCCCTATTAGAATCAAGACGTTTATTATTAATATTGTTATAATATATTATTATTGTTAAGATTCTATCTTTTGCATTATTTTTTTATGAATACATTTTTTTTATTTATATATTTATTACATTTTGATGACGTAAATATGCGTATTCTCCAGATTTAAATATTTTTCCAAAGAAATCACGAATATGTCCTTTTGTGAATAATAATAATAATAATAAATTATATGGCATTAGTATAAAAAAATTTTTCTTCTTGAAATCTTTGAAATAATATTCATCACATATAAACAACTATCAAAAATATTTTTTTTATTTTATTTATTATCATGATAGTATATCCGAACATTTGTATTATTCTTACCAAAGATAATTAAAATTAAATAAGATAAATATGTAGTAATAAGAACAACAAATGGGGCTTCTTCTGCTTTTGAATCGTTGGTATCTTCAATTGTAGCAGATTTTTGTGATTTATTTTTACTCATTTTGTGATTTTTGATATTTATAAATAGTTTTAAATAATGTTTATTTTATAATACTGTTTATTATTATTTTAAATAAAAATGGTGTTTTTTTCCTAAATTTTTTTCTTAAAAATATTTTTAAAGGCAAAAAAAACACTTTCAAAAATCTATATTTTGAAAAAAAATTATTTTTACGCGATTATTATAAGAAAAAATAAATTTATCAGCGTCTATTATTTATTTATTTCCTTTTGGAAAATTATTATAAATTTTTTTTTCTCTTTCAGTATTATAAATTTTCCAATATAAACTTTTTTATTTTTTATTGTTATTTTTCGTTTATTGGAAGTTAAATTATTAATGATAAAATTAATTATCACTTTATTTACATATATATATATTAAATATGTTGTTAGTGAGAAAGATAAAAGAATATAGACCTTTAAAAAGATGTATTTATATTTTTTTAATTATCAATATTATTAATTGTAATAGTAAATATTAGATAGTAGTTATTTCAATTAAAAAAAGAAATCAATATATAAAAATTAACATAAAAAAATAAATAATTAGTTAATTGGTAATAATATATTTAAAAAAAAAAAAAAAAACCTTTAACCTAATAACATAATTAACTTTTATATATATATAAAATTATATAAAATAGTTTTATATCTAATATATATTCAATGTTTATTATTAAACTCATGAATTTTTTTTTTTTTTTTTTACTTTATTTTTTTCCTATATTACCATTTGTATTATTTTATGAGAAAACAAGTTTAATATACTTTTTTTTAAAAAATATATATATATATTTCCTTATTATTATACATTTAATACATTTATTATGGTTCAACAATATTCTATAGTCATATTTCCCAACATATTATATTTTTTTATTTTACTAGAATTATGGTTTGTTGCCATTCACTAAATTTTATATTTTTGAAATGTTATTTTTGAATTACTTTGTATATTATTATATAACTTTGTAATTTTTTTTTTTTTTTTTTTACAAATGTCAATTTTATGAAATGTTAAAAATGATAATTTAATTTATTATATTCACTTTCTTTATACCTTTTATTAATATTTAAATAAATAAAAAGTCTTCGTTCTTTTCTATTTATATCATATAATTTTAAATGGATTGATTTTATTTATATTTTAAATAAAATCGATAAATAAAATAAACGAATAAAGTTTTTTTAAAAAAAAAATATATTATAAAAAAAAATATTTTATAATTATTAATTATTTGATAATAAAAAAAATGATTATATTAATAATTTTATAATTATAATAAAAAAAAAGGGAATAAATAAAATTGATTTGATTTAATATAAAATTAGGATAATTTCATCAACTTTTTTTTTTTATTATTATTATTAATTATTAATTATAATAATAAAATCAAATTATTATGAATGATAATTAATTTTATTTTAAATTAATCATCTTAAGCTATAATAGTAGGATGATTAATTTTTTTTTAATTATTTTGTATGAGTTATATTAAAATATATTTATTTCATTTATGAATTGAATTAAATTTATTCTCTATAATAAAAAAATAGTTTTATTTAGTCATTATAAAATATAATAAAAACAAAGGAATGATTATAGACATTTAATAAGAGTGGAAGGAAAAATTAAAAAAAAAAAAAGTAAAGAAAGCACAGAAAAAAAAGTAAATAAATCTTAAATTAATTACCTTTCAAATTAACCTAATCCTTTTACTTTTTTCTGTTTTTATTTTTAAATTTACATACCAAATATTATTTATATATTATCAATGGATTTTATAATATATTATTTATTATTGATTGATTTAAAACATCAAAATAATAAGTTATTAAAGATATTAAAAACATTTCCTCAAATATTAAATTTATATAGAATAATACATTAAAATATATTATTTTTATTTGTTAATTAATATAAATTATCTATAAAATCTGATACAAATTCATATATTACAATATACTATAATATAGTAGTAAATTCAAAACAATAATGGTATGATTTTGATATGAAAAATAATTTTTTTATAATAATCAAAAAATACCTAAAAAAAGGGTAAAATAAAAACTGAAAGTGGTAAAAAAGTGCCAGAAATAATTGCGAAAAAGTGGATAGTAAAAAAAAAAAATGATTAACAATTTCTATTATAATAAAGGAATAAGTAAAAAAAAAAAAAAAAAAAAGAGTATTATAACTATATTGAAGAAAGAAAATAATAAAAATTAAAATAGTATAGATAATAAACATCATCATAAAAAAAAAAAGAATATTATTTTATTATTGAATATTTAGGTGATAATTTTTGCTTTCAATCAACAATTTTTTTTTCAACAAATGCGTATAATGAGGAAAAAAAATTCTATTTATAAATATATTTATATGTAATATTGCTTAGTAATATTATTTGATGACATATATAATATCATATCATCCATCCTACTACGGATAAACCACTATAAAATGAATTCTTCAGGATTATAAAAATTCTATTATAATAAAAAGTCATTTTATATGGAAGAAAAAGTTCAAATATTAAAAAATGTGATGATTTGTTAATTACTTTTTTTTATTATTATTATTATAATTCTAATGAATATAGAAATAAATGTATATAGTTTATGTTTCATGGTCATTTAAAAAAAAAAAAAAAAAGATTTTTTGTGTGTATGAGAATATGAAGGAATCAATTACCAATATATTTATTTGATTTTTTGCCTTATTTTAATAGGTTGTAATTCCATAAGCTATACAAAATGTTCTAAAGGAGTTTTAATAGTAAATATTTTGATATTCTGAAAAAAATATTATATTGTTTGTAAACTATTTTATATATATATATTGTTAATAGCAAGTATCATTTATAAATGAAAAAAAAAAGTTAGTATCTATCATGACATATATAAAAAATATCCTCGTTACAATTATAGTATTTATCTCTTTATAAATTATAAATATATAAAGAAGTATTCCATAAAAAAAAATGATATTTTAAAAATATATTTAAACTTATTAGAGTTTTCTGTCGTTTTTTTTTTAAAATTTTCAACTTTGAATAAGGGTTGTTTACTCATTATAATACTAATAAGATACAATATATGAAGGTATATCTAAATCTCTAACAAATCTTAAAAATTAAAGTTTATTCAATCATATTAATATATATTCTTTTTTTTTTTTTTTTGAGGGGAATGTTTTTTTAAAGATATTTTTAAAAATATTCTTCAAATGATAAAAAAAAAAAACTTACCATATATATACATTTCTTTATATTCGATGAAATAAAATGGTTTTTTATAATACGAATTTACATTAACTCTAAATATAATGAAATGTATATAAAATGGAAAATACTTTTCATCATCATTATTATTTAAAAAATAATAGAAAAAAAAAGACTTTTTATCTTAGTATATAGTTAGTAAGATAGTAAGATAGAGACATAATAAAATCAAAAAAATAAAAAATTGATTTATGTGTTATCTATTTTTTTTTTTGTTTTTGTTTTTTTTATTTATTTCTTTTTTTTTTTCATTTTGTTTTGTTTTGTTTGTTTTGGCAATTTAATGATAATGTTCTTTTTTTGTTTTTGTTTTTAAAAAATAGGAAAATAAAAAAATAGGAAAATAAAAAAATTAAAAATATATAAATTTATATTAATATCATTTTAATAAAAATTAAAAAGTAAATATTAATAAAAAAAAAAAAAGAAAAAGGTATCATTAATTGAAAATACATTTATTTTAAATGTTTAATTTCTTTCAATGGTTGTGGATTTTTTTTTTTTTTTTTTTTTAATTTGAATTTGATCTTGTTTGATAAGAATTATTTCTTATTTAGGGAGTAATGAGTGGATGGGTTAAAGATTATATTGGATAATGAAATACCAAGAATTTTTATAAAAAAATAATTTATAGTATTCTTTGGATAAATTTTTTTTTGTTTTTTTTTTTTTTTTTTTTTTACTTAGTTGTTATGGAATTAGAAGAGGTATATATATCATTTGACAATTCCCATGGATCGATTGAATATATAT
The DNA here is from genome assembly GCA_002104945.1 of Piromyces finnis. Classification (NCBI taxonomy): domain Eukaryota; kingdom Fungi; phylum Neocallimastigomycota; class Neocallimastigomycetes; order Neocallimastigales; family Neocallimastigaceae; genus Piromyces; species Piromyces finnis. The sequence goes on from MCFH01000043.1 coordinate 247,148, forward strand.
ATAGTATTCAGATGCATCAAACATTATAGATTCATCATCTTTTATTTTTATTATTAACATTATTATGAGTATTTAGTTATTTATTTATTTGTTTATTTATTTATTATGCTTATTATTATATTCCTATTTTTTTAAAACGAAAAATAGTTTAAGGTTTCATATTCTATATATATATATATATATATGACAAAATCCAACGACACAAATAGTAAATATTTTTTTTTTTTTTTTTTTTTTGTTTGTTTGTTTCTTTTTTTGTTTGTTTTTTTGAAAAGAATGATTACCGATAATTTTCATTTATTATTATTATATTATTATTATTATTATATGTAATTTATATTTATAACTAATTCATAATGATAATATATTTATTAAAATTAATAATATATATTTATTGCATGTTTGTGTTGTAATTTAGATATTGTGTATTAATTAGAAAATAAAAATAAAACATTAAATAAAAATAAAATAATATAAAATGAAATACTGAAATACTGATAGAATTGTTTAAAACGAAAAAAAAAAAAAAAAAGTATTTTTTTTTCATATGAAAAATTTATTCCTTCTTGTTTACTTGATTTATACTATTAGTTCTTGGAATCCATGTGAATCCAACAATTAGTATAATAACTAACACAGCTACTATTGATACAGTAATTCTTACTTTTTTATTCCTATTTAAAAAAAATTATATAAATATAAAAGAATTTTAGGGTTAGACAAGAATATGATTTTTATAAAAAAAGAGTGTGACTTCAAGAGAAAAATAGAAACATATATATTTGTATGTTTAAATACACCTATTATTATTTTTGTTAAATGAAAACAAAATTATATATTTAAAATTTAAACTTACTTGATAGATATTTTCTTTTCAACTTTTTCAATGGATTTCATTACTTTACTATTTTTATGGTTTTTTGAATAAAGACTTGCTGAAGATTCATAAGATAAAAAGTTGGATGAACTGCCATTATTTTGGAATAATTTTTCCTTGGATAATGTACTATTATTATCATTCACTAGATTTTGCCTACTACCAAATGAAATTTCAGCCATACTATTACTTACAAAGTTATCTATAGAACGCTGTAAATTATCGTCCAAAATAATAATATCAAGAGCTTCAGGATTTCCTTTGATACGGTTAAGGAGGTATTCTTCGTCGGAAATTTTTTTTAATGGTTTTTCTATTTCAACTACCTTAATTGTTCCTTCATGTTTAGCTTTATTAAAACTTTTTATTGAAGAGAGTTGGGGACTATATGGGAATATTTCTTCTTCTATTGGAACAAAAAGCTTTAAATATCTTGGTATTATTCTTGGCTCAAATGATTTTGATATATGTTCTTTTATTGAATATATTTGATTATTAGTAGATACTCTTATAACAAATGCTTTTGAACTAGAATCTCCAATTCTGAAACAAGAAAAAGTTACTTTCTTTGACTTTTCTGGCTCCTTTTCTACATTTATTACAATATTATTTTTGTCTATTGAATCCATTTTTTTTAGTACTATTATTAATTAATAAAAATGTTTTGCCTACTTTTTTTTATTCCAAATAATTTTGAATAATTTTTTTATTATTTATTTATTAATTAATTAATTAATTACACTAAAAATATATTATGGATTAGCTTATAAGTTTTGGATTTTTACTGAAAATGTCTTTCACTAATATTAAAAATGATTGAATTTTACAGATATATTTACAAATATTTTTTTTTTGTTGTTTAATACTAATTTTTTTTTTAAAAAAAAAAAAAAAATTGTCTTGATAAATAAATATTATGGATTCGTGAAATTCCACTAATAATTGATATTATATTTACAATTGCATAATTTAAAAGATTCTCTAAAAAAAAATAAAGTTTATTATTAATATCATTCTTTTATTTCCAAATAAATAACAGAAAAATAAAAAAAGTAAATAATTTAAATTAACATTAAATTTAAAATACAATTTTATAATTAGAAATTCAATAATAATTATAAAAATAACATAATTATTATTACATTTCAAATAATAATTTCTAATAACTATTTTTATACTTTCTTTTAAAATAATAAATTTTATAATAAAATTCTTTATGTTTTAACTTACAATTTAAAGAGTTTAAAATGACATTATACAAAAAATACTATTAATTTTATAAATCGTTTTTTCTTTGCATTTATAGAAATCACGTTTTAAGTTAAATGTTTTCTTGAAATAAAATACTTTTTTATAATACTTTTTTCAGAAATTATTTTAAAATATTATTAAGGTTATTAATTAAAAAAATATAATCATTAAAGTAATTGAACCTTAGTTATCTTGTCATTCTTCTCTTTTTTTTATTATTAAATTATTTAATTCACTTTCGTAATAGCTTTTTTTTCACTATTAAAAAGAGATAATCTAACAAGTTTAAAACTTAATTTTTTTAAAAAAATAAAATAAATAAAAAGGTATAAAATATATTCTTTTATATTATATAAAAAATATTTAATTTTTGATTACAAAAAAAATAGAATTAATATATAGAATTCATATATTTCATTATATTGATTATATATTACTATTTAAATTATTATCAAATATATTACTTTTAACTCTAGTTAATTTTCTATGATTAATTAAAACCAATTCATTATTTATTTTGATATTTTCTGTAATATAGAATATATTAAACAATACATTTAAATATACTATAATATATTTATTTATATTTTTTTAGGTGTTAATTTTTATGAAGTTTAAGAAACAAAATCTTATTTCATAAATAATGATATACTTTTTATTTATACAATGAAGTTCATTAAATTAAATATAAAAAATTTAATATAATATATATACCAATATATAAACAGCATATATTGATAAATAATTTTACCAATAATTTATAATCATTTATTTTTATATTATAATTTCATAAAGAAGAATCAGTTATTTATTATTCAATCCACATTAAAAGAATATCAAATAAGAAAGTAATAACTCTAAAATAGTATTGGATTAATAACAATTCTTTTGATACTTATTTATTCATTCATTCATTCATTTGTTATTATATTGTGGATGAAAAAAATATACTAATAATAAAAATTTAATTATTGTATTAATTAATTACATTTTTTTTCTTTTAATCAAATTTATATATAATTAAAGTTTGTGTAATATTAGCCACCGAATTTTCCTTTCCTTTTTTTATATGAAAATTAGGAAAATATTAAATTTCATAAAAGTTGTTCTTTTTTATATAAAATTTATAGTTTTTTTAAAAAGTTTATGTAAGTGTGTGTATTAATAGAATTATTATAATTTATTGATGTTGAATATTAAAATCAACTAAAATATCTAAAAATAGTTATAACTTTTAAAAAAGATATACACTGCTAAAGAGTAAAGTAAATTATTGTTGATGTATCAAAAACTAATGGTTGCTTTAATAGTTTAAAATGACATATAAAGTACTATAAGTACAATTAATAAAATCGAGAAGTAAAAATGAAAAAAAAAAGGAATCATTTAATTATTCGCTTCGTTATTAAAAATTTTTCCTTTATTATCTTAAATTTAGTAACGCTTTACACTCTTTATTTCATATATATATTAAAAATAAACCCTACCTCAAAGTAAATATTGGCAATAAATAAAAATAGTATGAATACTATTTATATATTATATATCTATTATTTATATTTTTCCTTAAAATTATAAATAATGTTTTTTAGTATAGAATTTAAAAAACTTTTTTTCTGAATTTATCTTAATAATTCTATTTTTAAATAGATCTTATTCCTATTTTGTACTACATTTCTAAACCAACTTTAACCTTTACCTTTATATTGGTGTATAAAAAATATTTTTTCCTTTCTTGTTTTTTTACAGTATATTAAAAAATTAATTAAATATTAAATAATGTAATAGATTGTACAATATTGAAATTACATATTAAATTAAAGTGTATTAGCATGTATCTTTAAAATAATTATTTATTCTAAATTTTCAAATTTAAGAGTAAATTATTTTTTGCTAGATGAAATCAAGTCGTTATTATTAAATTTATCAAAAAATAATACATATACATTATATCCATTCAAAATTTTATTTCCTTTTAAATTATAAATAGTTCATTATTATAAATAATGACGACCAAATCTTCATTTCTTTCTTTTAAGGATTCATTACTGGCTAATGAAACCATTGAAGAAAAAGTAGTATTTTTATATGTTTATACTCCTTTGTTAATTAATAAAATATTATCTATTTTATAAAATCTAGAGATTTTGAATTGAAACCAATTAAATTGATTTTCAAAATGTTATTTTAGTTTCTATATATATTAAAACAAATGAAATTTTATTTTGTTTTGTTTTATTTATCATGTTATTATTTTAAATAAAAATTAAATTAAAGATTTATTAATATAACATTATTTTTATTATTATAATTATTTTATTGCGTCTTAATTATGTAAAGGTTGAAGTTAATCAACGTCATTTAATTGATAAAATTTTAGCAAGGTATACATATATATAAATAAATAATAAATGTAACATTTTCATACATAAATTTATTTATTAAAAATGAAAATGAAAATTTAATAATAAAGAACCATAATTATTATATGTTTATTTCTTAAATTGCTTTTATAATAAATAAACAACTTTTCCTTTTTTATAACTATATAAATTCTTATTTCTCATATTCTTTCTGTAAATATTTAACTTAAAGATATTCAGCAGAATTTACTGTATTTAGAGAATTATTGCAAAATTCAAATGATGCTTGTAAATATATTTATTTATTTATATACTCATTCATTTTATTACATTTTCTTTTCCTTTTTCCCCTTTTTTCTTTTTATTTTATTAATACCTTATAAAATTATTTTTTATTTTATAAAAAAAGGTGCAGAAGACGTTGAAATTTTGTTTACCATTGAAAAAGATCCTGAAACTAATAAACCTGGTATAACTTCAATTGAATATAAAAATAATGGTAAAGTGTTTCGTGAAGAAGACTGGAATCGTTTGAAAAAAATTGCAGAAGGAAATCCTGACGAACAAAAAATTGGTTTTTTTGGTGTAGGATTTTATTCCCTCTTTTCTATTACTGAAGAACCATTTGTCGTATCTGGAAAGTCATATTGTGGCTTCTTTTGGAAAGGGGACCAACTTTTTATTAAAAAAGGTACTGTTCCAGAAGACAAACAATCCCAATGGACATCTTTTATTTTAAATTTACGTAATCCATTAGAAATTCCAGATACAAATGAATTCAGTCGTTTTTTAGTGTAATTATTATTATTATTATTATTATTATTATTATTATTATTATTATTATTATTATTATTATTATTATTATTATTATTATTATTATTATTATTATTATTATTATTATTATTATTATTATTATTATTATTATTATTATTATTATTATTATTATATTATTATTATTATTATTATTATTATTATTATTATTATTATTATTATTATTATTATTATTATTATTATTAAACATTTTGTTTTCTTAAAAAGAAATTTAAAGAATATAAATAAATATTAATATCATGTATATAATTTTATTTTTATATTCAAAAATATTTATAGCACTTCATTAGGTTTTACTTCCTATTTAAAAAGAGTAAAGGTTATTGTAAATGGAGAAGAAAAAATATTTGTTGATAAAAAAGCATCAGATCCAAGGCCATTAGAATACCCTAAAGAAAAATATAAAAATAAAACACCAAACAAAATGTTTGAATTAGAAGATATTATCACAAGAAGTGTACAAATGGATATTGAAGTCAAAGATAATTTAAATATTTTTTACAAAGAAAGTGTACAAATGCCTAAAAAAATCTTTTTCGGTTTTGCTGGTATAGGTTTTTCTTTATCTGGAAAAAATAAACAGCCCGAAGATTTTGAAGCCATAAAGTTAACTCAATTTATAAAGGTTACTACTGGTACATTTAAAGCTAATCTTCCAGTTTCAGTAAAAAGAGAGATGGAAAGAACTACAAAAAAGAACCCACCTGTAAGAACAAGTATATCTATTTTAAGGTACCTTTTATTATGTTATTATATTATAATTTCAAAAAGATAAAATTAATAAATGGAATAAGAAAAAAAGAAATTTTCTTTATAACTAAATAAAAATAAGAAATAACGATTGTATATATGTATTGATTGTTAATTATAATGGATTTTATTTTAACCTACTAATAAATTATTTTTCCTTTATTTTGCAATTATTTTATTAGTACTAATTATGATGAATATGAAAGTTCAACTGCCATAAAAGATAAAAGTAAAATATTTGAAGATTTAATTTCATATCCAAATCAAGGAAAAATCTTTATTGGTTTCCCAACTCAACAAGTAAAAATTAAAAATAAGTTAATTATAATATATATATATGATTTAAAAGCAATAAAAAATGAATAATACTTTGCAAGTACCTGAATATTTAAATATATTTATATTTTTTTTTATAAAAGACAACAGGTTGTTGTATCCATTTATTAGGACATTTAATTCCAACAGTAAATATCATGATAGTATTTTTCATTCATTTCTATATGCATTACTTTACTAATATATTTAAAAATAATCTAATTAGGTTGAAAGAGAATCTATTGATTTTGTAGATAGTACATTGGCCAAATGGAATCAAGAATTATTATGTGGTGGTATGTAGTTTAATGGATAGAGTAACGAAATATATATATATAATATATTTCATTACTCTAATTAAAATATTTTATAATGAAAAAAAATATTTTAACATGAATATATAACTATTTAAAAAAAAAAGGTTATTTAATGTCGAGAATTTTATTTGAAGAAGAAATGAGTCAAATTGCAAAAATTTATTCTTCCATTGGTGACCATGATGATGAAAGTACTAATTGGTTATTAAATAGAACTATTCACAATTATAAAGCTTTCTCATACAAACAAAGTACACCAAGTTCCATTGTAGGAAGTATATTTTTAAATATATTCTTTTCAAGATGTAAATTCCCACTTAGTATTTTAACAACAAAGGTAATAAATATAAAAGTCAAACTTTAATATCTAAAGTATTAATAAATACTCTTTTTTTTAATCTCCATATTTTTTCTATATATATATATATAATAATAATATAAGGGTGTTGTTTCTATAAATGATGCACGTTTACCCAATAAAACAATGCAAGCATTTATTAAAGAAATTCCAATAATTCATGAAAAAATCATTGATGAATGTAAAGATATGGTAAACACTTTAAAAAGTCAGAATCTTATAATGCCAATTTCAATCAACGATATTTACAATGAGTTGAATTCAAGAATTTTTAATCATGATGAATTAATTCAATTAATGAAATGGTGGATTGATTATAGTAAGAGTGGAGAGGTTTATCACTCCCAAGATGAATTATATAATTTTAAGAATTTAACTCGAATTAATTGGAAAGATGATGCTTTAAAAGAAGATGGTGGTGATCAACGTTTAATTAAGAGTACATTAGCCCATATAAAATATTTTATTAATCCAAAAATTGTGCCTCCAAACATGTCTTTCCCAGATAATGTTTTACCTTATGCTATTAGTAAAGAATTTTGGAAAAGCGACCTGGAAACTTATTTTGGGTAATTTTTTTTTTTTTTGTATTAGTAATTTAGAATTTATGATAAATATAAAAAATAGTATATAGAATCAACAAAAAAAAATTAGTATTCTCAATAAAATTATTTTATTTCTTTGGCACTAAAATTATTATTATTAATAAAAAATTATGAATTTTAATAGAAATTGGGCTGAACTTCCATTAAGTGACTGGGTTGGTTATATTATAGAAAAAGACCTATTTAATGATGATCTTGATTTTATTGAAAAAGTTTTATCTATAATATCTAGAGGAATTAATTCAATTAATTATAAAGAAAGAATTAGAATTAAACAATATTTAACTAAACGTGAATGTATACCAACTCAGCATGGTTTAAAATTACCAGAAGAAGCTTATTTCCCAATTGTTAACCTTTTCAATGATTTACCAATTATTAGCTTGAAAAATCCAAAATCAGTATCAAATGCTTTCTTAAAACAGTTAGGTGTCCGTGAGCATGTTGAATTACAAATGATTTTTGATCGTCTAAATACCTTGAATTGGGATCATATTCAATTAGTAATTTTTTCTCATTTTACACTATTTTTATTATTCATTTATTTACTTATTATAAAAAACATTATGATCATTTCATTTAAAAATAACTAATAATTCATTTATTTTATTTTATTATATATATATATATTTTTTTTGCAGATTAAATATTTAACTACTGTATCAGAGGATTTATCACCTGATGAATGGAATAAATTAAGAAACGCTGCTATTTTCCCATCAGAAACACCAGAAACATCAGAAACATCAGAAAATAACCAAGCATCAAGGAACTGTGCCTCTGTACTCTATTTCCCAAACGATGCTTTAAGAAATTTGGGTGTTCCTATTATTAGCTGGAATAAAAATAAAAAATTAAGTAAATACTCTGAAGAAGGTAATAAAAAAATTTTTTTTTAATTTACTTTAACTAATTTTATTTATAATATAGTTGTAATGTTAGAGTTGGTTAAATAAAAGCCAATAATTTTTTAAAATATTATTAAAAATACTAGCAACTATTATAATTACTATTAAAAAATACAATTATTTAAAAATATAATTATACATATATTTATTATTATTATCTTTATTATCCGCTTATAATAAATTCCGTAGGAAAATTTCTTTCAAGATTAGGTCTTCAAGAATATATACCTCTTGATGTATTATTAGTATTAACATCGACTTGTGAAGTAAATAAGCGTTTACTTCATTTAGATTATTTTGTTAATAATTTTAAATATTATGAAAATCAGTATGATCCATATTCTGTTGGTATACCATTCTTACCATGTCTTGATACCGAAGAATTAGCATTACCATCGGAATGTTACTCCGACCCTTCCTGTAAAATTATGGGTTATAAAATTTTAACTACTCATTTAAAAGAGCATTCAGAAAAATTGGGAGTTAAAGCTTTTCCATCATCTAGAGAAATTATTAATAAATTAATTAATAATCCACCTTCCATTGAAAGTGCTCCAAAAGTGTTTTCTTTCATTGCTCAACGACAATCAGGTCAACATTACTTTACTATATTAATATAATAAATGTATTCATTAAAAAAAATTAAATATTCATCTATTAAATTTAATTCTTCCTTAATAATTATTTAATATATAGAATTTACAACTACTCAATGGAATCGTATAAAGCAAAGTCGTATTATACCTGTATTAATTGATAAAGAGAAAAAAGATGGTACAGATAATACTAAATGGATTGAACCATGTAATGTTTACTTTAAAGGAACAAAGTATGCTAATAAATCAATATATTAATGTTAAAAATCTATAAATTATAAAACAAAAAAAAAAAAAAAAAAAAAAAAAAAATCATAATAATAATTATAATTATTCATCTAATTTAAATTTTATTTTCCTTTTTAAAAGTCAATATGAAGAAATATTTGAATATGTTGATTTTGGTCCAAATGCTAATATTTTCTTACAAGCTTGTGGTGTTAAGGATGAACCAAATATAAGTGAATTAACGCAACAAATTATCAAACAACCATCCTTCTTCTTAGAAAATCACGGTTACGATGGATATCTTAGTTTATTACGTCGAATTGCTACTAATATAAATGTTTTAAGCAAATCATTATTAAATGAAATGAAAAATTCACCCTTCCTCTTATGTAATATTATTAATAATGAAGATACAATCGATGATGATAAAACTAAAATAGAAGATGATATCTTATTAGAATCAAGATCTTATAATTATAAATTGGAAAAAGCATCCAATATTTATTTAATCGATGATACCATTTTACAACAAATTTTCAATCCATTAAGGTAAAGCTTTTATATTTTTTGGCAATAGCAAATTATATAATAAAAATAAAAAAAAATAATAATAATAAATTAATTATCATTAAAATCTCACTTCAAATATTATAAATCATTATGTTTTATCTTACCAATATATATATATATATATATATATAGTGCACCTATGGAAACTTTAATAGAAGATATGTATAGTTATTTTGGAAGTCAATGGTTAAGTAAGGCTGTTGAAGAATACTGGATTCCAAAAGGAACACCAACAGAAACAGCAAAATCTAAAGAGCTTCAAGTAAAAATTAATTTGTATTTTAAATAAAATATAAATGAAAAAATTTTTAATTTTACTTTTATAACATTTATTATTATATTCTTATATATTAAATAAAAAGGAATTGATTAAAGAAAGAGCTCCATTATTATTATATGATGTTCAATCAATGAAAGAAAAGGGTCTTCTTTCCAATTCTCAAAGTACATTGAAAAAACTTAAAGTTTATGAAATTTACGATATTGAACTAAAAAGAAAACTTAAAAGTCAAGAAGTTACTCAAAAAACTAGTGCATGCATTATTAATAGCAAAAGGAGCGGTTTAATGTTATTGATTATACGAAATTATGATTATTTTGGTAGATATAATAATTTTTTAATAATATAGATAAATTATATATTTATTATATATAATATTAATAAGAATTATTTTAAAATTTTGATAATAAATCAAATTGGATATTTTAGATGTCGCAAGAGTCTTAGGACAAATTTTATTCAAAAAGTGTGGTCTAAATGATTCTTTACTTTTATCTACTTTATTATCTACTTCCCTTATTAATTTAAAACAAAAAGGTTTCCCAGTTGATAGAATTATATCAGAAAAAATTAAAAAACACAACGCTAATCAATCCAAAACTACTTCAAATAGTGCTTCAAATAGTTACCGTGGATCAACTGAGAATATCACTGAGCCTTCACAAAATATGAACAAACTCCAATCTTCAGAACCTTCTAATAATATAGATAGTAAAACTCAAAATTGTTTTAATCAATTAAATCAATTATTCCCTAATATTGATACCAAATTTTTATTAAACTTTATTAAATCACAAAATACTACCGATATACAACAACTTTGTAATAAATTAATAGATATAGATAATAATGGAGAATTAAAAAAGACGGAATCAACATCGCCTGAACAACAACAAACCAATACAAATCAAATAGAAAATAATAAAAGTAATAGTAATGAAGGTCTTGAAAATGAAAATGATAAAAGAATGGATTCTGATAATAGCCTTATCAAATCTAAATTAAATAGATTTTCAAAGAATTTCATTAAAGGATGGAGAAGTCATCATTCAAGTAAAAGTAATAGTGAAAATAGCCTAACAGAAGAATCAAAGATTAAAATGCCTGGTGGTTTTGATCAAATGATTCAAGATGTAAATACTCCACCTCCTCAACCAATTAAACAAATTACACCTAATTACACTAAAGAACTGAAACAAAGATTAGAAAACGCCATTGATCATTGTCATTCCAGCGATGAACATGATATTAATTCCACTGTTCGAAACCCATATGCTCAATCTGCTGAACATTATAAGCCAACTCTTAAAGATCAATGTAGTATCGTTGAAAGTAATCAATTAACATTAATTGGTTCGCTCATGGATATTAATATCTATATAGATAAATCAATTCCACAAGATGAAATAAAGAATAGTGTTAGTCAGGAAGTAATACAAACCTTTATTGTTGATGTGCTTTTACCATTAGGTAATAATGTGTTTAATTTAAAGAGCAAAACAATGCATGTATACTATAATAATGAAGGTAATACAGTTGCTTTTAATCGTCGAAATTCTCTTTTTTTCAATTTAAGATTCTTTAAAGGACTTCATTATGATAATCAATTTAAAAATAATAAAGAAGCTAGATCTGAAGCACTTATATATTGGTAAATATGAAAGAGACTTTATATATTTATTAATATCATCATTAAATAAAAATAATAATAAAAAATATGATGATGATAATGATAATAATAATGCAATTAATTAATTAATTAATTTTGTAATTAAATATAATGTATAATGAATTATTAATCTTTTAAATAATTTTTATTTATATATATATATATATATTTTCTAATATAGGTTTATGACAATGTGTCATGAACTTGCTCATAATTTCGAAGCCGATCATAATAATACCCATGAATTTTTCTTTAGTAGTTTTGCTGAACAATACACAATAAAATTAATAAATTTAATTGAACACATTTAGATTATTTCATAAGAAAAAAAAATAACAAAAATACAAATAAAATTTAAATATATCTATATAATTTTAATCAATTTTACAATTTTTTTTTATTATTTTTAATTCTGTTCAATTCGTATTTATTAATAAAACACATTAATTTATTTCATAATATTCATTTTAGAAAGATGTAAACTTTTTTTTTTAACCCATCAAAATAAATATATATAACTAAAAATAACTTTTAAATATTTCACATTCAAAAATATATTTTTTATCTCTTTATATATTTTAAAAACCAAAATATCACAAATTAATAATATATAAACTTAAAAAGATGCTTTTCATTTTTCTTTTAAATAAATTTTTTATTTTTTTTTATTTTTATTTTATAATTTTATATTTTATAAATTACATTAAAAAAAAAAAAGAGGGTATATAATAATTCCTTATATTAATATAGATGATATTACATCTGTTGATTAACAAGGAATAATAGATGTAAAAAAAAAAAAAAAAATATTAAAAGAAAATTATTTATTCTTTAAGGTAAGAAGACTTTTTAATAATTTCATCAACATGAACGTATGGTGCTAATGTTTGTTTTTCTTTACCCATAAATACTTGAACTGATGCCATTTCTGGATTTATATGGAATACAGTAGTATCATTATGATGGAAAGTTGGGCATTTTGAATTAAAAGCATAAGATCCATAAGATCTGTGAGAAATAATACTTTCACCTGAAACACAGGTTAAAAGTAAAGCCATACCGAAAATTGAATTGAATTTCATTTTTTTTTTTTAACTTTTAAATTTTGTTTTTTATTTTGGGAGTAGAGGTTCTTTTTTTTTTTCTTCACTTTTTAAAAAAGAAATTAAATTTTAATAACAAATGTTATCTACAATTTCTTTTTAAAGAAAAAAAAAGAGTCTTATATACTCAAAAAACCTTTTATTATTTATGTTTTAATTTTTAAAGTCATAAAGTCATTAATAAAAATAATATATATATATATACTTTTAATTCTTTTTAATTTAATTATATTCTTTAATTAATAAATTAGGGAATTGAACTGCAAATAAAACCATTTCTTTTTTATAGATATATTGATTATTAATTTATTTGTTAATATTAGTAAAATTCACATCGATGCTATTGTAAAATAAATTTAAAATTATAATAAAATTATACTTTTTTAAGAAAATCTTTAAAAAAAATAAAGATATTATGTCAAAAATAAAATTATCTTTAAATTCTATTTTTATCTTAAATTAAAAAAATGATTTTATTAGTTATAATATATAAATAATATATATATATATAGTTTTTTTTATTTTTTTATATGTTTAATTAATCTTCTTCAAATTATATTTTTATTTTAATTTAAATTACAGATTTTAATAAGGATTTCCTAATAAATAGAATTTTGTACAAAAGATATGACCTCTATTAAAGAAAATTAACTATTTAAAGTAACATTTTTAATTTAATCTTCTTTAATAATTAACTTATGATACTTTTTTATTATATTCATTATGGGTTAAAATATAAAAAAAAAATAAAATAAAAATAAAAATATTCTACAATATAATTTTTAATTTAAACCTGCTTAATTATTTTTATAATAATTTTAATTTATTCAATTTTTTTTTATTTCTTTTTTATACTTAACGCTGATTTTAAAAAATTTTAAAAATAATTTAAAAATTTAACTGGAGATATCGGGGATCGAACCCGAGGCTTCTTGCATGCAAAGCAAGCACTCTACCACTGAGTTATATCCCCAGCTTCATGATTTGATGATACGCTACTCACATAAAAACGTAATAAAAACTAGCCGAATAAACACGACTTAACCCATAGCGACTTATAATAAAAATAAAAGATAATAACCCTTAAAAATGAATAAATAATAATTTTATGGAAATATAACCCTTTCTTTTAAATAAATAATATTCTCTTTATTAAATAATAAATTATGAATAAAAACGACTTAATAGAGATAATAATAAAATAAATTATTAAATAAAATAAAACGACTCAATCCAAAAATGTATTAAAATAATAAAATAATAATAAGTAAATAAAAATGAATAAATAAACTAAAAAAATAAAATGATATACATTAAATTATTAATTCTAGTGTTTTATCCAAGTGTTCTTTAGAAATTCTTTCAAACTTATATATATAAATTAACAAATAAATAACTGAGTAATTATTACTAAAAGTGATTAATTTAAAGCCTGGAAATAGAACAATAATAACAATTTTAAAGATAAAATACAGAACTCTTTTATGTTTCTGTATAAAATGTGTTTATATTAATTGATACTTTTAATATTTGATTTTATTAATTTTATTTCAATTTTTATTTTAATTTTTATTTTAATTTTATTTTAATATTATTTTAATTTTAAATTTTAATTATTTTATTCAAGGTATTATACATTTAATGATAGTTAATGATAATTTATAATAGTTTTTCTAATTTTAAACATTTTGAAGTAATAAGAAAATCAAATAAGTAATATTCTATAACATTTTTATAATATTAAGACATAATTTTAATTTATTCTTTAATTTTAATAAATAATCACAATAGTAATAATATTTAATAGTTAAAAATAATAATACATGTAATAAATGAAAAATGTATAAAAAGAAGATAAAATTCTTCTTTATAAAAAGGGGGACAATAAATAGACAATAAATAAATTATAAATATAATAAAGAGATAATTTAAACATAATAAAAAGAGTTTATTTTCGAGTTTTTGAGTGATTTATTTGTTAATTATAAAACATATTTTATTTTATTTTAAATTTATTGTTTCATCATAAATATTAGAATTTATTATTTATTAAAAATATTATATTATTCAAAAATATATCGGTCAACGCATCATAAAATTTTGGTGGAGAATCCGGGCGTGACCAAAGATATGAAAAAGAATAATATTAATAATAATACTAATAAATTCTAAAATATTAAGCGTTTATAAAAAAAAAAACAGTTTACACTTAATTTAATTTTATTATATATTCTTCTATAATAATAATAATAATAATAAAAAAAAAAAAATTTAATTATATATATAAAAGGAAATATATATAATTTTAAAATTATAAAAATTTTAATATTTCTAAAAAGGGTATTTAAGAAATTAAAAACTAAGTGATTAATAGTTAGTCATATACGTTACACAAGGAAGAAAATTTCTATAATTCCTATAATCGTTTCCGTTCTTATTATTAATAAGGATAACTTAATCCATTCAGTTAGTTTGTTATATTTCTGATCTATCCAGGGGATCAGTGTGATAGTAAAAACTAGGAAAAAAAGTTAATCCTTCTCAGCAGTTAATAATAAGATCATAATTTGAATTAAATATACAATTTTTATTTCTTAATTAAGAGAATAAATTAATTCACCAGTGCTTATTTGTAGAGGCGGCTGTTGAATGAAAAACTTCTTAGCTTAAGGCTACCTACATATTAAGCGAATAATTTATTTCAATATTCTTAATTATTGACTAAAAATTTTTTAATTTAAATTATAACAAAAAAAAAAATAGTAAGTATATATTGGTTGTTGTTATATAATAGACTGAGTTCGAAATATAGCAATAATTAAAGCAATTATTATTTAGAGAGTAAGGCGGGTACACACTCAGCAAGAGGGAGTAGGTATACTAGACAGCCTTTATTTGATTCTCAAGTAAGAGAGTAGCAAGTTCGGCTGAAAATCCTGAGTAAGGAGCAGAACTTTGGAAGTGAAAATTTATCATTTAAAGGTGGGGGTTTAGTAGGGATCCGAAAGTCTTTATAGTCACTGTGCCTCGGGTGCCTAAAAATAAATAAATAATTGTAACAATATATATAAACTATTATAATTAAATTAAATAAAAAAAAAATATACATATTCTTATAAATTCCTAATTGCAAAAAAAAAAAAAAAAAAAAAAAAAAAATTATTCTTTCATTCTTCCTTGATCATTTAAAATTGAGAGTTAATAAATTGCATTTAAATTTATAATTAGATATTATTCCGTAAAGCTTCTATTATTCCTGACTAATAATAATAATATAATATACTTTCTATAAAATACTTCTCCGATCTGATCTCATTCAATATTAAATTTCATTATTTATATAATTTTTATAATTTATATAATCCATATAATATATATAATTTATACAATATATATATAGATTTCTGTTGTATTACTTATTTTTTATTCTTTTATTTTTCTTTAATATACTTCTCAATTTCTAAATAATTTTCTTTAATTTTTTTTCAAAAAAAAAAAAAAAAAAAAAAAAAAAAAAAAAATTTATAAATTTTATATTATTTTATACTTTATCAATTTATCAATTATTTATATATTCAATTCTTTTCATTTTTAATTTTATAAATATTATTAATATTATTATATTATTAAAGTTCAAAACACATATATATATATATAATATATAAATTCCAATTATTTTCTTTATTATCATTTATTTCAAATTAAATTATTCTTTTATTTTAATTATTTTACCTTATAAGAAATTTATATATACAAAAATGAAGATCAGTGAAATCACTAAAATGCTACCTAGAATTGGTAGTCAAGATAGGGATATCGAAAGCTGGGCTGAAGAATTCAGCAGAGTTATGGACCTATCTGACATCAATGATCCCAAAAAGATATTCGCTTGGGCAAAGGAATGTGTCCAAGGTAGATTAAAAGGAATCATTGATGACTTAAAAACAGAAAGTGATACTGGAACAAATTATCCTAGTATCGAAGATATTAAAGAGGCTATTGAAGAATACTTAGAAATCACGCCTCAAGAAAAATGCTTCAATGTTAAGTCTCTAAAAATTAGAAGAGGAGAAAGTATTAAGGATTTCAACTGGAGATACGGAAACTTATATAAAAATCTTAATGTTGGATCCCAACTATTCGTTACTGTTAAGGATTATACTAATTCCATTATTTCTCGTCCTTTTATCAGAACTCAAGTAATCACTGCCCAACCTAAAGATATAGAAGCCGCTTTTAAGGTTGCCGAATTAGCTGAATCAGCAACTGAAGTTCCTCAGTATCATAATGTAAATATGTTTACTGATAACCAACCTTACTTTGATCCATATCAAAACCAAAATTATAATCTATTTACTCAACATAGTGGTGGAACTAATTATAATTATTTTAATAATAATGATAGTCCATATACTTATAATGGATACTACAATAATAACTATAATAATAATTATGATAATAATAATAATTATAATAATTATAATATGCGATTCAATGGAAACTATAATATGAGAAATCAACGTTTTAATAAGAGAAATAATTACAGAAATAATTACCCAAATAATTTCAATACTAATAATAATAGTTATAGTAACAATTATAATAATAATTATAACAATAATTATAACAACTATCAAGGTGATCAAAATGCATATAATAATGGTTATAGTAAATACCCTTATAATTCTAGTACATTTAATAACAATAATTATTCCAATATGGAAGAAAATAAATCATATCAAAATTCCACTAATTATTCTAATAATGTTAATGCTAATAAAATGAATACTACTACTAATAAAGTTAATCAAACTACATCTCAAAGTCAAGTGAATATGTTTAACCAGTCTCAAAGAAATAAATGTTTTAGATGTCAACAAGTAGGCCACAAAATGCAAGATTGCAAATATACATTCCAAGAACTTGCAGAAATGGAAAAACAAGGCCTTATAAACTCTAATCAAAATCATTTAAACTTATGAGTGGGAGAAGGAATACTCCCATAAATCAAACCAATACTACTTTTGCTACAATATCAGTACCAGTAAATGAAGAAATTACTATTCCAGTAATAAGAAAAGCTAAAAAGAATACTGATATTAAACCATATAAAAGAACTACCAAAGAAAAATTAAGTGATAATCCACAACCAATTAGAGTTCCAAGTAATGAGACTAGAGAACCATTAAATAATACTTATGAAGATATAATTGAAGTTCCAAATAATGAAGTAGAAATGGAGACTGTAATTGAAAATGAAAATAATAATAATAATAATAATCTTAATAATAATTATAATAATAATATTAATAATAATATGAGTATGAATAATGACACTAATATAAATAATAATGAAAGTAATAAAATAGATAATAACATTAATGATAATAATATTAATAATAACACTAATTCAACAGAAGCATTAAAACAATTAGATCCTTCATTCATTAATCAACCCACTATAGATAAAGCTAAACGAAATAATAAAAAAGAACGAGAAAAGGAAATAATTGAACTAGCAAAAGAGATTGAACTTCCGAGTCAAAAGGAAAAAAATGTATCAAATGAAAAAGGAACAAAAAGATTAGTTATTTCAGCAGATCAAGAAAAATATAATATAACTAAAGATATAGGTGAAAAATTTGCAAATATAACAATAGGCCAACTACTTGAAATTAGTCCTAAATTGAAAACGGAACTTTCAAAAGCATTAAAATTTACTAAAATTATTGAGGATGAATCTACAATTCTTTCCACCATAAGAAAAGATAAAGTTGTGAAATCAAAATGCAAAATAGAAGGAATAGAAACTACTGTATATTTGGATTCCTGTTCATCTATAAATATGATTACTAGAAGATTCTTATTAGAAAATAATATTCCATTAAAACCAGTTTCAAAAATTAGAGAAACTTTATATCAAGCTTATTCCAATACTACTATTGAGTCGCATCTATATGAAATTGAAATTACTATTGGTAATATAACATCTAAAGAAATATTTAGACTTATTGAAAAAGAAGATATATTCCAGGTCTTAATTGGTGTAGAAACTTTAGCTAATATGAAATTAATTATGGACTTTTCTGATCATACTTTATATCAGAAAACTGATGATATTCACAAAATTGGATCTTTTGAAAGTATTAATGAAATGAATCAAACTAATTTAATAGAAGAATTTGATGAAGAAATTAATCAAGATGCATTAATATATTACTTAACTAGTCAGAATGATAAATATCAAGATTTAGAAATTAAAACTACTAGTGATTCTAAATTACAACTTATTAATAAAATAGTTGATGAAACACAAAAAGAAGCAAAAGACCAACTGAAGAATCTTTTAATAACTAATATAGATGTTTTAGCTAATGATACTGATGATTTGGGTAAATCAAAATTATTAGCTCATGAAATTAAATTAAATCAAGATGATCCTATTAAACAGAAAATGTATCGTATTTCTAATAAAGAACATATGGAAATTCTAAAAGAAGAAATAGGAAAGCTTTTAAAGAATGATTTAATAGAACCATCACAATCATCTTGGTCTTCTCCAGTTTTATTAGTACCAAAAAAGAATGGAAAATGGAGGATGTGTGTAGATTATAGAAAATTAAATTCTATAACAATAAAAGATTCATATCCACTTCCATACATCGAAGAAATATTATTTTCTATTGGTAATAATGTAAAATATTTATCTACATTAGATTTATTCTCTGGTTTTCATCAAATACCAATGAAAAAAGAAGATATTGATAAAACATGTTTTACAACAATATTTGGAAATTATAATTACAAAGTAATGCCTTTTGGTTTATGTAATGCTCCAGCAACCTTTCAAAGAGAAATGAACCGTATATTTCTACCACTTATTGGAAAATGTTTATTTGTTTATATGGATGACCTTTTAGTATTTTCTCCAAGTCTTGAACAACATATATTAGATCTTCAAAAGGTTTTTAATATAATAAAAGAAAATGGTATAAAAGCAAATCTTTCTAAATGTCATTTCTTAAAACAAGAAGTAGAGGTCCTTGGTCATATTCTATCAGTAGAAGGTGTCAAACCAGTTGAAAAGAAAATTGAAACTATTAAAAATTGGAAGTCACCAACAAACCTTACACAGCTAAGATCATTTTTAGGAGCTATAGGATATTACAGGAAGTTTATAAAAGATTTTGCCCAAATTGCTCATCCATTATTTAAATTATTAAAAAAGGGTATGAAATTTGAATGGACATCTGAAACTGAACAAAGTTTCCAAATACTAAAAGAAAGACTGACTAAGTCTCCTATTTTAAAATATCCTGACTATGATAAATATTTTATTATAAGAACTGATGCATCACTTAATGGTATTGGTGGTGTATTACTTCAAAAAGATGAAAATAATGTTGAACATCCAATTCATTATGTTAGTAGGTCTTTAAATGATAGTGAAATTAATTATAGTATAACTGACTTAGAAGGAACCGCAGCTTTTTATTGTTGTAAGAAATTTAAATCTTATATAAGTGGGAATAAAGAAGAAACGATATTATATACTGACCATAAACCTTTAGTTGGCTTATTTAATAATAAAGAACCAAATAATGCTCGTCAAACACGCTGGGTTACTACACTTAGTATGCTCAAGGTAAAAGTCAAATATGAACAAGGAAAGAAAAATGTAGTCGCTGATGCATTATCTAGACTAATACCAGACAATAAAAATGATATAAAAATGTCACTAGCTACCTTTAATAATAATGATGGTGAAACTACTAAAAATAATATTTTAAATTCAAATAAAGATTTTTACTCTAAAAATAATGAAAATATAGTTTATTCTTGTAATTTTAATAATTCATGTATTAATGATAATAAAATAAATAAAAATAATAATATTAATCCTTATATTGATAAAAACATTGACTTAAATAAAAATTCTTGTGTTAATGAAAGTGTAAATTCAATTAAAAATCCTAAACTTAATAATGTTGATTTAAATAATTATATTTCTACTAATAATAATATAAATTTTAAAAACGATATTGATAAGGGCCAGAATAATAATTATTTTAAAAATAATGAAATAAATAAATTATCTGACTATGATAATGGTACTGTTTATAATAAAGTAATGAATAGTGATATCAATGACTTAAATAACACTTGCTACTTAAATAATAAAATAGATATAAATAAAAATGATTTTCCTAAATTAAATGAAAATACTACAACTAACTATTATAATTCTAACATCCACAATAATAATAATCTTAATAAAATTCATTCATTTGAACCATCTAATATTTTTAATATTGATAAAAATAATTATTTTAATATAGAAAATAAAATAAAAATATCCTCCGTTTCATTTGAAAATGAAAAAGAAGAAGTATTAGATAATGATACTGACTTAGAAGCTGTACTTGTAACTGAAGTAACTGATACATCTATTGGTACCACCAGTGAAAATAATTCTAATGAATATCCAGGAAGTAATAAAATTAAAGACTTTCTTAAAAAGAAAATTATCTTAATAAATGGAATAAAGTACTATAAAGATGGTGACAATATCAGAAAAGTTGTTGAAGATAAAGAAGAGAAAATAGAATTACTATTAGCTGCACATTCAATAGGTCATGAAGGATTTTATAAAACTTATAACCGATTAAAGAAAAATTATTATTGGAAAAATATGTCTAAAGATGTAGAACTACTTGTAAAAACTTGCCATGATTGTCAATTAAAGAGACCTCAATCTATTAATAGTGGTACTGAATCATTTGCTACAAAACCAGGTCTACCATTCACTAGAGTTGGTTTAGATATTATTGGACCACTACCAATAACTAAAAATAATAATAAATATATAATAGTACTTGTAGACTATTTTACCAAATGGGTTGAAGCTGAACCACTAAAGTCAATTGAATCTACGGATGTTATAAAATTTCTTACAAATGTATTTTCTAGACATGGTACTCCGGAAATATTAATTACTGATAATGGTCCACAATTTACTTCTGATGCTACTAAAGGCTTCCTTGATTTATATGGTATATATGTTCAATATTCTAGCACTTATCATCCAGAAACAAATGGGCAAGTAGAAAATCGTAATAGAGAAATTGTTAAAAATATTCGACTACTAGGAAACTCAAATAAAGAATGGGACGAAGTTCTACAATCTGCTCTATGGGCTCTACGTACTTGTAAAAATGAAGTAACAAAATTTTCTAGTTTTGAATTATTATATGGTCGTACTGACCTTCAACCATTTGAACTTATGATAGAATATAATAATAAAAATGAATACGAAACTCCAGAAGAATATTTAATAAATAAATTTACTACACATTGGGAATGGATTATTGAAGTTACCAAAAATATTCAGAATGCTAATAAATTATGGGAAAATAGAAGAAAACAAAAAGCTTCAATGAATACTGCATTCTCAGCTGGTGATTTAGTACTTGTTAGAAATTTTTCAAGAAGAAAGTTAGATCCATTTTTCATGGGACCTTTCCGTATTATTAAAATGGAATTTAATACTGCTACATTATGTGACCCTATTAGTGGTGCAATAGCTGAAAGAAATGTTCATCAAAAGAATTTAGTTCATTATCATACTTGGCACAATGAGACTTCCAGGGACGAAGTCCAAACTTAAGTGGGGGGATCTTGATACGCTACTCACATAAAAACGTAATAAAAACTAGCCGAATAAACACGACTTAACCCATAGCGACTTATAATAAAAATAAAAGATAATAACCCTTAAAAATGAATAAATAATAATTTTATGGAAATATAACCCTTTCTTTTAAATAAATAATATTCTCTTTATTAAATAATAAATTATGAATAAAAATGACTTAATAGAGATAATAATAAAATAAATTATTAAATAAAATAAAACAACTCAATCCAAAAATGTATTAAAATAATAAAATAATAATAAGTAAATAAAAATGAATAAATAAACTAAAAAAATAAAATGATATACATTAAATTATTAATTCTAGTGTTTTATCCAAGTGTTCTTTAGAAATTCTTTCAAACTTATATATATAAATTAACAAATAAATAACTGAGTAATTATTACTAAAAGTGATTAATTTAAAGCCTGGAAATAGAACAATAATAACAATTTTAAAGATAAAATACAGAACTCTTTTATGTTTCTGTATAAAATGTGTTTATATTAATTGATACTTTTAATATTTGATTTTATTAATTTTATTTCAATTTTTATTTTAATTTTATTTTAATTTTATTTTAATATTATTTTAATTTTAAATTTTAATTATTTTATTCAAGGTATTATACATTTAATGATAGTCAATGATAATTTATAATAATTTTTCTAAATTTAAACATTTTGAAGTAATAAGAAAATCAAATAAGTAATATTCTATAATATTTTATAATACTAAGACATAATTTTAATTTATTCTTTTAATTTTAATAAATAATAACAATAGTAATAATAACATTTAATAGTTAAAAATAATAATACATGTAATAAATGAAAATGTATAAAAGGAAGATAAAATTCTTCTTTATAAGGGCGGACAATAAATAGAGAATAAAAAGACCATAAATAGACAATAAATAAATTATAAATATAATAAAGAGATAATTTAAACATAATAAAAAGAGTTTATTTTCGAGTTTTTGAGTGATTTATTTGTTAATTATAAAACATATTTTATTTTATTTTAAATTTATTGTTTCATCATAAATATTAGAATTTATTATTTATCAAAAATATTATATTATTCAAAAATATATCGGTCAACGCATCATTGATAGACTAAATGCACTATAATAATTTTTGTTGGCTGAATCATCTGCTTTTTTTTTAGGATAATTATGATACCTTTTTAAATACTTAGTTGAATTTTTTCATTTTTATTTATTCAATATGAATACTAATTATACATAAAATTAGAGATCTTACATTTAACATTATTTCTAGAAAAAAAGTATAATACCACTTTTTTTTATTATTATTGTAATTATTATTTTCGTTATTGTTATTTGTGGTTCTCACTTCTGACTTTTAATTAAAAAAAATCTTTTAAAAGGATACCTTGAAAAATACTTGAAAAAAAAAATAGTACTGAAAATAAATGTATGATGAATATATTTGAAAAAAAAAATAATAATAATAATAATAATAATTTTTTTCAATTTTAAATGAATAAAAAAAAAAATGTAAATATGTAAATAATAATATAAAATTATCTCTATAGTTGTTCTAAAATTTAATGATTATTATTTTTTTTATTTTATATATTAAGAATTTATAGTGTACAATTCGTAAGTAAACTTGTATAAGATTAGAGCGTACATAAGATTTATATATTAAATATATATATATATAAATAATCTTTTAAAAGTGTTTTTTTTTTTTGTGGTATATAGTTCATATTTATATATATAGTCGAATTTCTTGTATGCAACAGTCGATTAGTATATAGTTTCAATTTAGTCTTCACAATGACATACAGAAGTATCCCAATTCATCATTTCTAAAGCTTTATCACCAATAGGACAAACACCTTTACCTGCTGCAAGTGAGTAACCGACAAGTGAGTGTAAGCATTTTACATGAGTTGGCATTCCACCTGCTGAAATATTAGCAATTTCTGGAACTTCTCCAAGTAAATTACGACGTTGAATATAACTGTCATGAGCTTTTTGGTGAGCTTCACGTAAATTTTCATCTGCTGCGATTTCCTTTGTCATTTCTTTCATAATATTTTTTACTTCTAAACGAGAAACTTCAACAATAAGTTCTGGTAAACATAAATAAAAGAAGGTTGGAAATGGTGAACCATCTGGTAAACGTGGTGAAGTAATAGTAACAGCTGGCTTTCCACAAGCACAACGTGCACCGATAGCAATTAAACCACGAGGTTTACGTCCGAGTTGTTTTTTAACAAGTTCAACATCATCTTCACGTAATGGACTTGCGTTAATTGCAATACGTGATAATAATTCATCTGTTAATTCTACTTTTATTTCTTCATTTTTTTTTGAATTTTCAGTTTTCTTTTCTTGTGTACTCATTTTTTTTTCCTACTTTATTTCTATTTATATATAGTTTTTCTATTATTTCTTTTTTTATGACAAATATTCAATATTATAAATTTTTACAAAATTAAAAAAAAAAAAAAAAAGATAAATAAATATTATTGGTTAATCATTAATTGTTGCTATTTATTTTATATATTATGATATTGATTAAAACACATGAGCACATGATTATCATGTGTAAATCTGAAAGTTATTTATAAATAGTTAATAATAATGAAAAATTGAAAACAAGTCTAATAATTTTCACTATTACAACTATGTATATATCCTAGATTTTTGAAGGATTTAGCCAAAAATTTTAGCCAGAAGAGAAGTGACTGGCAGAATTCTAGGCAGGAAATTTTTTAAAAAGGGAGATTTTCTGGTAAAGCATTTTGTATTTTTAAGATTATAAAAAAACTATATACATTGTAGTTTTTAGAAAGATCATCATCACTAAAATATTTCTTTAATCAAGATTTTTTAAAATAAACCAAAATATCAAGTTATTATGAAAACCTTATAATAAAATAATAAAATTTCCTCAAAAAATTTTCATTAAAAAAATATATTTTGAACAAATAATGAAAAAAAATACCTTTTTATAAACAACAGACTAAAATAAAAAAAGCAAAAGACATCTGTCATAATAAAAAAAAAAAATTTAATAAAAATAAAAACCAAAACATAAAAATTTCTTTTAAAAAAAATATAAAACTACAAAATACACGATTAAATATTTTTAGCCATTAAACATTTTTTTTTTGTTTTGTTTTGTTTTAAATGTTCATTAAATTTTATTTTTATTTAATTTTTTATGTATGCCTATATATATATATTTATTCCTATATATATAATATATAATATTTAATCTTTATTTATATATATTTATTTATTTATATATATATAAATAGATTTTGTTCCATTATTATTAATTTAATACGAAAAAAACTATTATATAAAATAATAGTTAATGAGATAATTATGTTGTTTTTTTTATTATTAAATGTATAATTATAAAAAAAAGATATTTATGATTTTTAATTTTTTTTTCTTTTAATTATAAAAAAAATGATAGGTTATTATTACTTTTTAAACTTTTTGTTTAACGATAAAAATGAATAAAAACAAAGGAAATTGATTTTATAAATAAAAAAGAATATAGCATTCTTTATATGGTTATTGTTAAATGTATTTTTGATTTTAATTAACAAAACATAATATATAAATAAATTATTTATATATAATTATTTTCATTTATAAAAAGTATGGGTTTGAATAACATTTTTCCATAAATCAATGATTTCTTTTTCTGGATTTTCCACAACAGAAGGCTTTTTATCAATGAGAAGAGTTTTTCTCTTTTCAACATCATATTTTTCCCATGTTACTGATAATTGATCTCCGTTTGGATTACCAGTTTTAGCAAAGTTAGCAAAAGATTTGTGTACCATATTATATAAAAGTTTTCTAGAACTTGGTCTGGTCAAAAACCAAAGTGTATTCATTGAGTATTCATTATCCAAAAATGTCATTGAAATATCTATACCATGAGTAGCTTTAAGACCAATAGCTCTAAATAATATTGGCATATAATCAAAACGATACATCCAAACATCTTGGTTATTTTGGCTAACAATATCAGCAACTTCTAAAGATCCTAATAAAAACATATAATCCTTTGCAAAATTTGCAGTTGGACTTGAATCACCTCCTTTTTTCTGTTTAAAGTAGAAATCATCAATAGCATCGAATTTATCAGACATATTGTTAAGTTCAAACATTTTTTTAATTTCTTTTTTAGTTTTTGGACATTCATGGAATAAACCAAATAATGTACCTTCATTTTTACAAGTACCAATAAGTAACTTTACACCATCAGCAGAACCATTTTTAATAGTATTACGATAATCTTCTGGAAGTAAATCATCATAAACAAAACTTGGCCAGAATGCACCAGGGTATTTATAAATATTACTAAATAATTTATCTGTAGCAATTTGCAAAGTTTTAATATCTAAAGTCTTAATTTTTTCAATTTCTTCAGCCTTAATGTTTAGGCAATCTAAAAACATATCCATAACTAATTTGTTTGATTTTTTAGTATGAATTGAATCTGGATAACCACTTTGAGCAATAACTTTATGGAATAAACCTTTAGCTGAAGGACATGCCATTAATGATAAAACACTTAATGCTCCAGCACTTTCACCATTAATAGTAATATTATTTGGATCACCACCAAATGCAGAAATGTTTTCTTTAATCCATTTTAATGCCATAATTTGATCAGATAAACAACAGTTAGAGTCAAATTTTTCCTTATCATAAATAGAAAAATCAAAACATCCTAAAGGACCTAATCTATATTCAACTGAAATATATAATAGATCATCTTGAGCAAAAGTTGGGCTTGTATATGTTTCATCTTGAGCAGAAAGGAAATAAAGATAACCACCATGAATATTTACAAAGACTGGTAAATTCTTTTTATCATTATTTTTTCTCAATATGTTTAAATAAAGACAATCTTCAGAATCAGCCTTAGTCTCAGAAATTTTTCTAAGTTTAAATTGATGGGCACGACCACCAAACTTTGAACAATCTTTAGTTCCTTCCCATGGTTCACATTCAACAGCTCTACGGAATCTTAAGTCACCAAGAGGAGGTTTAGCGTAAGGAACACCATACCAACAGTTAATACCATCTTTTTCAAAACCTTGGAGTTTTCCGTATTTTGTGTTTACTATTAAATCAGTCATTTTTTTTATTAATGTTATTGATTTTTAGAAAAAAAAATATGATTTTTTATATAAATTTATTATTAATTTCGTAATAAAAATATTTTCAAAGATTTAAAAAAGAAGAAAATTTTCTTTCCTTTTATAGGATTAAATTCAAATTAAGATTTAATAAATAAATATAAAAATATATACTTTAATTGATTTATTAAATGATTTATTAAATATAATAAAAAAAGGGATAATTCAAAAAAAAAAAAAAAAAATTGCATGGGCAGTAGATTGCTTAGTATTGTGGTCAAATAATCATATACTTTAATTTATTTTTATTTTATAATAATAATAGTAAATTTAATTAAATCTATTTTTTTTAAAAAAAAAAAAAAGTTTATTAAAACTTAAATCCATTTACAATAATAAAAATAACATTCTAAAGAATTCGGTTTGCTTTTTTTTTTTTTTTTTATCCTTTTTATTTTTAATTTTTTAATGAATTATGTTTCCTTTTTTTTTTTCTTTAATCTTTTTTTTTAATTTATTTATTTATTCATATGATAAAATTGTTAAACTTTCAAGTTAATTCTATAAAAAAAAACTGTGTATAAGCAAATATCATAAAATCATATATTAATTTTTTATTATATATTCTATGTTTTATATAAAGATATTAAATGAATAATATTAAAAGTTTAATAATAATTAATATTTTTTGATACAATTAAATTGTTTATTTTATTTAAAAAAAAAAAATAGTACTCTTTATTACGGTTTATAAATTAAACAAAAAAAAAAAACTTTTCTCTTGTAATCATCTTAAAAACTGTAATAGAAATATGAAAATTAGAAGCTATATTAATATTTAGTTTGTTCCTACTAATTCTAATGAAATGAAAAGTCAAAAATTATATCAATATAGTATATTTAATGATAATATGGATCATCCTTTTATTATAATATTTCTTTCCACATTTCCTCTCAAATATATTAATAATTATTATACACTGGTATAATTTATATAATATATTAATAAAAAAAATTTAATTGGTTACTATCACGAAAATAAAAATTTTAATTACATTATAAGATATACAAAAAAATTATTTAATTATATTCAATAATAGTCTTTAGAAAAAGACAATTCTTGAATTATTATTTATTTTAACTAAATAATAATAAATAATAGTTAATATAATTATAATAAATGCTTTATTTTGATAATTAAAAGATAAAGTTTTTTGAAAAAAAAAATTGATGGCATAATAGGATATAAATAATTTGAATTTAGAAAGCCTTTTTATTATTGTATTTATTATTACTATTATTATTATTATTATTATTATTATTATTATTATATTATTATTATTATTATTATTATTATTATTATTATTATTATTATTATTATTATTATTATTTTATTATTATTATTATTTTTTTTATTATTATTATTATTATTATTATTATTATTATTATTATTATTATTATTATTATTATTATTATTATTATTATTATTATTATTATTATATTATTATTATTATTATTATTATTATTATTATTATTATTATTATTATTATTATTATTATTATTATTATTATTATTATTATTATTATTATATTATTATTATTATTATATTATTATTATTATTATTATTATTATTATTATTATTATTATTATTATTATTATTATTATTATTATTATTATTATTATATTATTATTATTATTATTATTATTATTATTATTATTATTATTATTATTATTATTATTATTATTATTATTATTATTATTATTATTATTATTATTATTATTATTATTATTATTATTATTATTATTATTATTATTATTATTATTATTATTATTATTATTATTATTATTATTATTATTATATTATTATTATTATTATTATTATTATTATTATTATTATTATTATTATATTATTATTATTATTATTATTATTATTATTATTATTATTATTATTATATTATTATTATTATTATTATATTATTATTATTATTATTATTATTATTATTATTATTATTATTATTATTATTATTATTATTATTATTATTATTTTATTATTATTTTATTATTATTATATTAAATAGAAAACTCTTTAGAAAACAAAAAAAAAAAAATTTTACAGATAAAAAAGCCAATTATTAGTTTAGTTAATACAGAAAAAAAAGGCGCTAAGAACGCCTTCATTTAAAGAATGTTAAAAAGTGTGATTGATGAATAAAAAATTTTTTTTTAATTTCATATGATAATTAAATAAATAAATAATCATATGAATTTTTTTTATTTAATTAATAATGGGTTAGAATTAAAAAATTTATATTATTTCAAATGGTGAATTATTATTAACACATACCTTTATTCTAATATAGTATATATTTATGATTCACATTATTAAAATATAAAAACATAAACATGTATTAAAAGAGTATTTTATACGTATTTTAGAGATAGCTTTTATTTTACTTTGTGATCACATAACTTAGCATCTCATTATATAACCGTATTATTTACAATGTAACTTTTTCGTTTAGTATATTATTAATTAAATTTTTATGTATTGTATGTCGTATTTAGTAAAATTAATATAATGTATGTCAAGGATAAATTTAATTTACACTTAAATTTATTTATAAAATTATTTGGGTTTTTTTATAATCTTTTATTTATTTATATTTATTTTTTTATATATAAATATTGTA
The DNA here is from genome assembly GCA_002104945.1 of Piromyces finnis. Lineage (NCBI taxonomy): Eukaryota > Fungi > Neocallimastigomycota > Neocallimastigomycetes > Neocallimastigales > Neocallimastigaceae > Piromyces > Piromyces finnis. The sequence goes on from MCFH01000043.1 coordinate 277,702, forward strand.
ACTTTCTTAAATCTTTTACTTTTAAAATAACCAAAGAACAAAAAATGTAGTACAATATTAATTTATAATTTTATAAAATACAAATACATAAAAAATACATAAAATATTATTTTTGGAATGTATTTTATTTTCACAAATATAATGTACAATAAAATTATTTTATTTAGGGTTAGAATTATGATGTAAAAATGTAAAAATTAGTTTATCCTTAAAATAAAAGACTAAAATGATAATTATTTTTTGAAATTAAGGAATAATGCAAAATGTACTTTCAATTCTATTTAGTAATTTATATTTAAATATTAAATTTGTTTAATAAAAAAAAAGTAATAAAGAGAACATAAATAAACTTATTAATAATTATTTTATCACTATTAACACAACGAATTAAATAAAAATTCATTTTTTGTTTTATTTTAGAGATATCGTAATTTTAATAATATTACCAAAAATATAATGTTATTAAATTATAAATTATTTTTGAATAATACTTTTACTAATTCTTTTATATGATTCCTTATATTCCTTATATTTATTTATAAAATTATGTTTTTGCTTTTTTATTTTTAAATTAATATATACTATGACATATTTATATTTTCACAACAACCAAAAAAATAGAAAAAACTTTATAAATTAATTATAGAGGAATAAAATTGAAATAATTATATATATTTTATTATAATAAAATAAAAATATCTTTTTTTTTTTTTTGCATGTTATATAATTAACAAAATATAAATGACTTTAAATAAGTTATGTTATTTTTATTAATCAATGAACAGACTAGAAATTAATAAAAATAACATAACCTTTTTAGATTTTGCACTTATTTTTATTTTATATTTATTTTATTGGAAGTTATCGCATTTTTTAAAACAGATTTTTTACTTTTAAATTTAAATATAAAAATTTTAAAAAAAAGTATGTTTTTTTTATATATTTAAAATCACAAAAATAGCTTATTATATAATTTTATATTTTTTCTTTCCATTTAAAATATTTAAAATGGATGTTTCTTTTTTCTATAAATTCTTTTTTAATTAAAATATAAAGTTTATTATTATTTAAATTTATATATGAATCATTTTTTTAACTTTATTTTAATTAATAAAGATTCATATTTTAATTAAATATATTAAAAAAGCCGCTAAAAACAGAAATATAAAAAAAAAAAGGAAAATGAATAAAAATGCTTTAAAATAATAACTTTAAAAAAATTATAAAAAATATATATATTCTTATTACTTAATAATAATTGTTTTTATTATTTATATTTAAATTTTAAAGAAAATTATTTATATTATTTTAATTTAAAATCCATATTCTTTTTTTTTGTTTTAAAATATAAAATATTGGAATAACTTGGAAGATCAAAAATGTCTCCATAGAGAAATTACCTTTTAATTTTCTAAATCATTAATGATTAATATATGATATAACTCGTTTCAATTTACTCAGGATTTGTGGGATGACTTATATACTTTATTTATAAATTATTAAAATACATACTTAATATTATATGATCGTATGAATATCTTTTCCTAACTGTTATATTCTTAGATGGAGACTAATTTACTCTATTTTATACTAATTTATACTAAAGCCACTAATTATAAAGTTTGTTTTTCTGTTTATATATTAAATACAATAATTATTATAAATACTTTATCACATAATTATAAAAATATGATAAATACATTAATGTACAAAATAAGATGTACTAAAAAACTATTATAGTTTATTCTAATATTACATTAATTTATGTTTATATAACATTTATAGTAATATTCAATTATATTATAAAGGTTTTTATGTTCATTTTATATCAATATATATACATAAATAATGTATCATGTTTTAAACTCACCCACCAATAATTTAATCAACAAATCGTTTCATTTCATACTTTATTGAATTAATTAATTAAAAAACAAATTATTTTATTTTTATACTTAAAATGACCTTTTTATATAGGTAATAAAATTCAAAGGAATTTTTTTTTTCGCTTTAAGGTAGTACAAAATAATTATACAAATTAATATATAGATAATCAATTATAAAAAATTACTAAAAAAATCATAAAATGTATCCTAGAGTAAATTGATATATAATAAAAGTAAACATTAAATATTAAAAAAAAAAAAAATTAAAAATATAGTTTAACATTTTTGGTTACACAGAAAGGATAATTAATAATTAATTTAAAATAAATATGGCATCCTTAATGATTAGATGACTTAAATGGGATACTTTTTTTTATTACAAAAATTTACTTTTTTTGCAAGTATATAGAAATATTATGTTTAATATTTAAAGAAAAAGAAATAGATAATTAACTCAACAACTTTTTAGTATTAGCGTTAATTATTAATATATAAGTATTTATAATTCTTTATCATTTTACAAATTTAAATAAGAATTATATTATGAGTGCAATTGTGTTAGTCATTTATTATTTATAAAAGAACAATATATTTATTGTTTTTTTATAATATATGAATTTTTGAATGTGTCTATTTTAAATTTCTTAAACATTAAAATATGCTACATATATTGTACATTATCTTTATGATTGATAGGTTTGAATATAATTCTTATAAGTTAATTTAAATTATTTGTATTAATATTCTTTTACATAAATTATTTACCACATATATTGTTTAATAGTTTATTATATAACCTTTATTATTAAATAAAGTTTTGAATATTGTTTAAATAATATATATTATATATATTATTATATATTATGTTCCACTATTCCTTATTGTTTATTGAGATTTAAGTTATTAATTAATTTCCAAAGAATACACAATTAATTACTATATAATTAAATATTAATTAAAAAAAGAAACAGAAAAAAAAAAAAAAAAAAGGTGAAGTATATAAATTAAATAATTTCCGAAGTTTTTATATTTTAAAAAAAAAATAAAAAAAATATAATAAAAAATATATATATAAAATAAAACTGTAAAAACAAATAATAAAATACATTAATAAAAATTTATACATAAAACAACAACAATAATTAAAACATTAATCTAATTTCAATATAAATAAAAATAAAATTAAAGACAAAATGAAATTCAATTCTATTTTATTATTAAGTTCATTATCAGCTGTTGCTTTAGCTAGACCACATGATAACGCTTGCTGGTCTGAAAAATTCAATATTCCATGTTGTCAAACCACTAAGGAAGTTGTTAGAACCACTTATGATGGTATCTGGGGTATGGAAAATGGTGAATGGTGTGGTCTTGGAACTGAAAGCACTAGACCAAAGGATGATATTCCACCATCTCCACCAGCTCTTCTTGACCTTGATTCTGTCGTAGATCCAGCTGCTGATTGTGATATTTCCAATGTTATAACTGGTGATTCTTTAGCTCAAGAAGCTCCATTCCGTTTTGGTGTTGGTTTCAATGGTGCTGCTGTTTCCACCTCAACTACTTCTTCCAAGGTTATGAGAGAACTTGTTAAATACCAATTTAATTCATTCTCATACAGTAACCTTATGAAACCACTTTTCGTTCTTGACCAAGCTGGTTGTCAAAAGAACTTCAAGAATGGTAGTAATGAAATTGCTCTTAATTTTACTCCATTTGTTGATGGTTTAGATTATGCTCAAAAGAATGGTCTTCATATTAGAGGTCACGTTTTAGTCTGGCACAAGCAATTCCCAGACTGGTTCTTTAGAGAAGAATTTGACGATGCTAAGGAATACGTTTCTGAAGAAGTTATTTACGAACGTTTAGAAAACTATATTAAACAATATCTCGGTTTCGTTAACTACAACTACCCAGGTGTTGTTGATGTTTGGGATGTTGTTAATGAAGCTGTTGAAGTTTTAGAAGGAAAATTCGATAACAGTACTGGATGGTACACTCGTACTATTACTTATGAAGGTGATAGAAACATCTGGTATGACTTTGTTGGTCCAGATTATGTTGTTAAAACTTTCCGTATTGCTCGTAAATACGCACTTCCAAATGTTAAGTTAGTTTACAACGATTACGATACTTTTGCTCAACAACCACATGACAAAACTCAAGCTATTATTGATCTTATGCACATTTTACAAAAGGAAGATTTAGTTGATGCTCTTGGTATGCAATCTTACATTCAACCAATTGACCCACCATTTGAAGAAAATGTTGCTAACTACGATAAGGCTCTTCAACGTTTTGCTGCTGAAGGTTTTGAAATTCAAATTACTGAATTCACTATTTATGCTACTAATGGTGAAGATTGGTTAGAAACTCAAGTTTACCAATACCGTAAGATGATGGAAACTATTATGAAGAACTACAAGAATGGTGCTAACATTACTAGTGTTACTGTTTTCGGTTTACAAGATGGTTACAGATTCTATGAATCCGATTCTACCAAAACTCGTCTCTTCGATCATGAACTTCAAAAGAAGCCAACTTACGAAGCTATCATGGAAGTTTTAAAGGCTTACAATGCTGAAGTTAATGATGAATCTAATATCGAAAGCGATGAAGAAATCTCAGTTGATGCTGATGTTGATGTTGCTGAAGATTCTGCTGATGATGACAGTGATGAAGAATAAATACAATAAATTCACTCTCTAATAGAATAAAATTAAAAAGTTTTCTTTTTTTTATCCTAAAATAAAAAATTTAATTCAAACCTTTTTCATAGAAAAAATAAAATAAAATATTTATATATAATTAATATAAATATTATAATATTTATAAATTATTATGTATGTAAAATATAATAGAAAACTATTTATTTAACTAAATTATACAAAAAATTAATATAAATTATAATATAAACAAACAAACAAACAAACAAAAAATAAAAATAAAATTAAAAAATAAATTTTAAAAGAAAAAAAAAAAATCAAAAATAAAATATACATAAAAGAAAAAGTTATTTAAAAAAAAAAAAAAAGTTTAAAAAAGAGTGCAATATTTTTTATTTTTAAATAAAATAAATATTTAAAAAATATTTATTTAACTATCGTGTTTTTTCATAAAGCATAGTAAAGTAAAAATGATATTAAAAAGGACTAAATTATTTATTTATTTTTTTTTTTTTATTTTAATGAATAATAAAAAAAATTGTTTTCCATTAATAAATAAAAGTTATTAAATCGAACAAGACACTAAAATTTAAAAAAAAAAAGAAAAGAATTGATTATAGAAAAAGATATAACTCTATTTATATATTTTATAAAATAATGTAAAAATTAAAAAAAGAAAAAATAGAAATATTTACTTTATTATTATTATTTTTTTTAGACTTCCTCATTTAACCTCCTGTATATAATATGTGATGTGATTGTATATTATTGTACATTGTCATATCAGTAAGACGTCGTATAAAATACATAAAATTCTATAAAAATAAAATAAAATAAAATAAATAAATAAATAAATAAATAAATAAATAAATAGAATTATAAATAAATAAATAAATAAATAAATAAATAAATAAATAAATAAATAAATAAATAAATAAATAAATAAATAAATAACTAAATAGAATTATAAAATAAAATCAAAAAGTATTGATCTATTATTGTTTTTATTAAAGTATAAAAATAAATTAAATATCTTGTAATTTTTTTTTTCTATAGAAAATACCGTTAATATGTTAATGCATTAATATTATATAATTATTAATTATACCAACTTTTTTAAAGGTAACAATAAAATTACCTTTTTTTTTATGAAAAATATTTAAAGTTTATTGATGTAAGACATTATTATTCCAGTCTATAAAATTAATTATTAAAAAACATTATTGGTCTAAAAAATTTAAATTCTTTCATCTTTTTAATATCAATTAAAAAATATGAATATTAATTTGAAAATAATTTTCCTATAAAAATAGGCAAAGTAGAAATGTACATACATTATAATTATAGTAAAAGAAATTATTAATAATTAATATTAAATAATTTGAGTTTTAATTAGGTATAATGATTTAAATGAAATTTTGTTAGAAAGGAATTATTATTTATTATTTATTATTATTATCTATTTATTTTTAAATAATTAATCATCATATATATGATATTTATTTTGTATTAAAATAATTAGATATAAATAAATACAAAAAATATATTATTTAATTTTTTTTTTAAATTTTTTAATATAAAATAATATAAAGGATGATAATAAATCAAAATATAACTACCACTGGTGAATGTTGGTCTGAAAAATTTGGAATACCTTGTTGTAAGGAGGCACTAATGCCACTTCGTACTACTTACGATGGTGGATGGAGTCAAGAAAATGGTGAATGGTGTGGTTTAGGAGAAAGTTTAAGACCAATTGATGATATTCCACCTCCTGCTACACCTGTTTATAAATTAAAAGATATGGTAGATCCAGCTGCTGATTGTGACATTTCAGATGTAATTCATGGGGATTCCTTAGGACAGGAAGCGCCATTTCGATTTGGTGTTGGTCTCTATGGTAATGATCTTGCCATGTCCACCATCACATCTGAAAAAATGAGAAAAGTTATTAAATATCAATTTAATTCAATGACCTATACTAATCTTATGAATCCAAGTGCTATTTTAGATCAACAAGCTTCTATTGATAATATTATGAATGGTAATGAAGATCCTATTCTAAATTTTAGTAATATTGTTGATGGTTTAGATTTTGCCTATAAAAATGGACTTAATATTCGTGGTCATGCTCTAGTATGGCATACTCAAGTTCCAGAATGGTTCTTTAGAGATGGATATTATAGCAATACAGAATTTGTTAGTAGAGATGTTATGGAGTATCGTTTAGATAGTTATATTCGTAAGTTCCTTGGATTTGTTCAATTTAATTATCCAGGAACAGTAGATGTTTGGGATGTAGTTAATGAAGCAATTGAAATTACAGATGGTCAATATGATGAAACAACTGGATGGTATACCCGTACTGCTAATAATAAAACACCAAATCCTTGGTATGAAATATTTGGACCTGATTATGTTGCAATAGCATTCCGTATTGCTCGTAAATATGCCCTTCCTAATGTAAAGTTAATTTATAATGATCATAATACTTTCCAAATCCAACCACATGATAAAACTCAAGCCATTATTGATCTTGCCAATATTTTACAACAAGAAAACTTAATTGATGGTATTGGTATGCAATCTTATATAGGAGTTACTTGGCCAAATTTAGATGATTACTTTAACGGTTTAGAAAGGTTAATTACTTCTACTGGATTAGAAATTCAAATTACTGAATTAACAATTACTCCACCAATAGGTGATAATTGGTTAGGTGCTCAAGCAGAACAATATTATGAGTACTTCAATAGACTTTTATCTTACATTAAAAATGGTTATAACATTTCTAGTGTCACTGTTTATGGTTTACAAGATGGCTATAGATTCTACACTAAAGATTCTACCAAAACTCGTCTTTTAGATCATGATCTTAAAAAGAAACCAAATTTCAATGCTATTATAAATGTATTAAAAAATTATAATGAAGCTGTTGCTTCTGATAATATTATAGAGATTAGTGAAATCAAGGAAGAAGAAGAAAATAAAAAAATTAAAGAAAAGGAAAAAGAAAAAGAGAAAATAATAGATAATGATGATGAAGAAAAAGGAGAAAAAGAAGTAAAAAAAGTAAATGAAAAAGAGGATAAAATAAATGTTCATACTGATATCAATAATGATAGTGAAGATGAAAATAATAGTGAAAGTGAAGATGGCAGTGAAAGTGAAAATGATAGTGATAGTGAAGATGATAGTAAAAGTGGAAATAATAGTGAGGATAAAGATAATAAAAGGGAAAAAGAAAAAGTGAAAATAATAGATGATGAAGATGAAGAAAAAGGAGAAAAAGAAGTAAAAAAGTAAATGAAAAAGAGGATAAAATAAATGATCATACTGATATTAATAATGATAGTGAAGATGGCAGTGAAAGTGAAAATGATAGTGAAAAAGAAGAAAATAAAGGTAAAAAGAAAGCTAAATCAAATAAAAAGTCAAATAAAAAATCAAAATCAATTAAGAGTAAACAAAATAAAAAAGACAAGCATAATAAAGAAAAGAAGAGTAAAAATGAAAAAATGACGAAAGGAAAATAAAAAATCATATTTTTATATTTAATAATAAATAACATATAAGAGATTATTATCCATAGAAATATTAGAGTTATATATATATTTCAAATTTTTGTAATAATTCATTTATTAAATATTTTATAAATAAACAAACAAACAAATAAATAAATAAATAAATAAATAAATAAATAAATAAATAAATAAATAAATAAATAAATAAATAAATAAATAAATAAATAAATAAATAAATAAATAAATAAATAAATAAATAAATAAATAAATAAATAAATAAATAAATAAATAAATAAATAAATTTATATTAATATTAAACAAAAATATACTTTATAATTGTTATTTGTTCTCTGTATTTACTAAAATTTATAATTTTTATACTGAACATAGCAAATTACATTATATTTATTATAATAATAAACAAAAGTTAATAATATATAATAGTATAATAGTATAATAGATACTTAATCATGGCTATTTTATTAATACATATCATAAAACATTTTAAATCAATATTATTACTCCTGTACGTAGGAATTTTTATAATAAAGTTGTATTATAATTATTAATATTATTTTTATAATAATAATAATAATAATAATAATAATAATAATAATAATAAATAATAATAATAATAATAATAATAATAATAATAATAATAATAATAATAATAATAATAATAATAATAATAATAATAATAATAATAATAATAATAATAATAATAATAATAATAATAATAATAATAATAATAGTTGGAATTATAATAATTAATAGATTACTTATTAACATTTAATACTATTAGTTAATTTCATTTCATCATATGGAAAAATAAGTATTTTTTTAAAAAAAAATTATGTTTTTGATTTATTTCAAAAATAATAAGAAAAGGAAATAAATAAACATGAATTTATTATTATATAATAGGATCAAATTTTAAATTCGTTTCATTTCAATTACTATTGATGTTGGAAAGCGTGACTTTTCTTGGTTAAATTAAAATATCATATTAATATAATTTTAATTATATTTAAATTAAACTTGTGTTACTTTTATGCATAATCTTTTTTTTTTTTTATTTTATTTTACTATTTTATTTTGATTTAAAAGAATTAAATGATTTGGTAGTACCAATTCCACAAACCATATTCTTCTATTTTAATTTTATACTATTTTTTATTTATTTGTATATTAAATAAAAGGGCATCAAATGAGTGTGATAAAATTTAAAAAAGGGAATTTTAATTGGTTCTATTATTAAGTCAAAAAGTATATTCAATAATAAAATCACTCTTTTTTTAAAGATAATAAATTCTTTAATTATTCATCTACTTTTTTTAAATTTTCACATATACAAAACAAAAATACATATTATATATTATTATTATATAATTATTAAAAGTATGATTTTTTTAAAAGAACTATTTAAAGTATATCCAAATAGTTATATAATATATTTCACAATAAAAACAACATATGCAATATATAACAATTTCTTTAATAAATAATTAGGTATCTATTTCTTAATTTTATCTTTACAATAAATTATCCATATTATTATATTTTATTCCTTTTTTTCTATTAGTTCTTTTTTCACCTTCCGTTTACTTTTTACCCAAAAGTAAAATATTAAATTAAAAACGGTCAGTAAAGAATAAAAAAAATTTTATTATTAATATACATAATTTTTTAAAAAAAAATATTAAATAATTATATTTTAATTTTTAATTAATAAATAATAATTACTTTTTATTATATAATTACATGCCGCAAATAGATTAAAAAATAATATAAATACAACAAAAAATGCTTTTTCTTATAAAAAAAATTATTTTTATAATATTATAAAAATTGTATATAATTTGTAAATTTATTATATAAGTATATATTTAAAAAAAAAACAATTATTTATTTATATATAGAAGATTTATATTTATTATATTAGATTAATATTTTAATAAAAAAAGAAAAATGAAATTCGTAAATACTTTTGCTTTGATGTGCTTGGCTTTTGCTTCATCAAAGGCTATGAGAAATATTCCATCCAGAGAACTTGTTAAAGAAATTAAAATTGGTTGGAATTTAGGTAATACTTTAGATGCTCATTGCTTAGATGCCTTAGATTATGCAGAAGATCAATTAGCTTCCGAAACTTGTTGGGGAAATGTCAAGACTACACCAGAACTTTTCCAAAAGTTACACTCATTAGGTTTTAATATCTTCCGTATTCCAACAACTTGGACTGGACATTTTGGAGAAGGACCAGATTATAAAATTGATGATGCTTGGATGAAGAGAGTTCACGAAGTTGTTGATTATGCTCTTAACACTGGTAGTTTTGCCATTTTAAATATTCACCATGAAAATTGGAACTATGCTTATGCTGAAAACTTAGAACCAGCTAAAGAGATATTAGAAGCCATTTGGAAACAAATTGCAGCCGAATTTGCTAATTACGATGAACATTTAATTTTCGAAGGTATGAATGAACCAAGAAAGGTTGGTGATGCTGTTGAATGGACAGGTGGAGATCAAGAAGGATGGGATTTCGTTAATGAATTAGATAATCTTTTCTACAACACAGTTCGTGCTTCAGGAGGTAATAATGCCATTCGTCATCTTATGCTTCCACCATATGCAGCCGGAGCTTATGGAGGAGCACCAGATCATTTTATCTATCCAGAAAATGATGATAAAGTTATTGTATCAATTCATGCCTATTCTCCATACAGTTTTGCATTAGATAATGGAGAAGGTGCAGTTAGTACTTTTGAAGATGCTAGTGAAATTGACGGTACCATGGGAGAAATTAAAAAATTCTTCATAAGCAAGAACGTTCCAGTTATTTTAGGAGAATTTGGAGCTATGAATCGTCATAATGAAGATGAACGTGCTAAATGGGCAGAATATTACATTAAAAGTGCCAAATCTATTGGAGTTCCATGTATTTTATGGGATAATGGTATTTTTGAAGGAGAAGGAGAACGTTTTGCTATCATTGATCGTTCCCAATTAAAGATTGCTTATCCAAAATTAGTTACAGGATTAATGAGAGGATTAGGTGAATACAATTATTCTATTCCAGAATCAGATATTATTGAAATTGTTGAAGAAGAAGAACCAAGTGTTACTGAACCAACTATAGAACCAATTACTCCACCAGAACCAATTACTCCACCAGAACCAATTACTCCACCAGAACCAATTACTCCACCAGAACCAATTACTCCACCAGAACCAATTACTTCACCAGAACCAATTACTCCACCAGAACCAATTACTCCACCAGAACCAATTACTCCACCAGAACCAATTACTCCACCAGAACCAATTACTCCACCAGAACCAATTACTCCACCAAATCAAGGTGCTGTTAATCTTGTTGATGCTTCCTATTTTTCATGTGATAAACAAGACTGGCAATGTAAATCTGAAAAATCTGATTTATGCTTCAGTCAAGTTTCTAAATGTTGGGGATCAGGAAAGGATGCTGAAACATGTAAAAAAGTTAGCGACGAATGTTCCAAGATTTGGAATTAATAAATTAATATATAACACTATTTTTTATGATTCAATTAATATAAAAAAATCAATTTTTATCTAGAAATAATTGTATAAATATCTATTTACATTTATTAATTTTCTTTTAAATTAGTTGTATATGAAACATTGACATTAATCACTTTAAATAATTTATTTTTATAATCTATGTAAAAAGTTTATTTATTTAAAATAAAATTATATATAAATATATTAATATTCTATTCATTCATATATATAAATTTTATATAGTATATATAATGAAATTACTCAATTTTTTTTTTTTAAAATTGTGGTGGTGAGAAAGTTAATTAAAAAAAGAAAGAAAAATCCATAAACCAAATTTAATTTATTTACTCAAAATAATAATGTTTTGGTGAATACTTATTTAAATTTAATAAATGTTTTTTTTTAATAAAAAAAGGGGAAAAGGGTGAATTTTTAAAGTAGAAAATAAAAAAAAATTAATATAAAAAAAGTCTCCGTTGGTAAAAATGAAAAGTGAATTTTTATTTTTATTTTTTTTAATTTTTATATAAAAAATATAAAAAAGCGTGGTTCTTAATTATTATATTTATATATTTTTTATATTAATGAATAACATAACTAAGTAATGCTTTTTTTTATTTTATTATGCATATCAATAATTGCTGATTACTATTATTATTATTATTATGATTTATTAAATAGATATACTTTTATTTTTTATTAAGTTATTCTATATTAAAACTATTAAAATATCAAATTTCAGATGTATTATGTATTGTTTCTTTTTTTTTTTTTAAACATTTTTTTTATTTAACAGGAATACTAATAATGTTTGTTTTTATTACTACATTTAGAAATATATAACAAACATTATTAGTATTCCTGTTAAATAAAAAAAATGTTTATTACTACATTTAGAAATATATAACAAACAAACAAATACCGACATTATATATGTTTAATATATATTTTAGAATAGGATATATAAAAAAAAACATATAATCTTCTTATATATTTTTAAGTTTATTTATTAAATTATATATTTAACTTTTTGTTAATAAAATTATTAAATAAATATCAGCAATAACTATAATATTAATAATAATAATAACAAATCAATCTATTTAAAAAAAAGAAACATTATTTCAATATATATATATATATAACTTAATGCATGAAAGCTCAAGATGTGTAATTATAATCAATTTAAAAAAAGGATTGTCATTAAAATTTTAAACCATAATATTTATTTTTTTTCCCTATAGTTTATTAGATCTAAAAATAATAAGGAGGATTGATCACATTTTCACTAAAAATTCATTTTTTATATATAAGTAAAAGGTGCATAATAATAAGAATTATGATAATGATTTAGATTCAAGAGGATTCAATTTATTTATTAATATATTATTATATTAAATATTTATTAATGTTCCATATATTAAAATTTTAATTTAAAGATGATTTAATTTAATCTGTCATTTTATTTGTTGTTCATCGATTATAATAATAATAACTTAAAAAGTTATATTATTTGTTAATGCCAATAATAATAATAATAATAATAATAATAATAATAATAATAATAATAATAATAATAATTATACATAATAATAATTATATATAATAGTAGTAAATAAAGGATTTAGTATTATGTTTTTTTTATAATAAGAAAAAAATATAAATACCAAAAAAAAAACATATCTTTTTAAAAAATAATTCATTAATATTAAAAATCATATTTTATTTATAAATTAGTTATATATCTAAAAAATAATTTATTTATTTATATATAGAAGATTTATATTTATTATATTAGATTAATATTTTAATAAAAAAAGAAAATGAAATTCGTAAATACTTTCGCTTTGATGTGCTTGGCTTTTGCTTCATCAAAGGCTATGAGAAATATTCCATCCAGAGAACTTGTTAAAGAAATTAAAATTGGTTGGAATTTAGGTAATACTTTAGATGCTCATTGCTTAGATGCCTTAGATTATGCAGAAGATCAATTAGCTTCCGAAACTTGTTGGGGAAATGTCAAGACTACACCAGAACTTTTCCAAAAGTTACACTCATTAGGTTTTAATATCTTCCGTATTCCAACAACTTGGACTGGACATTTTGGAGAAGGACCAGATTATAAAATTGATGATGCTTGGATGAAGAGAGTTCACGAAGTTGTTGATTATGCTCTTAACACTGGTAGTTTTGCCATTTTAAATATTCACCATGAAAATTGGAACTATGCTTATGCTGAAAACTTAGAACCAGCTAAAGAGATATTAGAAGCCATTTGGAAACAAATTGCAGCCGAATTTGCTAATTACGATGAACATTTAATTTTCGAAGGTATGAATGAACCAAGAAAGGTTGGTGATGCTGTTGAATGGACAGGTGGAGATCAAGAAGGATGGGATTTCGTTAATGAATTAGATAATCTTTTCTACAACACAGTTCGTGCTTCAGGAGGTAATAATGCCATTCGTCATCTTATGCTTCCACCATATGCAGCCGGAGCTTATGGAGGAGCACCAGATCATTTTATCTATCCAGAAAATGATGATAAAGTTATTGTATCAATTCATGCCTATTCTCCATACAGTTTTGCATTAGATAATGGAGAAGGTGCAGTTAGTACTTTTGAAGATGCTAGTGAAATTGACGGTACCATGGGAGAAATTAAAAAATTCTTCATAAGCAAGAACGTTCCAGTTATTTTAGGAGAATTTGGAGCTATGAATCGTCATAATGAAGATGAACGTGCTAAATGGGCAGAATATTACATTAAAAGTGCCAAATCTATTGGAGTTCCATGTATTTTATGGGATAATGGTATTTTTGAAGGAGAAGGAGAACGTTTTGCTATCATTGATCGTTCCCAATTAAAGATTGCTTATCCAAAATTAGTTACAGGATTAATGAGAGGATTAGGTGAATACAATTATTCTATTCCAGAATCAGATATTATTGAAATTGTTGAAGAAGAAGAACCAAGTGTTACTGAACCAACTATAGAACCAATTACTCCAACTACTACTGAACCAGTTGTTCAACAACCAACTACTAATGAACCAGTACCAAACCAAGGTGCTACTACTCTTGTTGATCCAACTTATTTCACTTGTGGAGCTCAAGACTGGCAATGTAAATCTGAAAAATCTGACATATGTTTCAGTGAAGTTTCTAAATGCTGGGGATCAGGAAAGGATGCTGAAACCTGTACTAAAATTAGTTTTGAATGCTCCAAGATTTGGAATTAATAATTTAGAAAAAGAATATTTTCTTTTATATAGTTTTTTAAATTTTTTAAAATTTTAATAGAAATAAGATGTATTTATAAGTTATTAGATATGAATATTAGTTGTATATGAATATATATCAATTTAATTTTGATAATTAAATTAGTATATCTTTAATAAAGAAATGTATATAATTTTATTTTGATAGTAAAATTATATAAATAAAATGTAAAATATAATAAAACTAACAATAATAAATAAACAAAATGTTAAAATATATATTTAATTCATTTTAAATTTAAATAATTCTTTAATTCTAAATGGGAATAAATATATACTATTTTTTTGTGCCTAAAAGTATATATTAATATAAATAATTAAAAAAACAAATATCAAATATTTTCATGGAATAATGAGACAGACTAGTAGGTGCCTATAATATTAATATTAATTAATTATTATCAATTTATCATTAATTTATGTTTCTTAACAAATTTCAAAAATTTTTAAAAGTTAAATATACTATTACTATAATATTAATAATAAATCACTATATCAATTGTAATTATTTGTTTATTATTATTTTAAAAATGATTTTTTAGTAATATATATTTTAATTTCAATTAAAAAAGGATCCAAAATATAATATAACGAATAATTATTTTAAATGTCTTTTTTTAAAAAGATATAATAATTAGTAATTTATATAGTTTAATAAAAATAGTCTGAAGTCATTAAAGTATAATAACATAGTTATTATATAGTTACATTTCCTTTTATTTTTTTAATAAACATATTTTTTTATATATTGTTTTAATTAGATAAAGCTTATGTATGTTAAAACTAATATTAGATATATAAAAAATTTCGAGAACAAAATTTGCTACATCTTTTTCTTTTTTTTTTTTTTTTTTTTTTTATAAATTGGTTTTAGTAGTAGAATCAACAATTCATTTTTATATTAATTATTAAGATTCATTTTTTGTTTTGAAATAAATTTTAATTAAATAATAATAATAATAGTATAAAATTGTTATTATTAATATTTTATAACTATTATTATTATTAATGTTTTGCTGCGTTAAAGTTTAAAACAAACAAACAAACAAACACACAATTACATAAGGTTAAAATATAAAGTTTGAAAAAAAAAATAAACATTTCTGACTGAAATGAGCAGTAAATAAAAAATTATAATAAATATACTTTTTTTTTTTTTATTTTTAACTTAATTTTTTTTAAACATAAAACTTTAAATAATAATAAAAAATTTATTTTATTTGAATTTGAAATAGTTAAGAATGAAAAATTTTATTTTAAAAATATATAAAAAATTTTATAGAAAGTAGAATATTAGAAATATAATAGTAGTAGTAGTACTATTTATAATTATTTGTATATATATATATATTTATAAAGAAATTGTAAAAGTAATTATATAAGTAATAATAGAGAAAAAGAAAATAATAATTTAATATTAATACATCATAAAAATATTTCGATTAAAAATCATTTTTATTTTAAGAGAAGAAAAAAAAAATTATAATTATTTTAAAAAAATTAAAAATATTAAATATTTTATGATAGCAAAAACCTTTATATAAATACTTTGAAATAAATAATAAGAAGATATTAAGAAGTTTATAATAAAATAACATATTATAAAATGAAACTAAAGAGAATGTAAATATCTAAAAGTTGAATACTTTTTATTTATAATTAAATATTTATTAATAAATAGAGATATGTCACGTCATTATTTATATATAATAAATTATATAATAAATTAATAAACTAATTATTATTTTATTGATTTTAAATATATTAAAAAATATCTATATTTAGAATAAGTATTTTTATTTTAATCTTTTCGTTATTCATATTAAAAGTTAAATCGGATGGATTAGTAGAATGTGCAAAGTGTCATGAAGGTCACAACGATCAAGCAGAATGTGATGGAAATAAATATTGTTATGATGACACTACAAAGACTATTAAGTCTGTAACCGCAAAAATAGAAGGATCAGTTGAATTTGGTAAAAGTGGTAAACCTTCAGGAAATTTTTTCTTTAATGGTGGTAAACTTGTTACAAATGAATCTGATGGTGACAATATTGATATTGGATATATATGTAATTCATCTGGTTGTAATGAAATATCATTAGAAACTGATGATGAAGAGACATATATTAATTCTAAAGCAGCTAGTTTATCATGTGCATATATATTAGTAGCAGCAACTTTTAAATGTAAAAATGGTTCTTCAACGCAATCATTTTTTGATACTACTTCCAAAAAAGTATTTAGTTGTTCAAGTAGTAGATGTACATCAACTACATCAGCTGCTGGTTATTATGTTGATTATGCTGATTATGGTGATGACTTTAAAGGGTTACGTCTCATTAATTGTAATGGAAACTCATGTGAAGTAAATACTATTACTGATGAAGAAGATAATAGAAAAATTGAATTTTACCTTAATTCTGGATCAGATAAATCCTCTATGCCAATTATTTATTTTGATAAAGAGAAATATAAAACTATTACTGGTGATACTACTGTAGCTTATTTAGATAACGGCACATACAGAGATAATTATTATAATAATTTAATTATTTGTACTTCCATAACAAAGTGTTCTTCTGTAGCTCATGACTCTGGTATATTTTTAAGTCCTGCAAATAGTGCAAGTGTTAATGATAGTACCAATATAAATCAACTTATTGAATGTAGCTCAAGTGGTTGTGCAGAATTAGATGATACTGAAATTATGGAATATATTGGAAGCAATTCTGAAAATTCATTTTATATTGATGAAATATCTAAAAACTTAATCAGTTGTATGGTAGATAACATAGATGACGATAACAAGGTATTAAAATGTAGAATATCTAATAAAGAAATCTCAAATAAATATTATTTAGATTATTCAACATTTTCATTATCAGAAAATTGTGATACAGTAAAACATATAATGACTATTGAAACTGATGAGGAGTCTTTTTGGACTTTTTGTGGTATAAATATTATTTCTTGTGATTCATTATCAAAATGTAAATCCTCTAATATTTCAGAAGATAGTAATTTTATTGATGGTGATACTGTAAGTTTCATGTTTTATTATATTATTAAAATTAAAATTAAAAGAACAATTTTTTCAAATATATATTAAATTTTATTTTTATTAATATTAAAAAAGGGTAATAATTTAATTGTTTGTACTACTTTTGGCAGTGACTTCTTTTGTGCAGTATTAGGTGTAGAAGCATTAGGTTTAAGTAACTATTATATTAATAGTGGTAATTCCGGAATTTATCCATTATTATATTGTAATGGAAATAAAAAATGTGTTGAAAAGAAAGCAAATACAAACGGGTATTATATAACTGATACTAGCGAAAAAATAAAGGAATCTCCATTAGAAATTGACAATAGTGGTTATTTAATTCACTGTAATAGTGAAACAAAATGTGAGAAATTACTTGACGTTGCCAATGATGGCTATTATGTTAATGTTGGTAGTGTGGATACAACTAAACCTTTAATCTATTATAATAGTGAATCATCTGAATTTGAAGAGAAAGAAACAGTAGCAAATACTTATTATTTAGATTCTTCTTCTTTAGCTTCAGGAACCTACTCAAATTTAATTTATTGTTCTTCTACCAAGAATTGTACTTCTATTATTCCTAATGATGGTTATTATATTAATGCTCCTGGTGAAGATGAAACAAATATTATTATTAAATGTGATAAAACTGGTTGTAAAACAGGTGAAAGTACCAATGAATCAATACAAAATTGTATTGTTGATAATAGTATGACATTATACGTTGGTAATTATTGCATAGGAAGAGAAAGTAATGATATTGAAACCAAGGATCTTAACTTTGTTGTTAATGATTTTGTTATTGATAATGAACCTATTGATTCTGTTAATAAAAACATTACATATGTTTCTAGTAGTGCTAACTATTATTATGTCACTGTACTTGCTAATAACTTCCCGGGTATATCAACTACAGTTACAACACTTTTCCAAGTCAAATCTAATTCTATTTCTAGAGTTGTTGATGATGCCGTATATATTATTAATTCAAGAAATGAAAAAGTTGAATCCATAAGTGGATCTGTTTCCATCGGTAATTCCTATTCAATTTATACTTGTTCAAGTACTACTAAATTATGTATACAAGAAACTAGTTGCCCATCAGGAACCTACTTCTTTGATGAAGATAATGGTAAAGGTTATTTATGTAGTGAAAAATCAATAATGCCTATTACAGATGAAGGTTATTATGTTGATGGTGGTTATGTGGTAAATAAGTCTCTCACTCCAGCTGTCTTAAAGTGTAATGAATCTGGTAATTGTCAAAGATTTATTCCAACTAATACCTATTTCATTAATGCTGGTATTGACAATGATAAAAAAGCTTTAATTCATTGTTCTAATGATCAATGTATGACTGAAGAAGCAGCCATTGGTTATTACCGTGCTGAATTTGGGGAATCTGGAATCATTGTATGTACTTCAAACACTAATTGTAAAATTTCTTCTCTTCAATACAACTATTACATTAACAGTGGAGCAGATAATAGCGTAAAGCCAATCATTGCTTGTAATAAAAATATCTATTGTAATACTAAAAAGGCTGTGTCTGGTTACTATCTTGTTCAAGAAAATAGTAATTTATTAATAAATTGTAAGAGTGGTATTTCATGTGAAGCTGAAGATGCTTCTGTTGGTTATTACTACAATTCAGCTAATAATGACAACAATTCAAGTGTTGAAACCGTCATTAAATGTGTTACTTCTTCCTTCCTTAATTCTGTTGTTTGTACCACTGAAAAGAAGAATGTTGGATTTTATGTATCTGGAGCAGAAAACAATATTTTAATTAATTGTATTGGAGGTAAATGTAAGAGTATTGTTGTTGATAATGGTATTTTCCGTTCCGCTGCCACTATTAAAACCACAGTAAGTAACAGTTCACGTGACAAATACGATGAAGAAGAAGAAATGAACCTTATTGAACACGCTGGAAGAAGTGATGAAGAAATTATTGAAATCGAAAAGGAAAGTAATGTAATGTTAGGAATGTCAGAAAAGACTCTTTATTCAAGAGCAACTAGTGGCGATGAATCTGTATCAACTCTTATTTCCTGTAATGGCGGTGTTTGTAAAGAGTTAACTGCTGAAGAATTAATGTCAATTCCAATTTGTTCTTACAACAATGAATTCTGTTACTTGGACAATTCAAATTATATCACTTCTTCTAATAAGAATAATCTTGTTTCAAGTGTAAATGCCGGCGAATTTTGTACAGATAAATCTCGTTCTACTATTTACTTTGCTTTAGATACCATTGTAGAATATAAAGATGTTATTTCTGGTGTACTTTCTTCTTCAAGTACTTCTAGCAAAAATTGTATTAAGGCTTCTTCCCAATACGCCTCCAACTTATTCACTATTGGTAATAATATTTATCAAGTTAATGATGGTTTTATTAAAGAAGTTTATGATAGTGGTTATTACTTTATCAATGTGAAGAAAAACATTTTAGTATATGGAAATGAAATTAAAGAATATAATGATAATAATGTTCGTTTATACAAATGTTATGATAGAGGATGTCGTATTATGGAAAAACCATCTAGCAATACTTTCTATACTGATGTCACTAAACGTATCATTAAATATACCGTTGAAGATAACAAATACTCCTTTGTTAATAAGAAAGAAAATACCTGTACCTTTGAAAATAATACATGTACCCCTAAATACGATATCGGAGAAAATGATTTCTGTATGACAGCTGAAGGTAATATTGTTGTAGCAGGTGAAAAGATTAAATCAAGAGAAACTGGTAGATGTTATATGAGTAATTCCATTTCTGAAAATGTATTAGCATTCTCGTATAACTCTGTCCTTTACCTTTTGAATAGTAATGCTGCTAATCAAGTAATTACCAGTGGTTATTACTTTGCAGAAAATAATAAATACAATAGTGCAGAATATAAGACATTTAATACCACCTCTTCTGGCATTACTCTTTATGGATGCATTAATCAAAACTGTAAAATTTATCAACCTCAACCTGACATCTACTACTTTGATATGTTGACTAATTATTTAATTCAAAAGAAGAATGATGAATGGATTTCACCAATAAAGGTTGGTCATCTTTTAGTTTCTATTAATCCTGAGGAAGTTTATATTTACAGCTATACCATGTCTGATAGTAAGGAACTTCTTTTAACTAAAACCAACAAAAATGGTTATTACTACACCATTGATAGAAAAATGTATAATTGCGATACTAGCATGAAAGCATGCAAAGAAATTGATGATACTGCATATATTTTAACAAACAGTAATGAATTGTATTACTGTTTAGTAGATAGTGAAGGAGAAGAAACTGAATGTACAAAGAAAATCTGTACTACTGGACAAATCTACTATATTAAGAATGACTATTACAAATGTACTACTGGATCATTCTTTGAATTAATCAGATCAAGAAATTGTGATTATGATGAAACCGTTGTTATTAATTTCCCAGTTATTTATGCTGATTCATTTCCAGTTAATGTTTACGATTCAATCTCTAATATTGCAGAGAAAAATCATTATGTTCCAACTAAAAAGACTAGTCGTCAATCTATTGAATCTTACCAAGGTGTTTTCACTAATTGTACCTATGATGTATATAAAGAAGACACAACTTACGACCAAATTTGTATGCAAAATTACGTAAAATTAAATCAAGATAAAGAACCAGATATTTGTTCTATAGAACATCTTGGTTATACTTACTGTACAGTTGAAGATGGAGATAATAAAGATAAGTGTAGTCCAAGTGGAGTCAATACACAAAAATCTCTTTCTATTTTAAAACTTTTAACACTCATTTTATCCACTATAATTATTTTAATTACTTATTAGTTTAATGGATATAAAAAGAGAGTGAAAACATTTTCAAACAAATAATTAAAAAAATATTAGATTTTTAAATATACAAAAATCTATATACCATTTTTTTAACATATTAAAATTATTTAAATTACATTTAGTTTTTTTATACATTGAGATTATTACTAATTATAAATAATATAAATTAGTTTTTTTTACATATAGTAGTAATAATAATAATAACAACAATAATAATAATAATAATATAATAATAAATAATAATATTATTATTATTAGTTTTTTTTACATTAGTTTCTAGTTAGTATGAATTTTGATATTAATTTTAAAAGTATCAAATTAATAAGTAATGTATATTATTATATATTCAAAATTAAGTGATTTTAAATTGTAAAATAATAGTTATTTTTTTAAATAAATGATTAAAAAAATAATAAATTTATAAAAAAGTTACTGATTTAAAAATTTTAGTAAAAATAAATATGTAGATCCATCTACTATTTAAAATAATATGTTAATATGTTAATACAGATTAAATTATCAATGCGATGATTTATAAAATATCTTTTTTTTTAAAAAGATATTTTATATAAATTATAATCAATATTATTTTGCTAAAATATGCATTGGATATTCGTGTTGCAAAAAATACTTCAAAAACGTATGATTGTATCATTAATATAATGAAAATTTTTAAATAAAAAATAATATATTTGTGGCTAATTAGTACTAAAATATGAATGAATTGAAATATTATTGAGATTTTACAAAATAAATTAAAAAGAACTACCTATTATAATTTCCATAATAAATATATAAATTATTTTATCTTAATAGAAATGAAATAATAGTTTTAATATAGATTTTATCTATTAATAGAATTAATCAATAACTTTATTTAGGTAACAATAAGGAAAAATTTATTGAATAATAATATTATGTTTAGATTTAAAATAAATTAAAAAATCGTTATTAAAAAAAAAAAAACAAAAAAACAAGGATACAAATTAAAAAAAAAAATGTAGTTTAATAATAAGTAGATAATGAGAAAAAAACATTATTAAATTTATATTAAAAATAAAATTTGTATGATTATGTTCAGTAAGATTTTTATTATTGAAAAATTAGGTATTATATCGTATAATTTTTCAAATTGTATTTTTAAATATTGTAATTTTACAACTTTTTTAGAGAATTATATCTCTAATTAAAATTGTTAATTTGTTAACTATTTTTCTTATTTTATCTTTATATTTAACTACTTCTTTTTAAAAAAAATAGATAAATTATATAATATAAATTATAATATTTACATAATTTACATAATATAATATTTTGAATATAAAATGATAATAAAATACAATTCATTATATTATTTCTTTTTAATAATATATAATGTTTCTTTTTTTATTCATTATTTTATAATTCATATTCATAATTCATATTCATTTTATTGAATTTATAAATGAATAAATACATATTTTCTTTCTATTGTACTTTATTTTTACTATTGTGTAACTATAATTCATTTAATCCTAATAAAATTTAATTTGTTATAATATAAATTAATATTTTTGAAATTCTATAAATACTTTAAATTCCTTTCTTTTTATTTCTACTTTTATCAATTTTTATTATTATATTTAATTTTATTAGAAATTAATTTATTGAAATGATACATATTATAAAAGAAAAAATGAAAATAAATTATATATTATTATCAAGTTTATTATCAAGTGTTTTTGCAAGACCAAGAATTAGTAAATATTATGAAAATTGTTGGTCTGAAGAATTTAATATTCCATGTTGTCAAAATTCAGATACGTTGATCCTTAGAACCACTTATGATGGTATTTGGGGTATGGAAAATGGTGAATGGTGTGGTATTGGAAATAGAAATATTAGACCAATTGATGATTTTCCTCCTTCTCCTCCTCCAATTTTCGATATCGAAACTTTCGATGATCCTGCAGCTGAATGTGATATTTCAGATTCTATTACGGGTGATTCATTAGCTAAAGAAGCACCTTTCCGTTTCGGTGTTGGCTTAACCGGTAGTTATTTCTATTCTTCTACAACCCTCTCTAAAACAATGCGAGAACTCATTAAATATCAATTTAATTCCATGACTTATACCAATCTTATGAAACCTTCTTATGTTCTTGATCATGAAGCCTGTATTGAAAATGCGGCTAATGGAATAGAAGATGTTGTTTTAAACTTTTCAGGAATTGTTGATGGTTTAGATTTTGCCTATAAAAACGGAATCCATATTCGAGGACATGTTTTAGTATGGCATGCTCAAACACCAGATTGGTTCTTTAAAGTAGGATTTGATTCCGAAAATGAGCTTGTTGATCCTGCTACATTTGAATATCGTTTAGAAAGCTATATAAAGCAATATATTAGTTTTGTTCAATACAACTATCCGGGTGTTGTTGATGTATGGGATGTTGTTAATGAAGCAGTTGAAATTGAAAACGAAACACTTTTTGATGCAAGCACAGGATGGAATACACGTGTTCTTACTCTTGATGGAAATGAAAATTTATGGTACAAGATATTAGGACCAGATTATGTTATCAAATCATTTAGACTTGCACGTAAATATGCTCTTCCAAATGTCAAATTAGTTTACAACGATTACAATACATTCCAAACATATCCACACGACAAGACACAAGCCATTATTAATCTTTTAAATATTTTAAGAGAAGAAGATTTAGTTGATGCAGTAGGTATGCAATCGTATCTTGGAGTTGAATGGCCAAGTGTTAAAGAATATGTTAGAGGATTTGAAAGATTCCATGAAGCAGGTTATGAAATCCAAGTAACAGAATTAACGATTTCGGCACCCAGTGGAGATGATTGGTTAGAAAAGCAAGCCAAACAATATGAAGAAGTATTTTCCAAAATCATTGAATGTGTGAATGAAGGATACAATATTTCTAGTGTTACAGTTTTTGGATTACAAGATGGTTATCGATTCTATGGTTCTGATTCTACCAAGACACGTCTTTTCGACCATGATCTTCAAAAGAAACCAAATTATCAATCTATTATGAATATTTTAAAAGAAAACAATGGAGAAGTTAACAATGATGAAATCAACAATGGAGATATCAACAATGAAATTCCAAATGAAATTCCAAATGAACAAGAAACTTCTATTATCATTGATAATGAAAATGATGATAATGAAATAATAATTGAAGAAGATAATGCTATTGAAGTAATTAAACCAAAACCAACTATTAATGAACTAATTTTATAAAATAAAAAAAGAATAAAGTGATAAAATTATGTATTAAAATTATCTATTATATCAATCATTTATTTAATTATTTTTTTTTTAATTTAAAGAATATAAAAAAGATTTAACATATATTTAAATATTTAGTTATTTTTGAATATTTAATTTGTTTATGAAAAAATAAAGTAAAAAATATGAAAAAAATTCTAATAAAAAAAAAATAAAGTAGTATTATTTAATTAAATTTATATAGATTAATATGTTAATAATCGAATTAAATATAAGTCATTTCATTTCTATTTATTATAATCCTTTTACAAAAGTGTAATATTTAAAAATAAAAACTACAAAATATAGTATAATTAATGAAAATAATTATTTTTTCTTTCTTTTTTTTTTTATTATTATTAGTATATTGTGTAATTTTTATTTGGTTAAAGGATATTCCTATTGCTACTATTAAAAATGATATACCTAACATACTTTTAAATGATATATATATAAGAGATAAATGGATTCACATTGTATATCTCTAATTTAAATAGTTATAATATCTTCAAAAACAAAAAGTTTCTCTTTATTTTTTATGAATTTATTATTAAATCAACACATTCATTCTAAATTGTTATAAATAAAAAAAAGTAATATTTTAATGTATATGTACAGCAAAAATATATTTCATAATAAAATAAATTATTATTAGTATAAATTGTTTAGAATTTTTTTTTTACAATTTAAATAATTAAGTAAAGCAAAATCTGAACTTTCTAAAAACAATTAAAAAAAGATCTAAATAATATAAATAATAATAATAATAATAATAATAATTAATATGATAAAAATGAAATTAAAGAGTATAGTTCAGGTATAAAGGAATATATACAAAAAAAATATTTTAATTTTTAAATATATCTACTAAAATTCTCATCTATAACATAAATATTTATATATTAAAATGTTAATAAATAATTATTTCTTTATTTCTTTATATTCATTTATTTTTAAATCTTTTATATAATTAGACTGAAATTCTATCTCACAAAAGTTTAATTTAAAAATGTTTATTAAAAAGAAATTCTATATAATGTTAAGTTTCCAATTACCAATATAAATATAAAAAAGATACAATTAACTGAATTCTTTAAAGTAAATGATATATATATAAGATCTATAATTTATTATTGATAAATTATTTAAGTAAATTTTGCATATACATAGGAATTATAATAAATTTAATTATATATAAATTTATAAAAAGAAGGTTAATTATAGCTTTATTCTTAAGAAATGGATATGCATTATAGTAATACAATTCTTTTATTCTCCATTTAATCATAAAATAAAAATGTATTAAAATTGGGAAAAAAATATTATAATGGAAGAAAAAAAAAGTAATTAATAAAAACCTTATAAAAATAAATACAATTATAATATAATTTGATTTTTAAATGTATCAAATTCAATATATTAAAAAATCTCAATTATTGTATTAATTGGCATTGTTAAAAAATTCAATATTAACTATCCTAATTAAAATTAGATTGTATGAAATATTAAATAATAATCTTTTAATAACAAAACTTATAAATAATATAATTAAACTTATAATAAATAAAGTTATCCATTATTTATTTATCGAATTATAGTTTTAATATCAATTTTTCCATTGTATGATTGTAATAATTACAATTCACTTAATTTATATAATGCTATTTCATAATTTACTTTAATTTTTTTTTATATTTTATTATTGTGTAACAATATTTCATTTATTTTTTTTTATACTATAAATATAAATACCATTTGAATTTCTTTTTTTTATTTTTATTAATATATAAATATAATAAATATTTTTATCATTCAGTGTAATTTAAAATTACTTTTTTAAAAAAGATTATATAATATAAAAATATATAGTAATATATATATATATAAAAGAAAAAATGAGAATAAGTTATATATTATTATCAAGCATACTATCCAGTGTTTTTGCAAGACCAAGAATTAATGAATATAATGGAACTTGCTGGTCTGAAGAATTTAATATTCCATGTTGTCAAAATTCAGATACGTTGATCCTTAGAACCACTTATGATGGTATTTGGGGTATGGAAAATGGTGAATGGTGTGGTATTGGAAATAGAAATATTAGACCAATTGATGATTTTCCTCCTTCTCCTCCTCCAATTTTCGATATCGAAACTTTCGATGATCCTGCAGCTGAATGTGATATTTCAGATTCTATTACGGGTGATTCATTAGCTAAAGAAGCACCTTTCCGTTTCGGTGTTGGCTTAACCGGTAGTTATTTCTATTCTTCTACAACCCTCTCTAAAACAATGCGAGAACTCATTAAATATCAATTTAATTCCATGACTTATACCAATCTTATGAAACCTTCTTATGTTCTTGATCATGAAGCCTGTATTGAAAATGCGGCTAATGGAATAGAAGATGTTGTTTTAAACTTTTCAGGAATTGTTGATGGTTTAGATTTTGCCTATAAAAACGGAATCCATATTCGAGGACATGTTTTAGTATGGCATGCTCAAACACCAGATTGGTTCTTTAAAGTAGGATTTGATTCCGAAAATGAGCTTGTTGATCCTGCTACATTTGAATATCGTTTAGAAAGCTATATAAAGCAATATATTAGTTTTGTTCAATACAACTATCCGGGTGTTGTTGATGTATGGGATGTTGTTAATGAAGCAGTTGAAATTGAAAACGAAACACTTTTTGATGCAAGCACAGGATGGAATACACGTGTTCTTACTCTTGATGGAAATGAAAATTTATGGTACAAGATATTAGGACCAGATTATGTTATCAAATCATTTAGACTTGCACGTAAATATGCTCTTCCAAATGTCAAATTAGTTTACAACGATTACAATACATTCCAAACATATCCACACGACAAGACACAAGCCATTATTAATCTTTTAAATATTTTAAGAGAAGAAGATTTAGTTGATGCAGTAGGTATGCAATCGTATCTTGGAGTTGAATGGCCAAGTGTTAAAGAATATGTTAGAGGATTTGAAAGATTCCATGAAGCAGGTTATGAAATCCAAGTAACAGAATTAACGATTTCGGCACCCAGTGGAGATGATTGGTTAGAAAAGCAAGCCAAACAATATGAAGAAGTATTTTCCAAAATCATTGAATGTGTGAATGAAGGATACAATATTTCTAGTGTTACAGTTTTTGGATTACAAGATGGTTATCGATTCTATGGTTCTGATTCTACCAAGACACGTCTTTTCGACCATGATCTTCAAAAGAAACCAAATTATCAAGCTATTATGAATATTTTAAAAGAAAACAATGGAGAAGTTAACAATGATGAAATCAACAATGGAGATATCAACAATGAAATTCCAAATGAAATTCCAAATGAACAAGAAACTTCTATTATCATTGATAATGAAAATGATGATAATGAAATAATAATTGAAGAAGATAATGCTATTGAAGTAATTACACCAGAACCAAACATTACTGAACCAATTTTACCAGAACCAACACCATATGAATCCATTATTCCTGAGATTAGTACTATTGAATCAGTACCAAGTCAAGGTGCAGTTAGTAATGAAATTTCGGATAGTTTTATTGATCCATCCTATTTCACATGTGATGAACAAGATTGGAAATGTAAATATGAAAAGTCATGTTTATGTATTGTACAAGTTACCAAATGTTTTGTATCATCAAGAAATGATAAAGAAAAGTGTAAACAATTAAGTATTGAATGTTCTAAAATTTGGACTTTATAAATTTAATTATAATTTTTAAAACAACATTAAAATAACTTACAATACATACCAATTATTTATTTAATTTTTTATTTATTTATTTTTTATTTAATATATTGTTAATTAAAGAAAAAATAAATAAAAAGACCTATTTATTATATAAAAAAATATAAAAATAATAAAATTGAAAATAAAAATTAATTATTTGTGATTTATACTATTTAAATAGGATATAAAAAACAAGTATTTAGTTTTTTTATCTTAATGTGAAATATTATATATGTTAATTTTGACATTCATTCTATTATAAATTATATTTATAATCATAAATATCTTTATTAAGGTATCTAAAGAACTTTAAAATCTATTGATATTTTTTTTTCTTAATTTTTTTCTATTAAATAATTAATGCACAAAATCATAATACGAATAAGAAAGAGAAATGAACTTGATTTTGATCATTTCCTGTTAGTTGTATTTTATTATAAATAATTCATTACATTATTTAATAACTACATAAAAAATTTATCATCATCATCATCATCATCATCATCAGTATTATTATTATTATTATTATTATTATTATTATTATTATTATTATTATTATTATTATTATTATTATTATTATTATTATTATTATTGTAAATTGAAATGCCATAAAACAAATTTGTTTTTTTCTAAAGAATGAAGAACTTAGGAATAGTGATTTTTTTAAAAAAGGTTTAATTTAAAAAATATATTTTATTCCAAAATATAAAAAAAAGATAATTAATAAAAATTTAAGAAAACTTTTTGAAAAATATAGTAGCTTAATGGAAATTTAATTATAAAATATAATTAATAGTAAATAGCTATTGCAATGAAATTTTTGATTGTAATAATTGTTTACATGATTAATTTTATTTTTATAATTATTATTTTTGATATTAATATTTTGATATTTTGATATCATGTAATTTTATCTTAAAAATAATTTCTATCTACTTCTTTCAATTTCCATTCTTATAAAATAATACTTTTTTTAAAGTATATAAAATTTTAAATGGATAATTGAATTTTCATATTTTTTTTATTAATATTCAAACAATTTTTTATTGAGATAAAAAAAAGTATTGTTAATAATAAAGTATAATAGTGTTATAAATCATAATAATAATAATAATAAATAAAATATAAAATTCCAAACTATAAAAAAGTAATAAAATAATTTTATAGCATTAAACTTTTAAATATTCTACTACATTGTATTGTTTTTTATTATTCTTATTATTATTATTTTTTTTTTTTTAAAAAAATAGATTAAAAGTTTAATTATTAACAAAAAAAGTGCCACTAATACCTTTAATAGAAAATAAAATTTTTTGAATCTATAATTATACAATAGAATTAGTTTCCTATTGTGTAACAATTAATGTTAAAATAATGAATGTTGAATTTAATTTGATTAAAATATAAATTAAAAAAAAATACTATTTTAATTATATTTATAAAAATTCTATAAATACTTCTTTAAATCCATTTTTTTTTTACTTAATAAAAAACATATACATATATAAAATATACATAAATATATAGATAATACCTAATTAAAATAATAATAATTGTTTTAATAAATATACAAAAATTTTATATAATATTATAAAATAATAATAAAAAAAAATGAGAATAAATTATATATTATTATCAAGTATACTATCCAGTGTTTTGGCAAAATCAAAAATTAGTAAATATTATGAAAATTGTTGGTCTGAAGAATTTAATATTCCATGTTGTCAAAATTCAGATACGTTGATCCTTAGAACCACTTATGATGGTATTTGGGGTATGGAAAATGGTGAATGGTGTGGTATTGGAAATAGAAATATTAGACCAATTGATGATTTTCCTCCTTCTCCTCCTCCAATTTTCGATATCGAAACTTTCGATGATCCTGCAGCTGAATGTGATATTTCAGATTCTATTACGGGTGATTCATTAGCTAAAGAAGCACCTTTCCGTTTCGGTGTTGGCTTAACCGGTAGTTATTTCTATTCTTCTACAACCCTCTCTAAAACAATGCGAGAACTCATTAAATATCAATTTAATTCCATGACTTATACCAATCTTATGAAACCTTCTTATGTTCTTGATCATGAAGCCTGTATTGAAAATGCGGCTAATGGAATAGAAGATGTTGTTTTAAACTTTTCAGGAATTGTTGATGGTTTAGATTTTGCCTATAAAAACGGAATCCATATTCGAGGACATGTTTTAGTATGGCATGCTCAAACACCAGATTGGTTCTTTAAAGTAGGATTTGATTCCGAAAATGAGCTTGTTGATCCTGCTACATTTGAATATCGTTTAGAAAGCTATATAAAGCAATATATTAGTTTTGTTCAATACAACTATCCGGGTGTTGTTGATGTATGGGATGTTGTTAATGAAGCAGTTGAAATTGAAAACGAAACACTTTTTGATGCAAGCACAGGATGGAATACACGTGTTCTTACTCTTGATGGAAATGAAAATTTATGGTACAAGATATTAGGACCAGATTATGTTATCAAATCATTTAGACTTGCACGTAAATATGCTCTTCCAAATGTCAAATTAGTTTACAACGATTACAATACATTCCAAACATATCCACACGACAAGACACAAGCCATTATTAATCTTTTAAATATTTTAAGAGAAGAAGATTTAGTTGATGCAGTAGGTATGCAATCGTATCTTGGAGTTGAATGGCCAAGTGTTAAAGAATATGTTAGAGGATTTGAAAGATTCCATGAAGCAGGTTATGAAATCCAAGTAACAGAATTAACGATTTCGGCACCCAGTGGAGATGATTGGTTAGAAAAGCAAGCCAAACAATATGAAGAAGTATTTTCCAAAATCATTGAATGTGTGAATGAAGGATACAATATTTCTAGTGTTACAGTTTTTGGATTACAAGATGGTTATCGATTCTATGGTTCTGATTCTACCAAGACACGTCTTTTCGACCATGATCTTCAAAAGAAACCAAATTATCAAGCTATTATGAATATTTTAAAAGAAAACAATGGAGAAGTTAACAATGATGAAATCAACAATGGAGATATCAACAATGAAATTCCAAATGAAATTCCAAATGAACAAGAAACTTCTAATATCATTGATAAGGATAATATTTTAGAAGAAATTCTCAATGAACAAATAGCAAAAGTATAAATTAACATTAATCAAAATGAAGAAACTCAATTTTTCTAAAAAATCTTTTTTTTTTTTTTTTTTTTTTTTAAATCAATAATTTTTTTATTTTTACTATTAACTTTCTTTATTATATTATATATTGTAAATTATGTTAAACACTAATAGAATATTTAAAATATAAAGTGTAGACTGAACTAAAATCTATTATAATTTAAATTAAATTTTTTTATGAATAAAAAAGAAATATTATAAAAAAAAAAAAAAAAAAAAAGAGATACTAATAAGAACATTATTCGGTTATCTAATTTTTTTTTTTAAAAAAAAAAGAGAAACGTTTTAAATTTGTTTATTTTTTATTGTTTTATATTCTTTATTATATGAATATGACACACTTTATACACTTTCGAATAACAGAATTAGAGTTTAAAATATATATTTATCCTTTATGGTGATAAATAATATATAACAATAATTTAATAAAATATATAGTATTAAATATTAATTGTTGATGTTGTTTTTTGATATTGTTATTATTACTTTTTTTTTATGGTATATAAATTGAGTTAAATGAGAATTTGGTATTTTTGGTATTTTATTCTCATCATAGGATAAAATAATTTTTATTTTCAAATAAAATGGTTTAAAATACTTTGACTAATAGAAAAAGGTTGGTTAGTATTTCTTTTATTTTAAAATCATAAACTAAAAAATAAGATAATATATATATGAAATAAAAAATATAATTTAAATAATAATATTAATAATAGTAATAATAAAAAAGAAAAAAGATGGTTTATACGTTATGTGATAAAGATAATTTTATTTTATTTTATTTTAAAATTTGAAAATATATTTATATATATGATAAATCTCTTTTGAATATTTAATAATAAGATATTTGAATAGATGGTATTATTTCTAACCGATATCTAATGTTTTTATAAATTTAAAAAAAATATTTATTTTTTTTGTTTTATTCACTTGATTGTTTATTTATATATATTTTTTAAAACTGAATATTTTTAACGATGATAATAAATTAATAAATTAATAGTGACTTTTACATTTTCTTTTAAAGGGTAACTTATTGAAATAATAAATATAGACATTAGTGTTTAATAATTTTCTTTATTTTTTTTTTTAAATAAATAAACTGGTCTTCTGGGTGTTTTTTTTTTTTTTTTTTTTTTACATATACATTCGTGAATGATGACCAGAATTTTGAACATAAGCACGATTTAAGTTTTCATAACTGGAAGAGTGATGAGGATGGGCATAAACATGTGGAGTATGAGTATGATTCATTCCATAAACATTTGGTGGAACAGGAGCCGCACCAGATTGATAATAACCAGCAGGATGAACACCATTGGCATAATTCATCATTACCTCTGGATATTCCTGATTGAGCATACCTGGAGTGTAGGATCTTCTTTTAGATTTCTTAGATGTAGCCGGTGAAGGCATTGGAATCACTTCAACTGGACCCATACCACCCATACTATAAAAGCTTGGGGATGGTGAACCTAGTATTTGAGAATGACGATGTTGTTCATGTAGGTGTCTCATAGAAGCATCTTTACTATTTTTCATTACTAAACTATGACGTTTTTTATTGTCATTGGAAGGTGGAGTAACTTGTAATCGAATAGGATTCTTACCATTATTTTTACTAATCATATGAAGTGGAATATCATCATCATCATCATCAACAACAGCACTTGATTCACTACTACGATCTGTACTAGTATTGCTTCCATTAGGATGTCCACGAGCTTGAGTTGATGAGGAAGAATGTTCATCAATGGAATATGTTTGCTTAATATTATCATAGCTTTTAGATTTTTTATCGATATTAAGATAGGTGACAGGCATTACTTTTAAATGTGAATTACTTACACGACGGCTTTTTCCTTTATTGTCTTTTACTGGACACATTGTTGCCTTGGATTCTTGTGCCCAACGTTCAACACGTTCTGCACGTTGACGATTCAGTTCCTTTTTGATAGCATCTTCCCTTTCTTCTCCTTTTTCATCCTTTTTAGTACGATGATTAACAGAGTTATGGGTGGTATAGGCATTTGCATTAATGATGGTACCATAAGGTAAATTAATCAATGCTGGATTTGGAAGGTTCATGTAGGCATTTGGATTCATATTATTTACATTAGCATGATTATTGATTTGGCTTGGACCTGAAAAATTACGGTTCAAGAGTTTATTCATTGGTATATTAATTAAAGGACCATGACCAGTTCTTGGTAATTGTGGATAAGAGGAGGAGCGTCGGTTGGCAAGAGATTGTAGATTACCTAAAATATCACTATTTACATTACACCAAGATTGTCTCTTGACAGCAGCCGTTTCTAAACTTTGTTTAGCTTTTATAATTCGACTAGATTTACTTGGAACACCAGCAGTTCCTTTAGGTTGACCTGTGGTTTCTAATATTGGTGGTGTATTTTTAACTTGAGCTGAATGTGGCATGTTTGTTATTTCTTGAGAGTTAAAACTAACCAATTTTTTGGTATTATTCATAGATTTTATTTTTTCAGAGATAGGATTTTGATTTTGAGAATGATGATTCTTACCCAAGAAGGAATAAGCTTGTTGGATTTGTTCATAAGGTACTTGATGACCTTGTATATTCACAACTAATTTTGTGCTATCTGCTTGAGAAGGTGGTGGAGGAACCCAGAAAGAGGTATTTGGGTCGACTGGAACGCTAGGAGTAATAGAAAAATCAAAAGAAGGAGGAAGTGAAGGTGTTGAAATTCCTTGGCTATTGATAGCTGGAGATGTAATATTCTGTTCTGGAGATGGTATATAGAAAGAACCGTTAGGATCAATATTACAAATACCTGATTCAATAGGGCCAGATATATCATTTGATGCTTGTTGAACTGGTAAACCAGAAGATAAACTCCAAAAAGAACTATTCAAATCTGCAGCAGGTGGCATAGAAAGCATTGAGATGGAAGAAAAACGTTTATTTTGTTGATTGAATTGACCTACATCTTCAGGTTCAACACCAAGTGTAGGGTTTTCAGTTAAAATGACTGGTTCTTCTGATTTTTTTTCTTCAAAAGCTTCAGTTTCTTTTGGTTTTTTGGTTTTTTTATCTTTTTTACTCTTTTTTCCTTTTTTGTATTTTTTCTTTTTACTTACGATTTCTTCTTTTTCTTCTTCACTAACATTAGAATCGGTATCTTCATGAGATTTTTCTTCTTCATTCATTTTACTATTTATTTCATTTTCACTTTCATCTTTTAGTATGAAGCCATTTTTCATGGGATAAATGATTTCTTTATCAATATCACTATCATCCTCCTCGTCATCTTCATCGTCATTACGTTTTATAAAGATATGACTAAAATCATGATTATCAATACTTTCATCTTCTTCTTCTTCACTATCTGAATCACTAGTTGTTAGGTCTTCGCTGTCTTCTGTTTCAGATTCACTACTAGTATTTTCTTCCCATTTTTTAATCTTCTTTTTTTCCTTCATAGCATGCCTTTGCATTTTTTGATTTTCCAAGTTAAGTTCTTCCTGACTATTTTTCTTTGAAGATTGTGGAGTTGGTAAAGCTGGATTTGATAAAATGGCTAACTTTGGAGTATTTTTTGCTTGACCCTTTTTTAACTTTTTTAATAATTTTTTATTTTCAGGTGTAAGTATGATAGGTTGACCCAAAATAGCAACACCACTAAAATTACTAGCAATACTTCCTCTACTATTTCTACTATTTTCAGAGGATTTTGATACTGTATAGGAAGAAATAGTTGAAACAGAAGCTGGACTTTCCATGACACCTTGATTCATATTCTTATTATGAGTAAGTTGAAATGATGTAGGTGAATGAATTTTTTCATTACTATTCACTCTTTGTAATTTTTTTAGTTCTTCACAAGACATTGCACTAGCTATTGATTGTTGATATATAATTCCTTGAGATTGAATTGGAGTTGCTTGATTTGAATGAACAGAATTAGTAATGGTGTTATCAGAATTGGTATCATTGCTAAGATCTATTGATTTTTCTGGAAGCCCAATTTCATTATTAAATGCTAATGTTTCCATCTATTTTCATTTTCGAAAAATACATATATATATAATGTATCATTTTTAATTTTTGTTTTCTTTATTATTATTATTATTATTATTTTTTTTTTTACTTACCTTTTTTTTTTAATTATTATTATTATTTTCTTTTATTTTGTATTATTATATGATAAAAATGGTGAATACTATTATTATTATTTATAAAAAATATATCTTTTTTTTTTTTTTAATATTAATCACCAAACTTTTATTTTATTTAATAATAAGAGTAGTGATAAAATATAAAATATATCCAACGGTTTAAATTTTTACTGTTTTTCTTTTTTTAAAAAAAATAAATTTTTCATAATAAATGATTCTTATTTATGAATTCTTTTTTTATAATATTAATAAATTTATAATATAAATTGATTGTTATATGTATAATTTCCTTTCTTTTCTAAGAAATATTATTTATATGTTGGTATTAAATAAGATTGAATAGATAAAAATTAAAATGTATATTCTAAATTAATTACAAAACTTTCAATTAAATTATTACTGAAAATTTTGTTTTAAATAAAAATCAAAGAATAAATAATTGATTAGGTATTGCAATATATTAATATATTCTATATATATACTTTATATGTATTCCTTATAAAAAATTTGGTTAAAATGGATTGAATAAAAATCCTTATTTGAAGATTAAGTTGAATATGTATATATAATATTTATGTTATTTATGCTATTTTTACATATTATAATCAGTAAATGTATGTATGTGTTATAATATATTTAATGTAATTATTATTTTTTGTTTTTATATGTTAATCCTTTTTTTTTTTATTATTATTATTATTTTAATAACAATTTACTAAAATTAAATAAAATTTTTTTATTTTTTAAAAAAAAAATAATTATCTTTTTAAAATTTTATGATATAAATATTACAAATATGTACTTTAAGTCTTCACTTTTTGATATTTAATAACTAGTTTGGTATTTTATTTTAAAAAAAATGTTATGATATATAATTTTTTTATTTTTAAAATAAAAAAAAAATAAAAATTAAAATTCTACTTTTTTTATCATTTCTCTCTTTTTTCTTAAAAAAAAAAATAATATTTTAATTGCGTTATTTTTATTATTCCTTAAAAAAAATAATAAATTAGCAATAAATTATTTCTTTCTTTTTTTTTATTTTTACTTCATTTCTTTCTTTTTTTTTTTTTTTTAATTATATTGTAATTATAAAAAAAATATTAATAATACTAATAATAATATAAAATACAATATATAAATTAAAAAAAAATAAAATTTTTCTTAAAATAAAAAATGGTTAAAAAGTGAAAAAAAAAAAAAAAAAGGAAACTTTTTTCTATTTTAATATATATTTATATAAAAATTTTTTATTACATTTTTTATATTTAAAAAAAAAAATGATGAAATCTTATTATTAATAAATAAAATTATTAATAATTAAATAACAATAAAAAAAGAAATGGATGGTATTTATTAAAAAAATAAGGAATAAATTTTAAAATTTAATATATTTAAATAGTATTGAAATAATATAAAAATTATATTGTTTCGTAGATTAAAATTTATTTAATTATTATGTATTTGTTTATTCATTTATTTAATACTATTATTTTTTAATTTTCATTTAATTATAAATTATTTCTTGATGTTTCAGAATACGAATAAAAAATGAATTGAATCCTATTTTATTATAATATATTATATTATATATTAAATTAAGTTCATCATATATATTAAAATACATTTCAAAATATTATCTTATTTAATTATTGGAAGATGATTAATTAATAAATCTTATTTCTATTAAGAATAAAAACATCTAATATTAAAAATTAATATATTTTATATTTAATAAGAATATATTGTAATATATATAATAATATAATTAATATTTTTTCAATTTTAAAAAAAAAGCCAAGGAAAAATATGCAAGAAAGTAAGCACTAAAGCAAGCATCATTAAATAAAGGAAAATAGGAAATTGGAAGTAATAATATATAAATATATAATATTAAATAATAGTATATGAACATGAATGTGTATTGGGTAATGTGGTAGTATTAATATTAGCAGCAGTAGTAGTAGTCATTACTAGGTTTCATTATTATTTAATATTATAATAATGAAACATAGTAATCTAGTAATAAAATATTAATTATCATTATTTAATGATAACCCTTAATATCTGAAAAAGAGAATTAATTAATAATGGTACAACGGAAATAGAATACACATCTTTTATCCACCTTATTTACTCTTGTTTTTTTTATAATTAAAAATAAATATTTAAAAAGTTAAAAGGCAAAAAAAATGAGATATTTCCAATTAAACAATAACAAAATAATAAACCTTTTCTTATTATTTTTTTCATCTTTTCATTATTGCACCTTTATAAACCACTTTCATCATCATCTTAGGATGAATATGCTTTAATGAAATTGGCTTTAAAGATGATTGGTGATGTTAAATTTCATATAACAAATCCTTTTAATATTCAAAGATCTTCTTCTAAAATATTATTTGTTTTTATTTTATGGTGATGGGTCTATTGGTGATGTATTATAAATATATTATTCATAGGATTATACCACAAATTTATAAATAGAATTGGTATTAACCTATATTATTATTTTCTTATTTGTGAGAATTATGAGAATTATAGTAATTAAGTAGGCTGATACTATCAACAAACCTTTATTATTCATTTCATAACAGCCATATGATCTACTCTACAAATTTATAAATAGAGCTAATAAACATTTACTTTTTTATTAGTTCTATTTATATTTCATTTCTTTATTTCTTTACTAAAGTTTTCTTTCTTTCACTCATTCCTTTATCTCCTTTTTTTTGTTGATCATTGGTTTAATATAAATTTTTCAATTTACCAAAAGATATATCATATATTACATTATATTACAATATTAAAAGAATAAATCAATAATAAAAAGGTTAATAAAATAGGGTAATTTTATTAAAAAAAAAAGTAGACTTGAGGCATGTTATAAACGATCACAATGTTTATCATAAAATGAACACACACGCACAAAACGTCTAAAAGACAAACTTTCCTTTTTTCTTTGTTATTAAAAATTAAAAAAAAAAACTTTTTTTTTCATTAATATAATAAATTAATATTTTTTTAATTTTCTCAGGTTTTTTCTGGTAAAATTTTTCCAATTTTCTGGTAAAAAAATGATTTAATATATCAATATATTATTGATATATTATAAATAATATTGTATGTTTATTAAATGAATTAAGTTATATAAAATAATATAATTATTTTATATATAAAACAATTAATATTAAATGTAATATCATATATAATAATATATGAAATATTAATTAATATTTAATTTTTAATTAAAATAAGCACATTTTTAAAATTTGATAAAATTTAAATTGATAAAATTAAAATTAATCTACGGATTTAAATAGAAACATAGTTTTATATATTTGTTTATAATCTAATATATAGAATTTTTATATAGAATTAATATTTTTCAAATTAAAAAGAAAATTGAAAGAGGAGGAAATGAACCAGGAGTGAAGGGAAGAATAACAACATAACAACATAATAATAATAATAATAATAGATGTGTAATAATAATGTAATAATGTTGAGATAAAGGAATAAAAGAATTATAATATAGCTATTATATAATAAATTATTTCTTATTAGACGTTTTATGATATTATATATATAAATTTAGGGAAAGAAATTATTAAAAAGTATTTAAAAATAATGAATAATTCCAAATAGTATAACAATAGACAAAAATAGTATAATTAATATTTTTATTTTTATAATTTAAGAAATATTCATTTAAAGATTAAGTTATTAAAATTTAAATATTTAAATCTATATATAAATATGGAAAAGTTTGAAAAAGAAATGTTATATGAATTGATTAAATAAATTATATAATCTTTAATAACCCTCTTTCTCAATACATAAAATATTAAAAATGGAAACATAATTTAATAAACAAAAATAAAAACACTATAGTTATTATATTTATTTAAAAAATAATATAATAATGTAACTATATATCTAAATATATAATGTTGCTATTTTTATAGATGTGTGTATATGTATTAAATTGTAACTTTTTTTTTTTTTAAAAAAAAAAAGTTGTTTATAAACAACATTAGCAACAATAAATACCTATTAAGATTAATCTATTCTTTTTTCTTTTTAAAAAAAAAAGAATACTAGTAATAAAACTAAATAATAGGTTTTTTTAAAATGCTAATTAATAATAAACTTTCTAATTGCCAATAAAAACTAGAAATTATTAGAAAATATATAAAAGAATTGAATATAATAGTTTTTATTTTTTTTCATTATTTGAAATTTAACAAATACTAAAATTAGATACTGCATGAAAATGGTTTTAATTTATATTTATATTAAACCTTGATAATCTACGAATATGCAGTCTTTTTATTTTAATATAATTTTTAAATAAGAAAGCTTTTTAAAAGTATAAGATTTTTACAAAATTAGATAATCATAATAATATTAATAACTCTATAATAAATTTGTAATTAGAATAACTATTATACATCTTTTTCTTTTTTTACTCTTCCTTCATGAATACATTCTCTTCTTTTTTTTTTTTTTTTTTTTTGTAAAAATAATAAACGTTTTAAACTATAGTCGTTTATTTTTTTTTTTTTTTTTTTTTGATTCTTAATTAAATATAAAATAAATGAATTTTTATTTTTAATTATTTTTTTTTAATTTAGGAATTTAAATTAATAAATATATAAAATGATTGGTATATATATTACAATACATTACAATAAATGGAATTGTATATATATTAAATTAAAAAATGTTTTTTTATAAAATATTTCTCCATATTTTAAATAATAATAAAAGGTTTAGTTAAGTAAGCAAAAACGGTGTGTATGTGTACTTTTTTTCAAATAATTATATATATATATTTTAAAAGTATTTTAGTTTTATTACCTTAATTAGTATGTTACTTTAATAAATTTTTAAAAATACCTTGCCTCAATTTTATACATATTTTATTTTTATACTACTAATTTTTAAAGAAAAAAAAAGAGGATTTTTTGGAATACTATAATTTCATGATATGATTCTACTAAATATATATATATATTTTAAAAAGTTTGAAATGACAATATATATATTGAAAGATGATGAAGTCAAAGTTATTAGTAGTGTCATTAATAAATGAATAGTATGATATAATTTAAGAGACAAAAAAAAAGATATCATGAATAAGCAGCAACATAAAAAAAAATATTATTCATATTTTATATTTTTATAAATATTAAAATTAAAAATAAAATATAAACACAAAAACTAAAAAAAAAAAAATAAACGAAATTTTATATTAAAATGAATAGCTTAATTTTATCCTCATAAATGAAGATGTCAATATTTTCCAATAATAACAATCAAAAAGTGACAATAATAGAAATTTTTAAACTATTATTTCTTAAATAGCAACAGCTATATAAAAGTATTATTACATTATTTATTTTAGATGGTGAGTTTATATATATACCAAAGGAATGTATTGATAATATAATGTTTTATATATATATTTTCAAAAAATATGAATTAAAATAGAATTTAATATACATAATATACATAATACCTTGATTGTACAATAAATGAAAAAAAGAGAATTTATAAAAATTAATTTTCTAATGTTTTTGTAAAAGAATCTTTTATATTATACCATTTTTTATTATCCCATATAAATAATATAATAATCAGCTTTTATTTAAAAAAGAAGGGAAAGATGCTAATGTTCATTTTATAGTGTATTTAGAAAATGTAACTGTACTAAAGATATCACTTTTTTTCCCTTGCTTAAAAAAATATTTTTATTGAAATGTTTATATATATATATTAATATATTAATAGTTAAATGAAGTATATGATAAATGTATTATAATTATAATGTTATATATATTATAATATAGTAATATAATACATTAAATTTTTTCAATATCAAATATATATTTTTATTTAATTAGGAAATTTTACCTACTTTTTTTTTAAAAAAAAAAATGAATAGTACTTAAGGAGGGTCAAAGTTTTAAAGTTTAAACTATGTATGCATTTATATCCATAAAAATATACATTATAGATTACAAAAGTCAATAGAATACCTTTTTTTTTAATATAATAAATTAAAAAAATAAACTAATATTTTTTCCCAAGTGATTTTAATTAGTCTAGTTTGAGACATGGACTGACATGAACTATTTTTATACCTTTTACTATTCTTCTCTCTGATATCTCAGTAATAAATGACTTTTGTTATTTTTAAAAACTATTTTGAAAAATATGTCTATATACCTTACCATTTTTTTATACTATTTAAAAAAAAAAAAAAAAAGCACCTATAAATATGATATATATCATTATTAATTAATTATTTATATATATATTTAAATTGTATTGTCCTTAGAAAAACAAATAAAGCAGAATGATATTATTTAGGTAATTAACTATCTTTTTGTTGGATTGAAATCCTCTTTATTCATTTATTATTCCAATATTAATATTAATGATATTGGAATATTGAATAGATTTTTTTTTATTTCAAGTTATAT
This sequence comes from Piromyces finnis, assembly GCA_002104945.1. NCBI lineage: Eukaryota > Fungi > Neocallimastigomycota > Neocallimastigomycetes > Neocallimastigales > Neocallimastigaceae > Piromyces > Piromyces finnis. Next base: position 320,364 of record MCFH01000043.1, read on the forward strand.
AGTGAGAGTCATTTTATCATTAAATATTAAGATTTTCATTTTCATTTTTCATTATTTATTATAGTTTTCTATGTTTAACATTAATACAAGAAATTTTAATTAAATAACCTAAATTATTATTTTTTTTAAAAAAAATAATTGTATGACTTTGACTATTGTAGATTTTAAATATATAATATTTATCTTTTAAAAAATGATTAAATATACACAATAACAATTCATTGGCATTGGAAAATTGTAAATGCTTTTCTTTTAGTGAAAAGAATAAAAATATAACAACCTTTATAAATAATATTAATAATAGTAATTATATTAAATATTGAAATATTAGATATTAACTTTCACTGTCATCAGTAATAATAAATAAAAAGAAAAATAAAATAAATATAATTTTAATAACAATATTACATTCATTATTATAAAAACAATAGTTAATTAAATAATTAATTAATAATTATATCTAAACTTTATTTAAATATATATGTATATTTAATGTTATAGGGATTAATAATACTATTTTCTATTATTTTCTATTCATTTATATTTTATATATTTTTTTTCTTTAAAAAAAAAACATCTTTTGTCATTATTATACTTTCAAAAAAAAATAAAATATAGAAAAAGAATAAATAAATTGAAAAATAAATGAAATTGGATGGCGTTTTTTATTTTTATTATTATTATCTTTAAAAAAAAAGTATTTAAAAACTTTAAAGTTTAAAAATAATATTACTTAAAATGGAAATAAACAATCAAAATATTATTAATTTAATAAAATTAAAATTTCTTTGTTTTTTTTTCTCTAATTGATATATTTATTTAGTTTTAAAGGAAAAAGATATTGAGATATTAAAAGGAACAAAAAAAAAAAAAAAAAAAAACAACTAACAACAAAAAAATTAATTCATTTAATAAAAAAACATTAAGTTTATTGGAATTTTGAATAAATTTTTGATCTTATCATTTTAAGAAGAAAAAAATTTTTTATTATTTGATGGATGATCCACCAAAGGTTAGAGTTTTTAATGTTTATTAAATGGTCGCAACTATTGGTCGAAAATTTTTATTATAATCTAAAAAAAAAAAAAGTAAAAAATACAATCAATAAAAAAAGATATTTTGTTATAAAGTTTTTTATTTTTATTACTTTTTTTAATTATTGAATAGATATATTTTTAAATATATTAAATATATATTACTAAATTAACTAATGTCTCGATAGTTTTCATAATGTTTTTTTTTTTTTAATATAAAATAAAGAAATTCTATTCATTAAATTTCTAATTAAATTGATACATCATGATAAAAAAAAAAAAAGGTTTAAATTTGTAACATAAAAAAAAAAAAAAATAATTGAAATTCCACCTATTAAATTTCTAGTTTAATTTGATCTTTTGATAATATAGATATTTTCAAAAAAAAAAAAAAAGTTATCAAGAGTATTATCATCAAAAAAAAAAATAAACTTTGATTATTTTACTAATAAGGCAAAAAAAAAATAAAATAAAAAATAAAAAAATAAAATAAAAACTTTTAAATACAATAAAAATAAAAAAAAAAATACAATAATAAATTGCTCTTTATATTATAAATATATATATTAGGTATATTAATTAGTAAATACTATTTAATTAATGATGCTTATAAAAACTTATCATAATTATTTTATTTTTTTGTTTGTTTTATATAAATTATGTGTATAAATAACTAATAAATATTTTAATAGTTTGATTTCATTTAAATATGAAATAATGTTTTTATCTTTTGAAAAAAAAAATGGAAACAAAATTAAAAACACAAGGTATAAACAATAAATTAAAATATATATATATATATACTATAACGTTTAATAATACTTTTTAATTTTCATGCATCTAATATTTATATTAATTTTTTTTAATTAATATAAATATATAAAAAGATGTATTTATTTATAATTTTTTTTTATTTTTTTTTTATTTATGTGCAAAAATAAGGATATAAAAAGTGTGTCAATAACTTTAAAATACTTTTTTTTTCTTTTACGTTATTTTGTTGTATCTTTATACACTTGAATATCTATTTATAATTTTTTTTTTTTACTTCTATTTTATATACGTTTAACTAAATCTTATATGGAGTTTATGAAATATAGCTTTAATAATGTTGATAATTGTTATGCTATTTGGAAATTAAAAGAATGAAAAAAAAAAGTTTTCTTTTTTCTTCATTATCTCCTTTTTTAAATTTTATTTTTCCTTTTTTTCTTTTTACATGAAATCATCTTCAAATTCTTCGAAATCAACATCACCATCAAACTTATTGGATTTCATTTCTTCTTCCTTGATAGCACCAACATAGTTCTTCATATCATACATTTTTTGGTAATCTTCTCTCTTCTTCATTTCAATTTCACGCTAAAAATAATTTAATATAAACAGTGTTGTTGTCATTGTTGTTCAAAAAAATAAGATGATAAATAATGAAATAATAGCAAATAAATAAAATTATATTAAATATATATATATTTATTCATTCATTTATAATATTATATATATTAAATAGTTTTAAAAAGTATTTATATAAAAATAGTATGATTCTATTAGTTATAATTATTTATGTATCATTAAAATTTCATTTGTATCCTTTATTTCTCTTAAAGATCTATAAATAGATAAATCATTTAACTAGTATTACCTTTCTCTTTTCTTCGGCGTACTTTTGTTGTCTTAATTGTCTTTCATGAGCAATCTTTTCAGCATTTAAATCTGGGTTACGTTCAACCTTGGTCTTATTTAAACGGTTAATAATTTCATTAACTCTCTTTTCAACCTTAATTCTTTTGACCTATTTTAAAATAAAAATAAAAAAAATAAACCATATCATTAAAAAGGCGAAATTTGTGTATTACCATTTATTCCATCCATTATACCCTATTATTAATATTTTTATTATTACTTAATTTTTTTCATTTTTAATATTTACCATTTTTTGGTTAAAGAAGGAAACTTGACCAACATCCATACCTGGGGTCTATTGATTATTTTTTATATCAAAAGATGGCCAAAACCAATCCATAATTAAAATTAGATCATGATAAAAAAAAAGAATTTATATATAAAAATTAACGATTTTTGTAATAAAATTAAATATTATGATAATTATAAGGTTATTAAAATAAATTTATAAGAATTTTTTTATTTTTCTCTAGTTTTATTCGTTATATATTGTATTAATAAAATATATATTTACCTTCTTTAAGTTACTCCATGGAGTGTAGATAATAGTGACATGATCCTTTTTGTTACCTTCAATACTGTTAGCCTTGGTAAGTTGAGCTAAATCGTTAAGAAGGTCTGGATTAATTTTATCCCAAGTTTCACCCTTCTTTAAACGAAGGTAAACGTGAGCAGAACTAAATTTATCAGCGTGGAACCTTTTTTTTATTATTATTAAAGGTTAAAATAAATTGTATGGAAATGAATATTAGTTTAGAAAGAAAATTTGTTTATAAAAGATCTATTAATAAAATATAAAATTAAATAGATAAAAAATAAAATGTAATTTTTTTACTAATAAATTTCATCTTTAATTATTTCTAATATGTTGCTTACCAAACATCTTCTTCCCAACCATATTTAATTAATTCTTCATCTATTTATTATATTAAATAAATATATATATTGAAATATATAAAAATAGTTTAATATATTTGATGGTGAAAAATCATTAAAAACATTCAGAATTAGTGTTTTAAAATCTTTGATATATTTTAAACTTAAAATATTGATTTTGATTTTTATTATTGTTGAATTGTAAAAAATCTTTAATATTTACTTTCATATTTATCTCTTCCCATATAGACGATGCTATCTGGTTGGGCTATTTATCGGTATAAATAATTTTTGGGAAAAATGAAATATAAAAAAAAACAACCATCAAAAAAAGTCGTTCGATTTATTTTAATAAATAAAAATTTTCATTTGCATTAAATTAAATAATAATAATAATAATAATAAAAAACATTATTAGTGATGTTCAAGATTATTATAAATTTTCATTTTTCAATTTATAATTATTTGTTTAAATATATATTTAAAATTACCGGAACTAGTAAAATAGAAAACCATTTTTATTTATCTATTATATAATTTCAATTTAAAATATAGAAATAATAAATATATATATAAGTTTATATAAATTGTTAATAAATAATATTTTTTTAAAAAAAAAATAAAATTATTTGAAATAAAAGAATATATTTATAAAGAAGGCATATTTAAAACTTGTAATAAAAATAAATATTTTACGATTTTCATGTAATAAATAATAAAAGAATTATATTCTAGATTATTTAAACTATTAAATTTAATAATTGTAAAAGAAAGAATTTCATTTCTTAATCAATTAAGATTTCAAATTATAATTTTCCCTCTTTTTTTTTTTTTTAATTTTTATATAAAAGACTATTATGCCATAAAAATGAAATCTTCATCACTATCAAAAGTAAGATTATTATTCTCTTTTCTTTTTAAACAAAAAAAAAGAAAAAAAGAAAAAAGAAATTTTAAATTTTAAAAATAATTTAATTATTCTTTTTAAAGTTAGCTATTTGTATAATTTATTTGATTGTTTCTTTTTTTGCATTTATATTATAATGTATGAATAATATCATTTGATATTATTTTTATTTCTTCAATTCATTTTTTACTTTTTGCCTTCCCTTCTCTTTTTTTTTTTTTTTTTTTACCTTTTATTTCAATAAAAAATGTTTTGTTGTATGACAAAAAAAAGGGAATTTTTTTTTTTAAATATTTTTTGTATGTAATAAAAAAATTTTTTTAAATTTATTGTACATTAAATTAAATTTTTTGTATCAAAGATACATTAAAAGTTTAAATGAATAAACATTATTTTCATTCTATAGTTTTTTTAAATAAAAAAAAGGAAAAGGAGTATTTAAAAAAGTACTATAGTTATTGAATTATATATAAATATATGTTATTTTATAATTATATAAACATTAATATTAACATAATTATTATTAGTGTATTGTTTTATTAATTTGTTTTAAATAAAACATTTTTATCCAAAAAAAAAAGTATCGATATTATTTAATTTATTATTATTTATATTACAAATTGTAGTTTTTTAAATATATTTTTTTTTGGAGGGTTTGTTTTATTTTTATAAAACTCTTTTAATATCTAAATGTAAAATTATATATCTATAAATTATGAATTAAATGTTTGAAAAAAGCTAAATGTAATTATTATATACTAAAAAAAAAAAAAAAAGGTTGTTTTTAAATGCTAAGGTAATATTTTTCTTTTTCTTTAAATACTGAAAGTATATATAATAGAATAATTTAAAAAATAAAAATATATTGTTTTTTAATAGCAATTATTAATAACTGAATTATAATATAAATCCTTTCTTTTAAATAATTATATACTTTTTCTTTTCATTTAATTATGCTAGCGTGTTCCTTTACTTATTAATAAATGATAAAGGGTAAAAGCATTAATAAAAGAAAGGCAATTAATTTATTCATGGAAAAATGCATTTGTCTATACGCTGAGCTTGGATTACATTTATTTGGATTATCCCCATCTTCCACAGTACAGAAAGTATAACCTAAAAGTTGAATAGAACAAATATCGGGTTCTTTATCTTGATTAAGTTTAACATGATTTGATATACAAATTTTACTATAGGTTACCGTATTATCATCATATTCATCAATAGTACAATTTGTAAAAACTCCTTGAATAGTTTCTAAGGAAGTCTTGTCCGACTTTTCTATTGGAATATATTGATTATTTTTAGATATGTTAGAAATGGTATTGCGAATGTCGTGAGGGAAGTTTTCAGAATAAATTAATGGGAAATTAATAATGACAACACGATTAAATTGACATGTTTTGGGCTTAATTTTTTCGAAATAGGATCCTATTAAACACTTGTAATAATTGTCATTAAGATAGTATACTTGATCAACCGTACAGGTCTTTTTAAAACATTCCGTTTCTTCCCCTTCACTATCCACTACACAATAGAATAATTCATTACTATTTGTTAATACATAGGCAGTATCATCAATTTCAACACATACTTGTAAACTAACTTCACAATAATACATCTTTTTATCAATAGTATAGTAATATCCACTTTTGGTAGTCTTGGTTAATAATAATTCTTTTGTTTTTGAAATGGTATAGTGATAGATATACTCTTCATCTGGATGTAAAGAAGCTTTAATGAAACCAACATGATAGGGTGATATCCAAGTATCGGTATCTTTCTGTTGAATAAGGTAATTAGTTAATGTGTCATAATAAAATACGTCAGATTTGGGTTCATAGATTTGGCATCTTTTATCGTTACATCCAAAAAGGGTAATTCCATAAAACGTATTATTAAATAAATGATATTGAGCACTTTGATAATTAATATTTTCAGCAAAGAAATAACCAGTGGTAGTAATTTGTTTTGCAGCATTACTGTTCAAGAAGTAAAGGGTAGTGTTATGGGAATAGGCAAATACATTAGTATTAATGGATGAACTCATAAAACATTGACCTGTTTCTTTTGACTTGATTTTTTCCTTAGCTACAACCAAGTAACCTTCAGCTGTAACACAAAAATCATTTTTCGCAATATCGTATTTAGGGGTACAAGTATTCCCTTTAAATTGACAAATATTTTCTTCATTGGAATTGACGAATGAGTATTTATCATCATCCACAGAATATTTAATTAAACGCTTAGAAACATCAACGTAATAGGTATCACTAGCTGGTTTATCCATAATACGACAATTGTTATTATCACACTTGTATAAAAGAACGTCTTCATCATTGTATTCCTTTATTTCAGTATTATGAACTAATACATTCTTTCTGACATTAATAAAATAGTAACCTGAATCATGAATTTCTAAAATGAGACCATCACTAATTTTATAGATTTTTTCACCTACTGTAAATAGATTATCACTGTATTGGGAAGAAATCTTAATACAATTCTTGAAGGAAGGAGTGCTAAGAGATGATGTACTACTGGAAATAATTTCATTATTTTCAACAATGGTTTCAGTTGCAAAATAAATAATGGAACGTGTTGAATCAGTACAATATTCTCCGGCAATGACACTAGTGATGCGTGGACTTTGTGAAGAAAAACGTGAATTATCAACGTAACATACATCATCATCATATGTACAAATTGGAATTGTTTTTATTTCTTCAGTTGAGAGTTCATTACATTCACCACCATGACATATAATTAAAGTAGAAAATGCATTATTTGATCTAGCTTGTAAAGTTACTCTTTTATTGATTTCTTCTTCATCAATACTATCGTTAGTATCAACTTCTTCATTTATACTTTGTTCTTTTGGTTTGTCTTGACTTCTATTGGTATGATATACAAGAGTATTCAAAAATTCATCATTATCATCATCATTATCATTTGGAAGAATAATAATAGTTTCATCATCCTTGCCAGTAACATCATCATCCATATCCTCACTTTCCATATCTCTTCCTTCATTATTAGCATTTAAAAAGGAAACAATTCTTCCAGCAGAAGAGAAAATACCATTTTCAACTTTAATTGTTTTGCACTTATTTCCATTGCAATCAATTAAAACATTTTTACTGCTTCCAGAAAGGTAAAAACCATTATTTTTTTTCTCTCTGGTACAAATAATTTTTTCGGTATAGGTAGACGAAACACAATGAATAATTGATTCAAAATTCGATTTACTATCCATATTTTCAGCATCATAATAGTAACCAACAGAAGCTTTTTCTGCTTCACAGATAGATGATGTTTTACAATGAATTAATAATTCTGAGTTATTTTGAACAAGGTAATAGCCAGAGTTTGCACGTCTAGTAGTACAATCAGTTCCATTACTACAATAAATAATAGATTTATTCATTTTATCTACACCGTTATTAGGATAATAGGAATAGCGAAGCGTTGAATATTTACATGATGAATTAGAAGTACAAACAATAACTCCTGAATTACCATATTCTGCTATGTAATAACCATTATTGACTGGTTGAGTAGAGCAATTACTACCAGAACAATAGATTAAAGGTTTTATAAAATGATCAGAGCCAGAATTAATGAAATAGGTATTAACAGGTATTATTCTTTGACAATCCCCTGAATCTTGACATTTAATAATTGCTGGAGTTTGTCCATTATTAATTACATAACTACTATCCACGTAATAACCTTCCTCATTAACTATATGGATATAATTGTTTTCGCATTGATACCCTTTGTTAGTTTTTTCATCAAAATAATATTCGCCTTCATTACATGTATGGGAAGGAACACAAAGTTGAGTACTACTGGAACAGGTATAGAGAGTGATACGATCAGAACTCAATAAACTACTACTAATACTATCAACTTTTTCATATCTAGCATTTATAATATAAATTCCATCCATAGCCACACGAGTAATAGAATTAGATTTAATTTCAAAAAGAGTGGAAATTGTTTCTTTAATACCAGGGAAATTCCCTGCATCTACAGTAGCATAACGATATATAGCATTATTCATGGTGGTGTAAGTAATATTTTTATTTGTGGAATCAATACTTTCAGAATTAATAAAAAATTCATGAACGACGAAATTTATATCATTGCCATTATCAATTTCCTTTTGGTAACAATAATTACCAGGTTTAAGTACAGTAGTGTTATCCGTTACGCAGGTTTGCGCTTCGTTTGCTTTACAACCGGTTTTGTCACATTTAATAATCACATTATTACTCGTTTTGTCAGAGTTATAAAAATAACCATCATCTGGGTCAAAAGAGACACAATTCTTATTGGTAGAACAGTAAATTAAATGAGCATAAGTCCTGGAACTAAAGGAAGAGGAATCTAAATAATAGGAATTCTTATTTTCAGGTATTTTTTCGTTAATTTCAGATGCTTCGGCATCAAAGAAAATTAATGGATTATTTGTAGTATCTACACCAGCATTAATATAATAACCATGATGAATAGAGCTAATCAATTTTTCACATTTGGTAGTACTAGTACAATAAATTAAATAACTATTATCTTTTATATAATTTTTCATATAATTTCCATTATCGGTTATATAATAGCCTATTGTGGAAGCGTTCTTTTCAGTGCAAGTCTTAATAGTATCATCAACACCACAATAAAGTAAAGGATATTCGCCTGAGTCACCACTATTTATATAGTAATTAGTTAATTTAGAAGCACTATGTGTTGTACAAAAAAAACTATCTTCAATCTTTGAACATATAATCAAATTTTTCTGTAGACATATATAAAATAATAAATTAATAAAATTACATATATATTTGATAGTGTAAATATAGTTTTTTTTTTGTATTATATAAAATTAAAATAAAAATAAAAAATATAAAAAATTTGCTTACAGAATTATCACCATCAATAAATTGACTTTCAGTATTTATCATGTTTGATTTACATATAGAATTGGAATTACATGAAATTACATTACTAGCACAAAAAGTTTTTTTACCTTCACTATTTGTAAATAAGGCATCAGAATCACAGGGAGAAGATGAAGAAGCGACAGCATAATCTAAATAATATTCTTTTGAAATATCTTTATTGTATATAGAACATGTAATTGTTATAGATGAATCACGAGAGTACTTATGTTTAGCTATGGTTTGATTATTATATGAATAATGTCTCTTTCTACTATTGTTACTACTTAAAGTACACTTAATAAGTTTACTTGTGATTCTATCTATATAATATATATTATTATTATCACCAGAAATATCTACGGTAAAATCAATATTACCACATTTAAATGAAGCACATTTAATAAGGGATGCTTTATTATTTACACTATCGTATATATGTGCTGCATTTAAAAAAATACCAGAATCATAGGAAATGGAAGAACACTTTGTAGAACTTTGACAAATAATTAATTTAGAGTAGGAAGTATCCGATAAACTAGTACTATCTAAATAGGCACCAGTAGTATCACCAACAATGGTTGTAAATGATGTTTTATCAAAATAAATAATGGGTTTGGTTGATTTTTCTAATCCTGCATTTAAAAAAAATTCTGAATCCATACCAGAATGATTATTTGTTGTACATGAACCATTGTTACATGTAATAAGAAAAGTTGTACTACTAGAATCAATGTAATAACCTGTAGTAGAATTTAATGAACATTTATTTTTAGAACAATTGATCACCTTACTTGATCCTGCATCATAATAAGATTTATTTACTTCCCCTGGATTACACGTAGTTCCTGAATTATATATACAAGTCATATCACTTGCTTTTGAATTAAAGTATGTATTGGTAGTATCACTTAGTATACAACCTGAAGAATTACAAGTATAAATGAAACTGATAGTACTACTTATACTGGTGCTTGTGATAAGTTTATAATTTTCATCAAAAAAAATGTTTTCTGATACAGATCCATTTTTACCATATTTTATTGCGCCTGATTTTCCATTATTTATAATTCTAATAGTAGATCCATCAAAACAATATGTTCCATCAGTACATGTACCACTACATGAACTACATAATTGAAGTTGTGATGTCCAAACTCTAACTACTTGAGATATAAAAAAAAATAAAGAGAGTCTTTTTCTATTTTTTTTTTTATTTGTTTATTTATTGCATATTTCAATTTTATTTTTATATTTATTATTATCATAAATATATTAAAAAAAAACAGGAATATAATTAGTATAAGATATATATACAATAAAGATCATTATTATAGACAAATAATAATTAAAATAACAATTGTCTATTTTTAAATAAATTGTATTGTTATTAATATATTTTTGAAAAAAAATAATTACATTTTTATAAAATTCATTTTAGAAAAAAAAGTCCGTTATTTTTTTTTTTTTTTTTTTTGAAACTATTTTCAATCAATATGTTTTATGTTTTATTAAAAAAATATTTATGTATATATTGTTGTGTTGTTAACTAATTTGTAAAAAGGTATAATAATAATTTCTATTATGTTAAGAATATTTATTTATTTTATATCGACTAATTGTGGAATTAATTTTATTCTTTCTCTATTTTTTCTAATCTAGTTTTTTTCTCATCATTGGTAGTATACTTTATTTTATTTTATTCTTTTCTTTGCTTTCTAATTTTCTTAATATTTTAACAATTTTTTTATATGCTTAATATCAAAAAAGTTTATATATGTATATATGAATAAACTAATAAAAAAATTATAAATCAAAGTTTAAATTTCTATTAACAATTAAAAAAAATCAAAAATTAATAGCTAAAATACTAAGTACTAATCTCCTAATGATTATTTGTATTTTTTATTTTTATTTTTGTTTTTGTTTTGATTTTTAACTTTGATTTTTATTTGTTAAAAAAATAAGATTTTTTAAATTAATAAAAATTCTTTTTTTTTTTTATTATATTTTAATTTAATTTTTATTTCATTTTTTCTTTACAATTTGGATATTAATAATTAACATTTAATAAATAATAGAATTATGAATTTGTTTATATTTTGTTGTTATGTTATATAGTTATTAATTTTGTTTCCTGTAATAATATAATAATAAAATTATAAAGAATTATTTAATAAATAAAAAATTATGAAATATACTATTAGATATTTCATTAAATTCATTAAATTATCCATCATTCATTATATTCTATCTTTATAGTATAAATAATAATTAAAATAATCATGATTGACCATTTAATAAAATTAAATTATGTATTTAAATGATTTCTATTTATATTTTTGAAAGTAGACGTTAATATCATATCAATCTAGATAATTTGAGTATTTGAATATATAATTTAAGGAAATGATTCCTATAATACCTTTTTTTTTTTACTTTCATTATAATTACAAAATATATCCTTTAAATCTAAATATATGATGATTGTCTACTTCAAATATGTTGTAATGAATTTTAAATATAAAGGTTATTTAATTTTTCAATTTATATTCAATTTTTTAAAAAAATATATATATATAATTATTCAATCTGTTTCAATATGTTAATATATCAAAATCTTTTAATTTGAATATTTTAATATAATATTTCTTTCTTTTTCTTAATTATATGTTCTTTGTTTTTTTTTTTTTTAATTTTTTAATTTTTTTTTTATTTTTTTTATAGTATGTTTAATGTTAATTAAATTATTCCAAATAATGGCAATATTGATAACATTAATTGGATTCTTTTTATAAAAAAATATTTATATCTAAATGTAATCTTTTTTTAGATAAATAATTATAAATTATAGACTATGGTATATATAAAATTCTTAAAAACTAATGTAAAATAAAAAAAAATAATTATTATATAATATTATATATTTTTTGAAAAAAAAAATTAAATATTATATATAATATTAATAATAATATCAATATATTCAAAAACTAAATGTATTTTATATATATATATGTACTCTAAAATTCAAGATTTTTTCAATAATTTTCTAAAAAATAATTTAATAAAAATTGGTATATAATTAAAATATCATAATTACATTAGAATAGTGTGGTTTGTGTATTTAAAAAAATCTTATGTTTTTATCATATATATATATCTTTTGAAAAGATTTTAATTCCATTTTCTTTAACTTTGTTAATTTCAATAAACAACAAAGATAATTATAGTGGATAAAATGAGTGTTAAAAGTTTTAAAATAGAAAGAGATTTTTGTGTATTGACTCCACTTGGACTACACTTATCTTTATTATCACCATCTTCAACTGAACAATAAGTATAACCAAGATGTTTTACTGAACAAATATCTGGCTCCTTATCTCTATTTAATTTTACGTAATTCTGCATACAAATTTGGTCGTAAGTTGTGTCTTCATCATATACATCATAGGTACAGTTAGTGAAAACACCTTGGTAAGATTCAATAGATTGACGACTAGTTTTTTGAGTTGGAACATAATGATTATTCTTTGCAATATTGGAAATTGAATTGTAAACACTAATTGGGAATGAATCAGCATAAATAACTGGGAAATTAATAACAACGGTTTCATCATAATCACAATTTCTTGATCTGATTAATTCAAAGAATGATCCAGTAGTACATTTGTAATAGTCATTCTTAATATAGTAGATTTGTCCAGTAGTACAGATTTTCTTTGTACATTCAGTTTCTTCTCCTTCACTATCTACTAAACAGTAATACAATTCATTACTGTTGGTTAAAATATATGCAGTATCATCAATTTCTTTGCATGCTTTCATGCTAGTATCGCAATTATACATTTTTCTATCAATGGTGTAGTAATAACCATTTTTGTTGGTTTTAGTTAAAAGAAGTTCCTTACTATCAGACATGGTATAGCTGTAAATATAAACTTCCTCAGGATTAATAGAAACTAAAAGATGACCAACCTTTATTGGTGAAATCCATTCATCATTCTTCTTTTGAATTAAATAATTAGTCAACATATCAAAGTAGTAGATGTCAGGTTGAGGTTGATAAATTTTACAATTTTGATTAATGCATCCATAAAGAGTAATGCCAGAAGAGGTGGTATTAAATGTCTTGTATTCTGCACTATTGTATTTATTATTTTCTGCAAAGTAATAACCACTGGTAACTACTTGATTAGCAGCATTACTATTCAAAAGGTAAAGGACAGAGTTATACGAGAATGCTAATACATTTTCAGAAATGGAATTACTCATATAACATCTACCAGTTTCTCTTGATTTAATCTTTTCACCTGCTACAACAATATTACCTTCAGCTGTCATACAGAAATCATTTTCTCCGATATCGTATTTAGGGGTACATGTATTATTTTCAAAGGTACAGGTATTTTCTTTCTTATTAACAAAGGAGTATTTGTTATCTTCAACGGTATATTTAATGATACGTTTAGTGACATCAGTATAGAAAGTATTGCTAGATGGTTTTTCCATGACACGACAACTCATATCATAGCATTTGTATAAACGAACATTATTATCATTATATTCTTTAATTTCATTTCCATATACTAAAATATTTTTCTTTACATTGATAAAGTAATAACCACTATCATAAACTTCTTTAATAAAACCATCATTAACTTGATAAATATTATTACCAATAGTGAATAAGTTGGAGGCGTATTGGGAAGAAGCCTTAATACAATTTTTGCTAGAAGTACTTGAAGAAGAAAGTACACCAGAAATAACATCTTTATATTCTACAATGGTATCTAAAGCAAAGTAAATAGTAGAACGAGATTTATCTGTACAAAATTCGCCGGCATTTACACTTGAAACAAGATTATTCTTATTAGAAGAAGTGATATAATTTGAATTGTCCAAGTAACATAATTCATTGTTGTAAGAACAAATTGGAATTGACATTAATTCTTCAGCAGTTAATTCTTTACAAACACCACCATTACAAGAAATAAGAGTTGATATATTTTCATCATCACCACTATTAGCTCTTGAATATAGTTTCTTTTCAGTCATTCTTAGCATTACATTACTTTGTCTGTCAAGTTCAATAATTTCTTCATCACTTCTTCCAGCGTGTTCAATTAAGTTCATGTCTTCTTCTTCTTCTTCGTATTTGTCACGTGAACTATTCTTTACTGTGGTTTTAATAGTGGCAGCGGAACGGAAAATACCATTATCAACAACAATACTCTTACATTTACCTCCAATACAATTAATTAAAATATTGTTTTCTGCTCCAGATACATAAAATCCAACATTCTTCTTTTCAGTGGTACAAACAACAGAATTAAGGAAGGAAGAAGTAACACATTTAATGACGGTTTCAACACTTGAATTGTTGTCATTATTAGCTGAATTGTAGTAATAACCAACAGAAGCATCTTCAGCTTCACATGAAATACCACTCTTACAATTTATTAATAAATTACTATTTTCTTGAACAAGATAGTAACCAGACACAGCCTTTTTAGTATTACAATAGATATTTTTATTACAAGCAATGATTGGCTTTACGCTATTATCTGCTCCACTGTTAATGTAATAGTTGTATTGAAGAGAAGAAATTTTACAATTAGTGTTTGAAGTACATACAATGATTCCAGATTCCCCAAATTCAGCACGGTAATAACCAATGGCTGCTTCTTCAGTCATACATTGATCATTAGAACAATGAATTAAAGCTTTTTTATCATTGTCAATACCAGCATTAATGAAATAGGTATTAGTTGGAATAAATCTTTGACAATTACCAGATTCATTACACTTTAAGACAGCTGGAGTAAGAGATTTATTTACCACATAACCACCATCAACATAATAACCTTCATCTGTAATAGGCATTATTGATTTTTCACTACATAAATAACCTTTACCATTATCTTCATCAAAGAAGTAGGTTCCTGATGGGCAACTAGTTTCTTGTATACATAATTTAGTAGTACTTGAACAAGTATAAATTGAATAGGAATTACCGATGGAAACAGATCCACTTATGGATTCAACTTTTTCATTTCTTGAATTAATAATATATACGGCATCATCAACAACTCTAGAAATAGAATTAGATTTGACTTGGAAAAGTGTTGTAACTGTAGTTGATATACCCGGGAAGTTATTAGCAAGTACAGTGACAAAATGATACTTAGTGCCATTAGAAACAAATGTAATGTTTTTGTTTGAAGAATCAATAGGTTCATTATCAATAACAAAATCATTAATAACGAAATTAAGATCCTTGGTTTCAATATCATTACTTTCTCTTCCTATACAGTATTTTCCAACGTATAATGTCATACTATTATCAACAATACAATTTTGAATTGGTTCCTCTGTTTTTTCACCAGTTCTACAACCAGTTTTGTCGCATACAATAATTAAACTTAGTTCATCTTCACCAGGAGCATTAATATAATAACCATCATTAGGAATAATAGAAGTACAATTCTTGGTAGAAGAACAATAAATTAAATTTGAGTAGGTTCCTGAAGCTAAAGAAGAAGAATCTAAATAATAAGTATTTGCTACTGTTTCTTTCTCTTCAAATTCAGATGATTCACTATTATAATAGATTAAAGGTTTAGTTGTATCCACACTACCAACATTAACATAATAGCCATCATTGGCAACGTCAAGTAATTTCTCACATTTTGTTTCACTATTACAGTGAATTAAATAACCACTATTGTCAATTTCTAATGGAGATTCCTTTATTTTTTCGCTAGTATCAGTTATATAATACCCGTTTGTATTTGCTTTCTTTTCAACACATTTTTTATTTCCATTACAATATAATAATGGATAAATTCCGGAATTACCACTATTAATATAATAGTTACTTAAACCTAATGTTTCTACACCTAATACTGTACAAAAGAAGTCACTGCCAAAAGTAGTACAAACAATTAAATTATTACCCTTTTTTTAATATTAATAAAAATAAAATTTAATATATATTTGAAAAAATTATTCTTTTAATTTTAATTTTAATAATATAATAAAACATGAAACTTACAGTATCACCATCAATAAAATTACTATCTTCTGAAATATTAGAGGATTTACATTTTGATAATGAATCACAAGAAATAATATTTATACCACAAAAAGACGTCTTTTCGGCGGCTTCAATAGTCATTATATGGCTTTCTGTATCACAGTTTTCTGATAAAGAAAAAGTTGAATAATCTAAATAATATTTATTTGAGATTTCTTTATTAGATATTCTACATTTTAATACCTTGCTATTGTTATCTATGTTATCTACCATACAACTGATTAAGTTTTTAGATATTTCATCAATATAAAATGAATTTTCAGAATTGCTTCCAATATATTCCATAATTTCAGTATCATCTAATTCCGCACAACCACTTGAATTACATTCAATAAGTTGACTTATATTGGTACTATCATTAACATTTGCACTATTTGCAGGACTTAAAAATATGCCTGATTTATAAGCAACAGAAGAACACTTTGTCGTCGAAGAACAAATAATTACATTATTATAAATAACCGCATCTTCAACACTATCATCTTTTGTACCATAATCTAAGTATGCTACAGTTGTATCACCAGTTATAGTTTTATAACCACCTTCTTTATTATAATATATAATCGGATTTGAGGATTTATCCGATCCGGAATTAAGATAAAATTCAACAATTACATTTCCATCTGGTTTTTCTATCTTACAAGGATTTTCATTGCAATTAATAATAGTTTTTCCTTCAGTACTATACTCACCAGAATCAACATAATAACCGGCAATAGCTGATATTAATGAACATCTACTGCTTGAACAACTAAATACTTTGTTGGAAGTATTGTCAAAATATGACTTATTTGCTGTTCCATTTTTACATTCAAAGGCTGTTGATTCCCCCCCAGTTGCTAATATATATGCACATAATAAACTAGTTGCTTTAGAATTAATATATGTCTTCTCTATACTAGATTCTACTGTTATCTTTGAGCAACCAGATGAAGCATCACAAGAATAACCATCATCAATACCTTCAATTGTACTTGTTACAATTTCACCATTTTTAAAAAAATAATTTCCTGGAGTTCTACCACTAAATAAAACAGACCCTGTATTACCTGCTGAGTTTACTGCATTAATAGTACTACCATTAAAGCAGAATTTCTTATTATTACAACCACCATTTACACAAGTAGTACATTCCAGTAAAGGTGAAGCATCTGATTTTACTTTTAATATATAAAGAGTAAAAATTAAAATAAAATTCCATATTCTATATATATAATTTTTTTAAAAATAATTAATATACAAGTAAAAAAAAATATATATATATATATATATAATTAGTTTATTATATGTGGATAAATAATTTGAAATATTATATATTTATAAATATTTATATAATTAATAGTAATTGCAATTGTAATTATAAAATATATATAGAAATCAATATTTACATTTTTTTTTGTTGCATTTTATTATTTATTATTTCAATTTAAAAATTTTAATATTTTATTAAAAAATAATATTGTTTTTTAAATAATAGAAAAAAAGATATAAGAAAAAATATGATATAAAAAAATATTCCTTCTTCTAATTTAACACTATAATTTATTTATTCAAGTTTTAATTATTATTTATATTAATTATAATTTTCATTTTCTTTTTTTTTTTTTTTTTTAATTTATAGTTTCCTTTTTTACTTCTATTTCTTTATTTAAAATTTATATACGAACTTATTTGTAATATAAAATAATACTATGATTCTATTTCTTTTATTCTATTTCTTTTATTTGTTCTATGTATTGTTTAAAAACTTTTATATCCTATAAAGAAAGAAAAAAAGAAAAAAAAGAAAAAGATTAAAAAAAAAAAGCAGTAATATAAATTTAAAATATAAATATGATTAAGAAAAAAAAATTAAATTATTAAAAGTTTTATGGATTTAACATAAATAAAATTTAAAATAGTATATTTATTATAATAATTATTTATTTACTGCTCATTTTTTTTCATCTAAAATGTTTATTTAAAAAAAAACTTTATATTTTAACTTTATTAATTTGATATAATTATATTTGTTTATTTCTCTATTTTCATTATTTAAAAAAAAAATATAATAATATGTATTAATATGTTAATAAATAATAATATATTTATTTAAAGTATTTACTAATATCTAATATTGTTTAAGAAATTATACTATTTTAAAGTTTACGTATGTTGAAAACAAAAAAAAGTAAAAATAAAAACATCATTCAACATATAGATATGATAATACCAACATAAAATTAATGAAGAAAATTTTACAATAGCTTTTAATTAATAATTCTTTAATTCAATAGAATTTATAGTTGAAATGTTAAAAGTGAATGATATTCAATTTCTCAATATTATAAAATATTAAAAAATTACATTTAAATTAAACATAGTGTTGAATTTAATACTATGTGTATTATGTATTATAAGTATTCTTTTTTATCTTATTTTTTTTTTTTAATTTTTTTAATTGGAAAAAAATATTTAAAAAAATATAAATGAATATACATTAAAAAAAAAAAAATAAACAATTAACATAAAAATAAAAAATGATTATAATTTAAGTTTTTTTAGTGTATTGTCAAATATATTGATAATAATTAAGATTTGTTTATATATTCTTATTTTTATTAACATACAACAGAATTTATTTTAATTTCAGTTTTTGATTTCTTATTTTTTTTTCATCTTTTTCGGTTTTAAAATCTTTAAGAATTAATAAAATATATTGCATTTTGTGATATATGTACATTTTAATTATTATTTAAGAATAATAAACTATTTGAGAAAAAAAAAGGTTTCATTTATTAATGTTTACAAACTTTAATAATTAAATATTAAAAAATTACATTTATAAATTGGTTAAAATAGATTAATTTTTTAAAAACTTTAAATTATTGATTCCAAAACATTATATGATGTTGTTTGTTTTTTTTTAAAAAAAAAAATAAAAAAAAAAAAAAAAAAACATTAACTATTTTTTCTCATATCTCATAAATAGTGATTAATATTTTATTATTTTATTGTTAAAAATAAATTATATTGAAAAATTATTTCTTCAACTATTATCATTTATATAAAATAAAATTGATATTACTATTAAATTTAATTTCAGTTTTTGATTTCTAATTTTTTTTTCATCTTTTCGGATTTTAAAACTTTTAAGCTATAAGCATTAATATAAAAAATTAAGTTTTTAATTATTATTATTATTATATAGATGATAATCTATTTGCAAAAAAAAAAAAAAATACAGTTATTTCACATTAATAAAGTCTTCTTTTGTTATAATATATTAATAATAAATTATATAGTTTCGGTATATTCCAAATTTTATAAATTTTTTGAATTTAAGATATAATAAATTAAAAGAAAATTCATTTCCATTACAATATTACAATGTTATTACTTTATAAAATGTTTATTTTTTTAAATTTTACCTACAAAATAATCAATCATTTCATATCCTAAATTTATGAAAGAATTAAAACCAAAACATTTATTACTACCAACAATGAAAGAATAAAAAAAAAAAAATAATAAATATTATTATTTATTAGTCATAGTAGTATTAAATGTATTATTATTATTATTATTATTATTATTATTATTATTATTATTATTATTATTATTATTATTATTATTATTATTATTATTATTATATAGCATTATTATTATTATTATTATTATTATTATTATTGTTGCATTATTGCTTTTGCTATTATTATTATTATTATATACTTTCAAAACTTAGTTAATAGAAATTTTAAATTTTCAACAACATATTGATAAAACACTTGAAGTTTTAAAAACTGAAGTATTTTATTATTATTTAAATGCTATTTGCTTTAAAAAATTAATAAATAATAATAAAAAAACACTTTTTAATAATAAATGAAATAACGAAATACCAATAAATATATATAATATATATATTTATATAAATAATATTCATTTAAGATGTTTTTTAAATATAAAAAATAAATGAATATATAATTAATAAATAAACAAATTGTTAATAAAATAGTATTTATTTATTTATTAATTATTCATCCATTTATTTTAAATTAAAAATTTTATTACATTCCTCGTTACATTATGTGATACATTACATTTACATTTTTAATGATAATTAACCAAATGAATGGATTAGGATTTTGATAATAAAAGATTTTATCAAAAAATAAAATGATAGATATAAAATGAATGAATATTAAATTATTTAAATAAATAAATAGTATTATAATAGTAAATGAATGAATAAATAAATAATAAATAAATTTCATATCTTATATTTGTATTGAATTATAAAAAAAAAAAAAAAAAGAAACCTTTTAAAGGTCATTATTTAATAATGATAAGTTCTTCAAAATCAAACCTTTTTCAAACTTTTCTTGTCATTACAAAAATCAAGAAATAATAAATTTTGAATAATAATTTAAAAAAAGCTTATACAAATTAATAAAAAACTATTTAAAGTGTCTTTTTTTTTAAAAAAAAAAAAAAGTAACGATTCATTTTGTAAATGAATGAACAGAAAAGATAATCATTTTTAAAATCAAAATTCAATTTCTTTTTCTATCTTTTTTTTTTTTTTTAAAAAAAGTTTTTCTTTTCATGATTATTTTGTTATCTGCTTCTTTCAAAGAAAAAAAAAATAAATTGAAACTTGATTTGATTCTATAAAGAATAAAAACTTTTTATTATTTATAGTTTACATATTTTGTTGTACTTTTCATTTAAAATCAATTTAAATCTAAAACAAAAAACAAAAAATTCATTTTAAAAGTTGCCTTTTTCTTTTTTTTTTTTTTTTTTTTTTTGTCTCACTATTAAAAAAAATAAAAAAATTCTTTTTTTCGTAAAATTAAAATTTTAATTTTTTTTTTTTATATTAAATAAAATTTTTTATTTTTTAAATATTTAGTGGAAATTTTTTTTTTTATTTTCTTCTTTATTTTCTTTTTCTTTTTCTTTTTTTCTTTTTACTACAAAGATAAATATTTAATTGAAGTTCTTTTTGAATAAAAAAGAAGATAGGGAAGAAGAAAAAGAAGAAAAAAAAAAAAGTGATAAATAAAGAAAATTAAAAAAAAAAATAAAATTAAAAAAAAATAAAAATAATTATAGACAGGAAGAACATTTTCAAAATATAAAACAATCTATTAAAAAATACAATAACAATAAAATAAAATAAAAATTAATAGAAAAAAAATAATATAAATAAACAAACAAATAAATAATTAAACGATATATATAAAAGAAATCTATTGTAAATAATTAATTTATTTTATATATATCATTCAAACACCAATTTCTTTATTATTTTTTGTCAGTAATTTCAACTCTGTATATTACCTCAAGAGAACATTTTAAAACATTTTTATTTTTCATAATTAAAACCAATCCATCAATTAATAATAAAAATAATAATAATAAAAAAAGAATATATTTCATAAAATTAAATAATTCATTTTTGGAAAGTAAAAAAAAAAAAAAGAAAAACGGAAACTTAAAATTAATAAGAACAAATAATACTCGGGAATAATCAAAGAAAAAAAAAAATAATTTTGTTTATTTTGAATTAATAAAACTATCTTATTTCATTTTCAAGTATATATAAATTTCATATTCATTTTAAATTTCCAAAGGTCTTTTTTTATTTTAATAAAATAACAGCATTTATAATAAAATTTTTAAAATAGATAGAAAAAAAATTTTAATAACAAAAAATATAAATACCACTTTTTTGATATTTTTATTATCTATCGGAAACATAAATAAACTCCAATCAGTTAATAAAATATTATAAAAAGAGTAAGTTATTTTTAATTATAAAATGTTTCACATTTCATTATTAGGAAAAGTAGAAAATGAAAAATTGTTTGTATAATGAATTATAGAGATAAATTTTTATAAATAATAGGAAAATTTTTTTGTTATACTCACTGAATAAATAGGCCTTTTTTTTTTCATAAAAAAAAATTTTAAATTTTATTTTTAATGATAATTTATTTTATGATTATTTAATTAAAAGACTAATTTTTTATATTTTTTTTATTATAATTTTAAAATTACCGATATTATTATTATAATAGGTGATTATTTTTATGAAGATTAATAAATAAATAAATATATTACAATACAAAGAATTTTTATTATACAAAATTAAAAGAATAAATCTTTATTTTTGTATAATTATTAACAAAAATATTTATTTTAATATACAAATATACAACTATTATAAATATTACTTAATATATTAAAATTATAAAAAAAAATTAGCTAGAATAAACCAATATAAATATTACACATTATAAAACTATATTTAAAAAAATAAAATATAAAGTTAAAAAAAATTATATATTTTAATTGAAAAATGGATATCGAAGAAAGTAGAATAATTGATATTGACTCAACAACCGAAAAATTAAAAGAACCAATTGTTGAAGTTATTAAAGAAGATGCCGAAGTAGAAACAGAACAACCAAATGAAATCATCGAAGAAGAAACAGAAAAACCTTATGATGTTGAGGGAGAAGAAATGACTGAAATACCTACTGAAGCTCAAAAAAACGTGAAGGTAGATGAAATTAGTGAGGAAGTAGAAGAAGAGGAAGAAGATAATTCAAAAACATCGGATGATTTAGATAACGAATTAATTGTTACTACTATTCCAGTAAATGATGATGATGAAAAGGTTCAAGCAGAATCAAATGAAAAAGAAGATGAAAATGAGGAAGAATTGAAAACAAGTCTAAGCATAAGCTCAATAGCACCAGCTAGACCAAGAAGAAAAAGACCTGTAGATGATAATTTAAATGTTGAATCTTTAAAGTCCATCACCAAATCCATGGGTGCTGAATTATTAAAATTAAGATCTATGATAGAATCCAAGGATCGTAGTATTCAAGAAATTCGTAAATCATTTGATCAATTGGTTGGTCAAAAGGATTCTTCTATTAGAGAATTGGAAGAACAACTTGAAATGACTATAAGTCAAACTCAAAAACAACTCAATGTCAAGGATATGGAATTAGTAAATTACCAAAAATCCTATGAAGAATTAAAAAAGGAACTCGAAACTATTAAAAATAACAAGAATGAAGAAATTATTACAAGAGATATTCAAGCTACAGAAATCGAGGAAGCTTTCAACAAAAAATACAATAGTTTAATGGAAGAATTTGTAAAGGTAAAGGAGGATTATGCTTCTTTACTTAAAGAAAAAGATGATTCTATTGAAGATATTAAGGGTCAACTTGAAGCTGCTAAAGCCAATCATTCAGAGATCGAAGCTCAACTTATGGAAGAAATGGAAGCAAACAATCGTGATTCCCAGGAAAAAATTGGTAAGCTTGAACTTTCTAATAAACATTCAGAAGAAGCCTTAATCCAACTTCGTGAGCAATTGAAAACACTCAATAAAGAAAAATCCTCTATTGTTTTTGATTTAACTCAACAATTAGAGACCATCGTTGAACAAACCAACATTACCATTTCTGATTTAGAGGACCAAAACAATACACTTATTCAAGAAAAAGATGACCTCACCAAGAATTTCAATCAAAAAATTATTAGTTTAAATTCAGAAAATAATGCTTTGGAAAAGGAAATTGAAAAATTAAAGGATGAACATAAAAAGAATCAAGAAAAATTCAAAA
The DNA here is from genome assembly GCA_002104945.1 of Piromyces finnis. NCBI lineage: Eukaryota > Fungi > Neocallimastigomycota > Neocallimastigomycetes > Neocallimastigales > Neocallimastigaceae > Piromyces > Piromyces finnis. The sequence continues at coordinate 344,534 of MCFH01000043.1, forward strand.
AAGCTAAAAAGAGAAATGATGAAAATATTGATTATTTGAATAAGCAATTAGAAACTATTGTTAATGAAACTAACCGTACTATTGATGATTTACACGAAAAATTAGATAAGGCTGAGGAAGACAAATCTCTCCTTGAAGCCAAACACAATGAAGATTTAGAGGAACTTCGTCGTAACCACGAAGCTTCTCTCGAGGAATTAAATTCTAATTTAGAACAAAAGAATCAAATGATTGAAAGTCTTAACCGTAGTGTTAATGATAAAAGTAATCTTTTAAACCAACTTAATTCCACTTTATCAGTTAAAAACGATTTAGTAGAGGAATTAAATCGTTCAGTAGAAGAAAAGGATCAAACCGTTGATCAACTTAATAAAATGGTAGAAAGTAATAAAACCACAATTCAAGAGTTGAATGATGCTCTCGCTAAAAAGGTTGAATCTCTTGAAGAATATAGCAAACATCAAGAAGAAATGGAAAAAGAAATTGAAGAATTAAAAAGGAATGTTGCCAGTAATGATAGAATTATGGAAGACATAAGAGATGATTTAAAACAAAAGGATAATCATCTCATAGAGTTAAACAAGGATATTCAAGAGAAATCCGATTACATTCAACAATTGGAAGATAATTTAAAGGAAAAGAAGACTGAGCAAGATAGACTTCAAGGTGAAATAGGAAGAAGGGATAACACAATAACAAATATGAATGTCACTTTGAGAGAAAAGGAAGCCGATATTAAAGATTTAAGTAAGATTATTTCTGATAAAGAAGATCTTCTTAACACTTTACATCAATCCCTCCAAGAAAAGGAAGAGGCTATAGAATCCATGGAAAAAGAAATTACCCTCAATACAAATTCCATACAAAAATTAAATAACGAAATAGAAGTTCGTAATTGTTCCATTGAAAAATTAAATGAACGTATTGCTCAACAAAACAGTGCTATGGACGATTTAAAGGGTAGGACAGAAAGAAAGGAACAACTCATTAATGAATTAAACGCTCGTTTAGACAAGAGTAATGATGAATGTCAACATTTGAATAATACGATTAAGGATCGTGAAGCCCATGTTCGTGAATTAAAGATTCAAAGAGAAGAAAAAAGCAAGACTATTTTGGATTTAGAACAACAATTGGAGGAGAAAAAAAGCGAAGTTCGCCAATTAAAATCTCGTGTACAAAAGAATGATGAAGATATAAACATATTAAATATGACCATGAAAAATAAAGAGGATACAATAAAGAATTTAACAAGAAAAATGGAAGAAAAGAATCAACAAATTTATGAATTAAATACCACCATTGATGATAAGGATTCTGATCTTCATATATTGAAGGAACAACTTGAAGATCGTCGCATTGCCATGGAACGCTACGAGAAAAAGATTGAGGAGATGACCTTGGAAGTTACTGATCTTCAACGTGATACAGAAATTCATCTTCATTCCATAGCCGAATTAAATGTTGCCATGGAAAAACGTGGTGATGATATTCACGAATTAGAAGAACGTATCAAGGGTATGACCAAACAAATTAATCATATGCAAAGTCATCTTGAAGAAAAAGAAGAAATCATTGAAAACATGACAACTCGTGCTAAAGAAATGAAGGAAAAGTATACCAAGCTTCAAACAGATATGGATGATCAAACTCATTCCCTTCACATGGTAACCAATGAACTTCAACAAAAATCTAGTTTAATTGTTGATTTAGAAGAGAAATTAGCTCAAGAACGTGCTGAACTTAAAGCAATGGAAGTAGAAAAGGAGAGAAATAAGAGTGAATATGAAATTCTTCTTGGTGAAAAACAAAAGAAGATATTAAGTATGGAAAGTGAAATGGAAACCATTGAAGAAAATGTCAAGACCCTTCATCATATTATCAATGATTTAGAAGGTAAGCTTCAAGAAAAGGAAATTGAATTATTAAAGGCCAACACTGTAGCCAATAATGTTGCCAATCGTAATGTAATTGGTAGTATCTTTAGAGATCCATACAAGGCTGTTGTTAATGATCACTGGGAAGATGATAAAGAAGTTAAGGAATGTAGTGGATGTAACGCCAAATTTAGTTTTATTAATCGTAAACATCATTGTCGTGTTTGTGGTAAAATCTTTTGTGCTTCCTGTGTTAATAATACAGTAAAACTTTCTATTGCTAATCAAACCTTATCCACTAATGGTGTTCCTGCTAAAGTTTGTAAGGATTGTTTCAAAGATACTATAGGTAATGATTCCCAATAAAATAAAAATTAATAAATACAATAATAATAAAAAAAAGAAATATATATATTTTGAGTATATCCTAGTTTTTTTTTTTTTCTTTCACCATCAAAAAAAAAAAAAACCAATTTAAGTTATTATTTTTTTTTTTTTTTAATTATTGATTATTCAGAATATTTATTCTTTTGAACCTTTTTTTTTTTTTCTTTTATTATTATTTTATTATTATTATTTAAATTTATAAATAATTTAGATATGGTATCAGTGTCATCCCAAGCTTAAAAAAAAAAAAAAAGCGGATTAAAGGAACTATATATATTTTCTTTTTTATGATATAATTTTTATTTTATTTAATTTTAATTATTTTCATTTGTTATATACGTGTTAAAAAAAAAAAAAAAAAACATTATTAATTAATATAAAACCATAATTCCTTTCACCATCATAATTATGGTAAAAAAAAAAAGGTTAATACAAATGAAACAAACAAATAATCAAAAAAAACTATTCATTATGATTAGTATCTGACAAACTCATTTCCATCCTAATTCACAATAAATAATAATAGTAAACCGTTAAATCATTAATAATATTAATGGTAGTTGTAAGATGAGAAACTTTTTTTTTTTTTTAAATCTTAACAAAAATTCATATATCATCATCATCATCATCATCATTATTATTATTATTACATTATCCTTTATTATTTTTAAAGAATTATTACTTTTTTACTCTTTCTTTTTATATATATATATATATTCTTAGCATCATCATTATCATTATTATTTATCAATAATTATTTATCACTAATTTAATATATAAATATATAAATATAAATATATATATATATTTTACTTTCATCCTTACTATTAATATCAATGTTTTGTTTTGTTTTTTTCTTATTTTATAAAATAAAATTATTAATAAAAATATTAAATAAAACAAGACCTTTTACTTTTGTTAGAATGAATTAAGTAAAAAAAACCCTTTGAAATTCATGATTGCCTTGAGATTATTTCCCATAATCATAAACCATTTTTATGATAAATATTTCATTTGTTACTTTTTTTTTTTATCTATTTTTAATCTTTTTATCAAAAAAAAAGAAAAAAAAAAATTTTATCTTTTTTAAGTTAAAATTTGATAAAAATTCTTAAAGTGGTGGAAATGTGGAATATATATCCGATCTATTGTAAGGATGATACATTAAAAACTATAATTTTTTTTTTAAATATGGAAGCTGACAGCTTTTATTATTATTATTATTATTATTATTATTATTATTACTTTTTTTTATAGTTAAAAAAACTAGTTTCAGAATTAAAAGAAAATTTTTGTTATTTAATGCTTTCTAATAATTTTGAGGAAAAGAAAAGTAATTTGTACTAGTTTGTCATTATATATAGTCTAATGAATAATAAAAGAAATAAAAGTACTATATAATTTATCCTTCTATAAAACATTTATTTGTTTGCTTTTATTTATAGCAATTAGTTAAAGGTTTAATTCTACTATCATGGAATGATTATATTTAATTATTGCTTTATTATTTATAAATTATGGTTGTAGTAAGTAATTCAGTTCAAAACAAAGTTATTAGATAAATTATTTGATTATAATCAACTATGTGATTTACATGATTACATTATTACTCTTTGATATGACGAATAAAACAATGACTAAATGAATGTCCGATGTTATTAATTTTGTAATTAAACCCAAGTCTTATTCATAATTCTACTAATAATATAAAAACAATACGTAAGCAATATACTGGTTAATTAATTTCAAATTTTTTTCTTTAAAAAAAAAAAAATCCATCAGATAGTTTATATAAATCTAATTGATTGTTAGAGATTGTTTATGGTAAAAATTTGTAGAGATATGTTGCTACTATAACAATTACCATAGTAAGTTATAGAATTTTTTAATGTCTTGATGAATTAAAAAGGATTGTTTGGTAATTATTTAAGATATTTTAAAAAAAAAGTATGTATATATTTAATCTACTATTAATATCATTCATCAATGAATATAATGTAATACAACTAGAATATATTCAGTAATAATATAGTTGAACTAAAATATTATTATTATTCTATATTAATAACTTTTATTTTGAATTGTATTACTTTATACAATCTTGATACATAAATAATTAAATATAATCATTTCATGACGATAGAATTAAATCTTTAATTATTATTAAAAACAAATAAATAAAAGTATTATAGAAGATTAAATTAAATAGTATTATTGCTACTATAACTTTTCTTTTATATTTTTTCAACAGCTTACAATGATAAATTTTTAAAAATAACATTTTTTTTTTCTTGTACTTTATATTTTCTTTATACAACTTAATAAAATTGATAATTTTTCTATTTTCTTTCTCTTTTTTTTTTTTTTTTTTTAATGCATAAAAATAAAACATAATAATAGTAAAAAATATAAAGATGCAAAGGTGTAAACTCAAATACTGCAAGTGTTATTTTTCTACCATCAACTCTAACAATTATCCATTAAATTTTAAATTATAAGGATGAATTATAAAACTTGCGGGTAAGGGGTAAGGCCTGAAACCCTGACATTCGTAGGGAAATTTTATAATTTCCCTATGGCTTCCAAAATTGAATTTTTAAAAATTAGAGATATATAAAAATAGTTAAAAGTATTTTCAAAATGATATCAAAATTCCTAGCATTATTTATTTTAATATTGGTTGTGGTTATGGCCTAGCATTATAACGCATATGATGTAGTCGGCATAACAAAAAAATACACATCCAACAATAAGTACCCATTATAAAAAAATATTTTAGAGTTACCAAGTCATTTTTATATAATGATAAAGTATTAAAATGACCTTTATTATTATTCTACACAATTTTAATAATTATATTATAATTACATTTTACATTTAAAATAAAAACATTTCATCATCGAAATTATAAAATAAATATAAAAGTGTGTCAAATTCTTTTGAACTCTTTTTTTTTTGAATGGAAATTTCTTTGAAAAATGGAAATTTTTTTTTTTAAAGTTTAAATTCTGCGGAATTTTTTTTAAATCCTTGGATTACATATTCTAACCCTTTATTAACATTCCACATTTTATAAAAATTTAAATTTTTATATAATGTTTTAAATTTATATTAAAAAATGTAACATCCAATATAATTAAAGTATTTATTGTGATACAAAATGCAATATAATTAATTAAATTTAATATATTAAACTAATTAAATTTGAATTTATTCAATAAAACTTAAATTTTATGTTACACAATATATTTAATTTTTTTTTAATAATAATAAAAAGTTGAAAAAAAATTTTTGAAAAATAATAAGAGAAAATTTTGCTCTTATAAGAATTTAAATAAAGATAAAAATAGGTTTAGTATAAAATTGTAATTATAATATTTTTTTAAATATTTTCATTTTTTTCTCTCACCTTTTTTTTTATGATGAAAAACTCTAATTAGTAAGGTTTTTATTATATCATAAAAATGACCTAAATATATGATATACTGAATTTAATATATTATGATCATGGTTTCTTTTAAGTAAATTAAAAATTAATTAAAAAGTAAGTTTATGATTTATTAGAATATAATCTAATATAATAATAATAATTATATAGAAGATTTAAGGATAAAACAAAATTTAAAACCTTGCAAAACTATAAAATTTTTAAAAAAAAGATTTAGAATTTTAGGTAAAAATAAAAAGAAAAAATGAATAGTTAAAGTTCTTTTTTCTTTAAAAGTTCTTTTTTTTCTATATAAGAATAATATACGCATTATTTATTTTTCTTTTTACTAAAAGTTTAATTTTTTTTTTTTAATTTTTATTAATTAATTTATTGGTATTATAAAAATCCAAAGTTATGATTTTTGCTACAAATTAAAAATCAAATTAATATTATTTATATTAGATAATATATTACAATATATTACAATATATTTCTAATATAAAAATAAAGATAATTTTAAAAATTAAAAAAAAAATTTTCTTTTTTTTTTTTTTTTTTAGTCAACGATTGTTATATTATATAAAAAAAAGAGAAAATTGTAATAAAACGATTGTTGCACTTTAAAAAGTTAAAGTAGAAAAGAAGAAAAAAATAATAAAACCATAAAAAAAAAAAACAACATTAAAAATAGTTTTTTAGTAACAACAACAACAACAACAAAAAAAAAAATCTAAAAGTAAGTTGAAAAAATTAAAAAAATAATTGAAATAAACAATTGAATTAAAAGAAAATAGATTGCCATTTTCAATTAATTTATATAAATGTAATAGTATAAATAAATTATATTCTGTGTTCATAAACTAATGTTTTTATTTTATTTTACATATATATATAATATATACATTATATTATGAAATTATTATAATTTATTAATAATAAATTATAATCACCTTTTTATTTATTTAAACAATAATCTTTGGTAATTTAAATTGTTCAAATCAAACATATTTTCTCTATTTTTTTTTTTTTTGAATATTAAATGATTCATTATTAAATATACTATTTTAATTTAAAAACAAACAAACCCTTTTTTATGATCATTCATTCAAAAGTTTAATTTAAAAAAAAAAAAAAAAGAAAATGAAATTTTTAAATTTATATATTCCAGTAGTTACAGCTTTATTGACTGGTTTCAGTAATGCTCAAGGATATGGATATACTAATGAAGTAAATCCAGTAGATGAATATATCAAAACTTTAGAACCAGTATTAAATTTAAATACTATGGTCGATCCTTTCAATTTAGTTGCTAATGCACAAGTTAATGTTAATCAAACCTTAAGTCAATATGAAGGTTTATATAATGAATCAAAAGATGAATGTTTAAGAGCTTGCTATTCTTACAGTATTCACTTATTAGAAATTTCTTACAATCTTAATTGTGATAGTAAATTTAGTAAAATAAATAGTGAATATAAAAGCAATAAACCTTGCTATAAGGCTAGTCCAAGCATGCAAAATGTTCTCGATAACGGTAATGCTTATTTAGATTTATTCTGTTCTAAAGATGAAAAAAATACTCCTTGTACTTTTGTCACTGATATAGTTAAAATACCAGACAATAGCACTATTATTGAACAAGTTTGTAAAAATCCAGAAAATAAAAGAAATAAATGTGATAAATCTTTAGTTCAAAATTTAAGTATTATGGTTGATTCTAGTACTAAACTTAATGATATAAAAAATGCTACTTATTCCTCAGGTGGTAAAAAAATATCTTTAAATACTCCAAGTTACAATTTAACTAGTATTGAAAATCAATTAAAGAATAATACTTGTCTTGCTAAAATTGAAGAACCAAAAATGATTCTTGTTAATGTTAATGAAACTGAACAAAATAAAAATGATACTAATACTTCTGATATGATTACTGTAGGTCCAAACATGAATTCTTTTATAGTATTATTAACCATTTCACTTATTGCTTTATTATTTTAAGTTTAAAGATTCTATAAAATAGTAGATCTTTTTTCTTTCTTTTTTTTTTTTTTACAATACTTTTTCGATAGATAGAATTTATTTTAAGAAATAAAAGTAAATGAAATGTACTTGTATATTCATGTATATATTTCATTTTCCAAAATATTTGATATAGTTTAATTTTAAATAATAAAAAAAAAACATTCCATTCCATTGTACAATAAAAAATTAAACCAAAATTACTTTTACTCACTTTTGTTTTTTAATTAATTAAAAAAAAAAAAAAATAAAAATTAACCTTATCATCATAACAAATATAATAAAAATAAAAAATAATAATTTAAGCTTAATAAAGATTTTTTCTTTTTAAAAAAAAAATTAAAAAAGACCAAATCTAATAAATAAATAAATAAATGAATAAATAAATAAATAAATAAATAAATAAATGAATAAATAAATAAATAAATAAATAAAAAATTAAGAGAAGCTATTAAATATATAAAAATATTATTAAATATAATGTATATACTGTATTTGTTCTCATAATTATAGGATAATCTTTTTGTTCATTGTTATATATAAAAATAAATAATAAATTTTTTATTTCAAAAAGTAGGTTTATATTTAATTCTCTTTTTTTTTTTTTTTTTTTTTTTTTTTTTTTAATAAAATTTGTAGCTACTATAATAACAAAAAAAAGATTAAACACATTTTATGAATAACAAATAACAAATATCACTTATATTATATATTAATTTTATTAGTATTAATTTTTATATATATGATAATAGGTATAAAACTTATTTTTTATAATTTTCTTTTATTTTTATAATGTAAATATATAAAAAATAAATTTATTGGTAATGAATATAATATTAATAATCATATAAAGATCATATTAAATAATATATTATGCTATTAGCTCTGTATTTTATAGTTCACTTTATAAATTTCTTAATTAAGATTAAAAATTTATTGGTATGGTTTAAGACCAATACATTCAGATACAGTAACAAATTCATATCCTTTACTCTTCATATAGTTAATTTCTTCCTTAGCAAGGGTAACAAGTTTAGATTCAGTGATACCTTCATAATAGAGGTGATTTAAAGAAATGATACCTTGGCCTTGGTAATCCTTAAATTCAGAAAGAGCATAGTTAACATCACCTTTATTACTCCAATCTAAAGTATCAACATTCCACATAATAATACCAGTGTAACCTAAGTTTTGAAGTCTCTTTTGAACAGTACTATCATCTGCACCAGAACCATATGGTGGACGAATTAAAGCTGGCTTTTTACCAATAATTTCAACAAGAGCATCTTCTAATTTAGTAATTTCTTCCTTAGTACCACTTTCAGATAAAGTGGCAAGGTCAGAATGTCTCCAGGTGTGACTACCAATTTCATGACCTTCATCAATCATTCTCTTAATAATTCTTTTTCCCTTTTCACTCTTGATATCCATGACATTGTCACCATTGACATAGAAGGTAGCCTTAACACCAACGGATTTAAGGTAATCTAAAAGACTTTCATCATAGGAGTATGGTCCATCATCATAGGTAAGAGCCCATTGTTTTGAATTCTTACATTTAGAGTATACTGCAATACCAGAAGATGGTGTTGAACCACTACCAGAAGAAGAACCTCCTGATCCAGAAGTGGAACCTTCACATGCACCAAATTCAGTTTGACATCCGGAACCACAGTAAGAACTGCCAGAACCACACCAACCATACTTTGAACAACATTCATTGTTTGGACAAGATGTGTTTCCATTATCAGAACCACAACGACCATTAGTAGAAGTTGGATGAGAAGAACTGCTACTTGTAGTGGTAGCTTTAGTAGTGGTTGTAGTTTTAGTGGTTGTAGTTTTGGTTGTGGTAGTACTGGCTTTAGTAGTAGTTTTTGTAGTGGATGCTGAAGAACCATTTCCATTACATTTACCAAATTCAGATTGGCATCCAGAATCACAATAAGCACTGGTAGTACCACACCAACCATACTTACTACAACATTTACTGTCTGGACAATAAGTGTTTCCATAGTTACTACCACAACGTCCATCAGTAGAGATTGGATAATTAGTGTTGGTTTGAGAGGAGGATGATGATGATGATGTAGTAGTAGTAGTAGTAGTTTGAGGTTTTGTGGTAGTAGTAGTTTTTACGGTAGTAGTTGTTTTAACAACAGCTGTTGTAGTATTTTTAGTGGTAGAAGAACCACTTCCATTACATTTACCAAATTCAGATTGACATCCAGAATCACAATAAGTACTGGTAGTACCACACCAACCATACTTACTACAACATTTACTGTCTGGACAATAAGTGTTTCCATATTTACTACCACAACGACCATCAGTAGAGATTGGATAAACAGTAATTGAACTGTTGTTGCCGCTGCTACTTGAATTACATATACCAAAAGCTTCTTGACATCCAGTACCACAATAAGCATCAGTAGTACCACACCAACCATACTTACTACAACATTTACCACTACCACAACTACCTATACCTGCACCACAATCACCAGCATATGCCTTAGCAATAGCAATGGTGGCTAAAATTAAAGCATTGAATTTCATCTTTTTTTTTTTAATTGTTATTTGGATATAATTTTATTAAAATGAATCATTACAGAAAAAAATATAAAAGTTTAATTCATTAGTAAAATGATATTATAGATTTATGTAAAATATTAATTTTTTTAAATTTTTTGTATAAAATAATAAATAGTTTACTTTTAATTTTTTGAGGGTATAATGTCTTTTTAATTTATAAATAAAATTAATAAATTTATATTTATATTTTTATTAAATTATAAAAAAAAAAAAGAAAAGGAAAGATTTTACTACCTTTTATATATTTTTTTTTACTCATTTATTAAAAGTCACATAATTAAAAAAAAAATTATTATTTTGAATTATTATTAATTAACATATGAAAAAAGAATAATTATTTGAATTTGATATTTTATTTAGTTGTTTTATTGGTATTAATATTATTAATAATAATAATTTATCAATAATTATTAAATGATCATTATTTTATAAACTATAATTCTTATTAAATATTTATTAATTGAAAAGGTAAGGAGGTATGGGCCAATATTTTTTTTTTAAAAAAGAAAAAACTTAGTAAAATAAAGAAATGAAAATACATTGAATTATATTAATTAAAGAATAATTAATAAAATTAAATATATTTAGAATTTCGACTTTTATAATTTATATTCTATTTGCTATTAATTCAAAAAGAGAAAAGGTAAATAGTAGAGTTATATAAACTTTAAAAACTATTTAATCTTATTTATAGTTGAAAAATTTCATTTCTTCTATAATTTTATATACTGCTTTTTTTTTTTTTTTTTTTTTTTTTTCTTTCTTACTGTTAAGATAATAATAATTTTCTTTTTCTTTTCTTTCTTACTGTTAAGATAATAATAATTTTCTTTTTCTTTTCTTTCTTACTGTTAAGATAATAATAATTTTCTTTTTCTTTTCTTTTTTTTTTTTTTTCTTTTTTTTTTTTTTTTTGACATTTTGATAAATATCTTTTTCTTTATGAAGATATTTATTAGTTTTTTTTGTTGTTATTTATTATTGTTATTTGTTAGTTAACCGATTTGGTAGTAAATTGAAAAAACATTTCTTTGTTAATTTTTTATTATTAATTTCTTTTAGATATTAAATTATTTGTATCTATTCATTTTGTATTCATAATTTATTTTCTTTATAAAAATTTGGTGTTTTCATTTTTAATATTGTTAAAAGAAAAAACATTATTAATAATAAAATAAAGAATCATTTTTATCTTTATATATATATAATGAAATAAAGCATTAAAAAAAAAAAAAAAACAAACTTTCAATTATTCTTTTTTTCAAAAAAGTCAATTTTCAAACATATAATTTTAAATGCTGACCAGAAATAATTTCAAATAGATTTTTATAATATCATATATTATTTTGAAAATATACATATTTTATATTAACGAAGTTTCTGAAGATATTTCTAACTATTTAACTATTTATTGGATACAAAAAAAAAATATTATATAAATTTTATTTATAATTAAAATTTTTTTTTTTTTCATATCTTTAATAAAATGTTTTCTTTTCCACTTTTTCCATAACAAAAAAGTGCAGTATTTTCTTTTTATATTGAAAAAAAAGAGATATATTTTTATTTGTAATAATAAATTTATTAAATATATAGAAAAGTAGAAAAAAAATTTAAAGAATATTACAGCATAAATCTTTTACCAAAATGAAAATATTTTTTTATATGATATATATTGTGATTATCCTCATGTTTTTTAAAACTTTTTTTCAGATTTTTAATTCAATAATAATAATAATAATAATAATAATAATAATAATAATAATAATAATAATAATAATAATAATAATAATAAATAAATAATAATAATAATAATAATAATAATAATAATAATAATAAAAATAATAATAATAATAATAATAATAATAATAATAATAATAATAATAATAATAATAATAATAATAATAATAATAATAATAATAATAATAATTAAAACAATTGAAAAAAAAGATATTTTTCTCTAAATGTATATATTTTATTTTATTTTATTTTATTTTATTTTTTTAATTTACTTTATCTATTGATATAGATATAAAAAAATTTTTTTTATTATTTTTAAATTAATATAATTATCATAGATAAAATTAATTGTATGCTTTCAAAAATAATTAAACGATAATATAATTCAAAGGAAACTCCTGTAATCCTTATATGCTCAATTCCATTATGGAGATTATAAATATCCATTTCAATTACTCTAATTACATCTGAATTTTGTAATGGTTTATACTTTTGATTTATATTCATTTCAAATTCAATTGTACTTTGATATTTAATTTCAGATATATTATTATAATAAGTCTTATTTTTTTTTTCCTTTTTATTATGTTTTGTGCGTTTTTCGTGTATCAAATTACTTAAAGAATTTGATGAAATAATATGTTTTTTTTTAGGATATAAAGAAAAGTATGATGGTGCATTACTTATTGAATCTAATATTTTTTGTTTATCGGGAAATTGTTGAATCATATCCCATGGTGATACATTACGATTATTTTTTTTATAAAGATTAGCTTTATAAAAGGTAAGAATTGAAATAGAATGAATATTTTTTAAATCAACTGCATAATACAACGCAGTGTTTCCTAAATTGTCCTGATGATCAACGTCAGCACCCAAACGTAATAAAGTTTTTACAATTTCAATTCTACCTAATTTTGTAGCAATTATCAACGGACTTTCCTTTTTAATATTGACTTGGTTGAGTAAACTGATGTTTCTAAAAAGGGTTTTACGAATCATTTTATTATCATTTGCTATTATATAAAAAACTAAAATATTGTTATTCCACTGATCATTATAATTAAAATTAAGAGACTTTTGTTTGAAAATAAATTTAGATAAATAATTATTATTAAGTTTTAAACTTAAAGAAAAAGCATCATCACCATTATTATTTTTAAGCGAAAGATTTAAATTTTTACAATGGGTTATCAAATAGTATACCGTACAAAAATCCTCAATCATAATAAAAAACATAAGTGGTGTGTTCCCCTCATCATCTATAACAATATTAAAATTATATTTACAATCAATTAATGTTTTTAAAGTTTTATAATAGGGGATATAAACATTAGGATGACGTTTTTTATCTGGTTGATAGATTTGTTTTATTAGGATAGAAATTACTTCTTGACTATTATCAAACACAACTTTTTTATCTCTAGTGTTTAATTTTTTAGTAAGTTGTTTTATTACCCAATAATTATTATTTTCTGATAGATAGGATAATGCACCTTTTCCTTCATTATTTTTTGAATTTAAATCACATTTTCTATTATAAATTAATTGAATTAAATTATAGTAAAATTCATTTTTACAACAATAATTAAAAATGTTATTTCCTTGAATATCTTTATGGTTAAGATTTGCACCTGCTTTTATTAATTCATAAGTTGCTTCTCGGTTGTTAGCAGCATAAAATAAAGCAGTTCTTCCCAAATTATCAGTTAATTCTATGCAGTTTTTATTCTTTCTTAAAATTTTTTTTACAGCAAAAATTAAGATAGGCACTTTAGAAAGAAACATAAGAGCTGTTCTATTATAATTATCTTGTACCTCTTGATTTATTCCCATCTTAAGAAGCCATTTAATTAAATTAACTCTTTTCTTTTTACAAGCATTCACAAATATTGTACTATTTCGAAATTCTGAAAGAACTTCAGTGAAAAGATTATGTTTTAATACTCTTTCAAAAATCCTGAAATTTCTTCTATTTTTATTTGTTTTTAATATTACATTATTAAATTCTTTAATAAAACTTTTAATAGTCACATCATTTTCATTATCTTTTCCAAAATTTTCTTCAACTATAGTTTTATTTGAATTAATAATATTTAAACAATTTCTAATTTTGTTTTTTTTTATATAATATATTAATTTATTTTGAAAACTTTTACAATCCATTAATAATTTTTAATGCTTTACTGTTTATTTATTTGTTATTCATATATTTAAATTGAAATACATATATATATATTCCCCTTTTCTTTTTTACAGATTATATTATTTTATAATAATATTATATTATATGCATATATTTATTTTAAATGATAGTTTTTAAATGTTTTTAAATTTATTAATAATATATATAACTTTGAAATTTTATTTATATATGTTTTATATATATTTTAATATTATTTAAATATTATTATTTATAATATTTTTAATGTAATTAAGTTTTTTTTTTGTAATTACTTTTTTCGTTTTTTTGTATAATTTCAAATGGTTTTATTTTTTTTTTTTTTAACTTTATACTTTTCTCTTAAATTTATATAAAAATTTTTTATTAATAAATCTTTATATTTATTAGATTATATTACAATATATTTTAAATTATCTTTAATAATTGAAACTTTAATTTTTAATCTTTTTTAAATAATCTGTAACAAAAAATTTGCCTACCGCAATTACCATGTAACCATACATTCCCTTTTTATTTTTTTAACTATATTTGTAATTATTTTTTTCTATTAATTTTACATCTATTCTTATGCCGAATTATTTGTCATCATTGATCCTTTTATAAGGAAATATATATATATTTACTTTATATCAAGAAAAGAAAAAAAAAGTTTAATTTTATAATTAAAATACTTTTTTACATATTATATTAATATTATGGTATAGGTAAAAATATAATTTTAATGTATGATTGTATGATTTCTATTCAAAGTTTTATTTTTATAAATATGTTTTTATTTTATTTTTATAAATATGTTTTTGTTTTATTTTTATAAATATGTTTTTGTTTTATTTTTATTTATTTATTTTTTTTTTTGTTTACTAAATAATTATTTCTATTTTTTTTTTCTATGTTAATTTAGTAGATAATTCGTTTTGCTTTTATTCTATATATAGGTATACAAGTAGTATATACAATTTTTTTTTTTCTCTTAAAATTTTTTAAAAAATTATTTTAATTAAATGATATGTAAAAGTTAAACATAATTATCTTGGTATACACTCAAAAAAGTATATCAAAGAAAAGAAATATAAATACTTCCACAATCAAGAGAAATATAAGATAATGTCTAGGCAAACCAACAATTTTTTTATATTTTAATTTATTACCATAGTTTCTTTCAAATACACCCCAGTCGATAACCCTAACAATATCTTTATTTGGTAATGGTGAATATCGTCTTTTATTATTTATATTTAACGATTGTTCGGTAATGCCTTTATACTTTAAAGATTCCGTATTACTTGTGAATATACATTTTTCCATTTTTTCGTTTTTACTTATTTTTTTATATTTATAATAATTTAAAGGATTAATGAAGGTGAGTAATGAAGAAATAAATATTTTATTTTCGGATTTATATTTTAATTTTACTTCTGGTACATTTTCCATGCGAATAGGGTGCATTAATGCATCTATTATGGACGTATCACCTACTTTTTTAAATATACAGGCTAAATCGCGAGCACATTTACCACGATTATTTATTATATTTGGGCTAGCATTGTAGGAGGAAAGTTCATTTATTAAAAATATATTTTTAATATCAATAGCATAATAAAGTGCAGTATTTCCTAAATAGTCTTTTTGATTGATCATTTTATATTCAATGGAACTTCTTTGATTTTTACCTTGGTTATATTGGAGTAAATATCTAACAATTTTACCATATCCTAGTTTCGTCGCTACGATTAATGCGTTTTCATTTCGAATATTTAATTGATTCAATAAACTTTCATCCATATCCAATACATATTTTATCATATTTAGATTATTTGTTAGTGTATAATAAATTAATATTGTATTTTTATCACAATCATTTAAGGGTTTGAATTTAAAATCCTCCTTCTTTTTTTTTATTTGCTTAAAAATATATTTCATTAGATAATCATTATTGAGGGTAACACATAGAGATATAATATCGTCTCCTTGTTTATTTACCTTGTTAAAATCAATCGTATGTTGAGCATATTTTTTCAATATATAAGTAACACAAAATTCATCTTGAATCATGGCAAAGAAAAATAAAGGTGTATTGCCGTCATCATCAATAGGTAGATTTGGATTACAACCTAATTTAACTACATATTTAAAAGTTTTTAGATAACGATGCAAACAATACGGCACTTCGAAATGTTCAGTAGGATAGTATATTTTATTAATAATAATTGAATATAAATTTTCTTTAGTTCCATTTTTTTCATTGATATAATTACAATCAACTCCTAATCCTACAAAATTATATAATACTTCATGCATTCCATTTTCTATAATATACATTATGGCACTTCGACCTTCTTTATTGATACTATTAACATTTATTGAAATTTCGGTCATTATTATAGGAATGCTTTTTGAAAGATTATTTCGACAGCAATAAATAAGAATATTATCTTCACTATGATTGATATGATGATTATTTACTTTAGGATG
Source organism: Piromyces finnis (assembly GCA_002104945.1). Classification (NCBI taxonomy): domain Eukaryota; kingdom Fungi; phylum Neocallimastigomycota; class Neocallimastigomycetes; order Neocallimastigales; family Neocallimastigaceae; genus Piromyces; species Piromyces finnis. The sequence goes on from MCFH01000043.1 coordinate 361,239, forward strand.
ACGTAAAAATAGTGTTAAAATCTTTGGGTTATGTAGTGCATAAAATAATGCAGTATTTCCTTTGTTATCCTCAAGATTGATATTTTGGTCATTTTGTTTTAATAGATGTTTAATAGCAAAATTTAATTTTGGATTTTTGGACGATATCATTAATGCTGTTCGACCCTGACTATCACGAACAAATTGATTTATATTGAATTTTAAAAGCCATTTTATCACTTTTTTATTTTCATTTTGACATGCTTCTATTAAAATTTTACTATTTCTAAATTCAAATAAAACATTTTTAAATAAAGAATGCTGTAATACCTTTTCAACTAGTTTTAAATTACATTTTTTATTTTGAAGAATAATTTCTGTTAACTTTTCTAAAAAATAATTTATTTTTTCATTATTTTCACTTTCAGCAATACAATCTTTAATTATTTTATTATCTTCAATTATTTTTAAACAATTATTATTATTATTATTCAAATTGGATAAAATTTCATTTAGACAACTATCCAAATTCATTTTAAAGTTATTCTCTGTATTACTATAAATATTTAAATTGATTATTACTTTATTTATTCATTGAAATCCTTTTATATACACTTGATTTTCAAAGGTATAAATACAAAAAAAAAAAGGAAAAAAAAAAAAAAAAAACTTTTATATATTTAAATTTATTATTATTTTATATTGTAATATTTTATTCATTCATTTAATGAATGGATATAAAATAAATTCATTACAATTTAATCTTAGTTTGGTTTTAATTTAATGTAATTAGAATTTATATATATATATATAAATTTTGTTATTGTTATTATTAAATGCTTCTTTTTTTATTTTTTTATTTTTTATTTTTTTATTTTTTATTTAATTTGTTTTAACTTTTTTCTATTTTTTGTTTTATTTTTCTATTTTTTATTTTTTATTTTTTATATATATATTTAAATTTATAATAAATATAATAAATTAAAAATTAACCAATAAACAATTGATTATATTTTATCTGATTATATTGAAAAAAAAAAAAAAAAGAATATAAAAATAGCATTAAGGATATGTATAGATATGTATATAGAATCGTTTGTAGTTGTCATATTTCGTTAATGATATTAATTTAATACCCTTTTCTTTTCTTTCATTATTATTTTGTGTTTACCTTTTTTTTTTGTTAAATTAAATTAAATAAAATTAAATTAAATTAAATTAAATAAAACTGTGTTGATTATATAAAGTAATTGTAATATATTACAAACTTATCTAAAATTAATAAAAGTCTTGGATTAAGAATATATACCTTCTTTACTATATAAAGTATCAAAAAATTTATGGTATATTATATCTTCTTAATACTACGTGATATTGAAATACTAAATAACACGCATTACTATTAAATTATCAAACCTGACATAAATATTACTGATTGAAGAATTAATAATTCAATTAATCTACCTCTATTAACACCAATAGTTTTTTTAATCCTATCATCTTTACAATCTAAGTGATAAACATCTATAGCAATATCGCGCATGACTCCTGAATATGGCAATGGCTCATATTTTATTTTAATATTATCATTATTATTTAAGAAAAATTCAGTATCATTACTATATTTATTAATATTGATCGTTCGCATATTGATATTATCCACACTTGAACTTTTTATATTTATATTTTTTCTTTCCCTTTGAATGACAGGGAGGCTATATGATCGTTCTGAGGAATTTAATGTTTTTTCATTAGATGGGAGATTTAAATGATTAAGGATACTAAGAGTATAATCATCTTGTAATTGATTTGCAAGATCAAATACCGACTTTCCACGATTATTTTTAATACTTGGATCACCTTTATATTTAATAAGAAGGCATATTATATCATGATTTGAAAGATCCACAGCATAATGTAATGCAGTATTTCCTAAATAATCCTGATGATTAACATCAGCATCTTTTATTAACAGGGTTGTGACAATATCTTTATATCCTAATTTTGTTGCAATAATTAACGGGGTTTCTTTTACGTCATTGGTTTTATTTATAATATCTTTATTTTTTGTGGTGATAAAATTTACCATTCCTCGATCATTTTTCATGACATAGTAGAAAACAAAATTATTATTATATTTGTCCACGTAATCAAACTTATAACCACTAGAAGCAATAAAATTGATAAGAGTTTTATCATTAAGTTTTACTACAAGACTATATGCATCATCACCATGCTTATTTTTAAAGGATAAATCCAGATCTTTAATATTTTTTATCATATAATATACTGTACAATAGTCTTCAATCATTATAAAGTATTGAAGGGGTGAGTTACCATCATCATCAATAGCGATATTAAAATCATAATTTTTAATAATAAGCATTCGTAATGTACGATAACAATTAGTTAATAAACTTGGATGATTGCTTTCTCTCATTTTTTCAAAATTCTTAATCATTATTGAAATTACTGTTTCATTATCATTTGATTTGATATAATCAGTTTTCTGATTTCTAACATAACTAATACTTCTATAATTATTGTGCTTTACTAAATACATGATTGCTGTCCAGCCATTTTTATCTTGTACATGGAAATTAATATTTTTAAAGTAAGAAATATACCCTATTGCTTTTGATATGTTTTTTCTACAACAATAAAGAAATACTGTATCGTGGTCATTATTTATATTGTTTATAATATCTTCTTTCACTTTATTATTTATGGATAAAAAAAAATTTAGGGCTTTTCCATTATATATTGAATGAAATAAAACATTATTACCATTCTTATCAACTATTTTCATAGAATCATACGTTGATAAATCTCCATAAAAAGATGACAATGAAGGATATTTAACACAATACATTAATGCTGTCATTCCTTCTTCATCTTTAATACTTTGGTTAATTTCCATTGATAATAACCACGTTATTAATCTTGATTTTTGAATTTTACATGCTTCTATTAAAATAGTACTATTTTTGAATTTTTCATAAATATTTTTGAAAAGTTCATGTCTTAATACACTTTCTATTATTTTTAATTTTTTTTTTTTTTTTTCTTTTCATTAAAAGAAATAAATTTAGTTCTCTAACAAAATAATTTATATAATTATTTGATGGATTTAATATTTTATCTTTTGTATGAATATCAAAAGATTCATCATTTTCATTGAAATATTTTTCTATAAAGTATTTATTTTCTGAAATATAATCCAAACACTGTTTTAAATCATTTAAAATTAATATAGAAAAAAAAGTTTTTTGAAAATTATTATATTCCATTTTTAATTTACTTTTTATTTAACATTTATTCTTATTTCTTTTTATTAATGTGTATATAATATTATATTATATTAATAAAAATATTTCTAACTTTTATTATTATTTATTTTATAATTAAACTACTAGCTAATAAATATTAAATCTTAAAACTATTATTTATTATTGATTATTGTTATTATTAATTGTTTATTGTTCTCTACTGTTTTAATTTGCTTTTTACTAAATTTTTTATGTTCTATATATAAAATTATATTTGATTATTTTTCAAAGAATCTTTAAAAAAAAAAAAATTTTTTTTCTTATTTTTAATTTTTGTTTTATAACAATTAAAGTTTATTTACATATATTTGTGGAACATTAAAGTTTTATTAATTTTTTTTTTAATTTTATAAAAAGAAGTTTATTTTTTAAAATTTTACATTTAAAAAGAAAAAAAACAAAGTAATGAAGATGATGTTGAGCTTTTTGTCTTATTTTAATAATTAACATAACTAAACTTAATCATTACTTATTTAAATTCGAAAACTTTATTTTTGTTTCTTTTATACACGTAAATGCAAAAAAAAAGTAATTCCTTTATATCCCCTTCTTTTAATATTATTTTATTTATTTTGAATATCTTGAATGAAATAAATAATTGAATTTATAAACCTTTTTTTTTTTTTTATTTTATTTATTTTATTTTATTTTATTATTTATCAAAAGTTTTTATTTTTATTTCAATATATATATTTCTAAAATATAAATAGTATAGAATTCTATAAATACATTTTTTTTTTAAAAAAAAAAACTCCTCTAAATATATATTTTAATTTAATTTAGTTTGCTTTATAATTTTTTTTTTTTTTTTTAAGTGGTGGTGTATTGTTATGATTTTATTTTATTATTATTATTATTATTATTATCAAAATAATATTTTTATATTTTTTAAAAGAAATTGCCTGCAGTATCTAATATTTGAGTAATTACTTCTAAAGCAAGAGCTTGACGTAAAATAGTTTTTGAAATTCCCCTTTTTTCAATAGCATTTTCAAAACCATATGTTTTCATTTCTAATTCATTTAATGTATTAGTACACTTCATAGGTTGATACAGATTTTTATGATTATTATTAAAATCAAAATTTATTATATCATTACAATGATTTAAGTCAATGTACTCTATCGTATTATTATTATTATTATCTTTATTCTTTTGTTTACTTCCCTTTTTAATAAATTTTTTTAATGAAAAAACCTTATTCTTCTTTTGTGGTTTTGAGGCTTTAAAAGGAACTGGATGCTCTAATACATCTATTATTTTTTCATTATTGTTATTTTTTGCTATATCATATGGTGTTTGATTCTCATAATTTTTAATATATTTATCCGCATGAGCGTAAGCTAAAGTATTTACAATCTTTGGAATATTCAGTTGTACGGCATAATGTAAGGCTGTATTACCAAATTCATCTTGTTGATTCAAATTAATATTATACTCTACTAATGTTTTAATAACTTCATTGCAAAATAATTTTGTAGCAATAATTAAGGCATTTTCACCCTTTTTATTTGTTTTATTTAATAAATCAATATTACGTTCAAGAACTTTTTTAATAATGTCCGAATTATTTAAAATGGAATAAAGCATTAAAAGATTGTTTCCATTTTGGTCAGTATAACTAAAATCAAAGGTTGGATGATTCATTAAAATTTCAATTAAACTTTTATTACCTATTTTTACACTTAATGAAAAAGCCGATTCACCATTATTATTTGTCATAGCTATATTTAGGAAATGACAAAATGTTATGATATAATATACAGAATAGATATCTTCAATCATAATGAAGAACATGAGGGGAGTATTACCTTCGTTATCAATAGGAATATTAAAATCACAATCAACTTGAACTAAAATCATTAGTATTTTGAGATAGGGAATAATATATTTTGAGTCATCTTCTTCATTTTTTTGGTAAATAGCATTAACAAGGATGGAAAGAAGGGTTTCATCCTTTTCATTACGATAATCTAAATCTATGTTCCTACCAGTTAAAAGTTGAAATTCATGGTACTGACCCTTTTCAACTAAATACATTGCAGCATTTCTACCCTTTTCATCAATAATGTTTACATCTATATTTGTATTATAGGATAAAAACTTTATAGGTTCCGGTATATCATTTTTACAACAGTATAATAATACTGTATCTTTTTGTTTATTTAAATGATTGATATCAATATTAGTATTAAGTATGGCCTTAAATGCTTCAATATTGTGTACTGCATGAAAAATGGCATTTTCTTCGTTATTATCTGTCAAATCTATACAAACATTACAATTATAAATAAGATATTGAACGACAAATAATAAACATGGTTTCTCTGCTGCGTACATTAAGGCTGTCATACCTTTACTATCTTTAACACAAGAATTAATTTCCATGGTGAGTAGCCAATGTAATACTGCCTCATTTTCTTTTTTACATGCTTTTATAAGAATATCACTTTCCTTAAATTCATATAATGCTAATGAAAATGATTCATGCTTAAGAACTTTTTCAATAATATCAAAATTTTCTTCTTTCTCAAGAATAACTTCATTTAATTTATTTACGAAATCTTTACATTCAATTTCATTTTCCAAATATTTCTCAATTTTAAATTTGTTTAATTCTATCTTTGAATAACAATCTTGGTTATCATTTTTTAGATATGAAAAAATGGGAAATCCTATTTTAAGATATTCCATTGTCAATATTCATTATTTTATTATTATTTTATTATTATTATTATTTTTAATTTTTTTAATTTTTTTTTTTTTTTTTAAATTTATTATTTGAATTTTGAAATTTAATTTAAAAACTTATAATAGTTTAATTATTTTTTATTTTGACTATTTTATTACAAATATTTATTTTTATTGTTGTTGTTATTTAAAATAATCGTTTTTTCTTTATGATATTTATTAATACATTTATTAATTCAATAGTAAATTATAGATTAAATCTTTTTAAATGATTTCATTTCTACAACACACTAGATTATTTTTATAATAATTGAATTAAAAAAAAAAAAATCTTCTCTTTTAAAACTTTCTGTATTTATAATATATATTATACTTTTATTATTAAATAAACTTTTAATATTATTAATTAAACTTAATATATTTCATCAATTAAATTTAATAAATTAAACTTTATACTGTTAACTATAAACATAAAAAAAAAAAAAAAAAGCAAATATAAATAATATGACCCTTTTTTTTTTTTCATTAATTGTAAAGATTAATTTCAAAAAGAAAATTAAAATTAATAATATTAAATATGAACATTTTTATTATTAGTTATACTTACAGTAAATGAATTAAAATTATTATAAATGGATTATGAAGAATTCGAAGTACAACTTTTTCATTGTATAATATATAATCAAAATTGTAATGTCATTATAGACCAAAATGAACAATTAATAAGGAATAGTTTTGGTGAAAAGGAGGGTAGATATATTAATAGTTTTATTAAAAAATTAAATTGTATAATTATTAATAATGTAAATAACTATTTAAAAGTAAAATATATTCTACACCTTCCGTTATTTGAAAATGTTTTATCTAAATTTAGAAATAGTGATATATTAGTAAAAGCTTGTGTTAGTGGCAATGTAAAAATGGTAAAATGGCTTTTAGACATAAATGTTAATTTATATATTCAAGATGAAAATGGAATGACAGCTTTAATGCATGCAGTAAAAAATAGTGACTTATTATTTGTGGTAGATTATTATTTAAAAAATGAAACAGGTAGTATTAATATTACAGATAATAATGGTGAAACTGCCCTCTTTCATTCACTCAAAAATAAAGAAGCATTAAGAAAGTTAGCCCAAAATATTAACACGGATCAAAATCATATAAATAATCAAGGAGATAATATTCTTTTGCATTGTGTCAAGTATAATAATAATATTATAGAGCCGTTAAGAATTCTAGTTAATCTTTCCATTAATTTGAATGCTGTTGATTGTAATGATTACACAGCTGTTATGCATCTAGTAAACAAAGGTAATTTTGAAGAATTAAACCTATTTATTGGTAAACATGTTGATTTGGATTATCGTAATAAAAACGATGAAACCGTATTATCCATACTAATTAAGAACATCTATTCATTACATTGTATGAATGATCCAGACTCAATTTATAAATATATTAAGATTCTGACAACTTTAGTTAAAATGGATTGTGATTTTAATGGTAGTATAGATGAGGAGGGTAATACACCCCTGATGTTTTTTATTATGATGAAAGATTATTGTAGTATCAATTATATATTGAAATTTAGTATTAAATTAAATGTGTCTATACCCAATAAAAACGGAATTACTGCCTTTATGTATAGTTTAAAGGATGGTAATAATTATTTAATTAAACGTATTATAAATCATAAAACCTTCAATTTTGAATATTTTGACGTTTATCGTAATAATCTATTAATGAATTATACTTGTAATAACAATTATTACATGGTAAATCATATTATTAAATTATACCCACATCTTATCAATGAAGTAAATTATAATAATGATAATGCTTTACTTTTAGCAAGTAAATTTGGATATTCAACCATAGTACATATGTTTTTAGAAAATAAAGTGAATGTAAATCAATGTGATAAAAAAGGAAATAATTCACTTTATTATGCGGTGGAGAAAAAAAACCTTGAAATGATAAATAATTTAGCCTTTTCACAATGTAATATTAATCATAAGAATAAAGAAGGTATATCCCCATATCATTTAGCCATTAAAACAGAAGATGAAAAAATTATTAATGCCTTACTTCATCCCGTAAAACAAACTATAAATATTGAAGAAATAATTAAGAAAAGGAAAAAAGATTTTTTAGAAAATAATGATAGTGATCATTTAGAGTATAAATTGATGGAAACGTACAAATTAACTTATTCTCTAAATGAAAATATCATAAAATTTGAAATGGCTAAATTTCATAATAAATATGAACAAATAGAATATAGAAAAGAAATAGCAAAAGCTATTTTTTATTCCTATTACAAAGATACCACCAGTCAAAGTTTTTTTATTAATCCAACATTGAATAGACTATTAAATCAATCTTTATCAGATATATTAGAATTCTCTGGAACTTTGGTAGATATAATAGGTGATTTAGGTGGTAGTTAATTGCTAAAAGTTTTTTTTTTTTTTTTTTTGAAAAAAAAAGAAAAAAAAAATTAGATTATCAAAATTTAAATACTATAGAATTAATATATAGAGTAAAAATAAAATGTATACCAATTATTTTATAAAACATAATAAATAAAGCTTGTGAATTTTGAATAATTTTTTTTAATAAATAAATGTATATATATAATATATCCTATCCTATATTATCCTATATTAGTATTATTTTTCACTCTTTCTTTTATTCTTTTTTTTTTTATAATATTAAAGATATTTTTATTTCGAAGAGTGGTTAATTATATATATATAAAACTTTAATTCAAAGTATACACATATTTTAAAAGTATAAAATGAATAAAACTTTGTATTTTAATTATTATAATTTATTCTTATTATTCATTCAATTTATATATTATTCATAGTCATATTTATAGTCATATCTATGTATATTTATGTTATTTATATATTTTAAAGAAAATAGATAGGTTTTCTTGATTGTTTTTATATTTGCTTTTATTTATTATATATATATATAAAAAGGATAAACAATTGTTTTTTTTAAAAAAGTAAAGTTTTATTAAAGGAAATTTATTAATTTAAACTTTTTTTTTTTTTTTTTTATCCTTCAAGTAATTAAAAAAATAAATTAAATATTAGAAAATAGATTTTCCATCAAATTATATTACAACAACAACCAATAAATATTGGCCTATCAAAAATGTAATTAGGAAAAAAGATAAAAGACCATGGTTAGAAAACTTTTTTTTTTATGATAATAGAATTTTAATTTAAAAAAAAAAAAAAAATGAAAGTTGGATATCAAGGTGATATTGGTAGTAACTCTGAAGCAGCAGCAAAACAATATTTTATGGATGATTGTGATATTATCAATAATGAATATATACCATTAATAAGTTCTGAAGGTGTATTTAATGCATTAATGGCGGGTACAATAGATATAGGTGTTGTAGCAATAAAAAATTCATTAGCTGGCGAAGTTCAAGAAACAAAAAATGCATTAGTAAGTTATAATCCAATTTGTAAAGCAACAATTACTATTCCTATTAGTCATTGTTTATTTTCAAAATCAAAAGATATCAAAGAATGTCAAGTAGTGATGTCTCATCCACAAGCATTAAGGCAAACAAAATGTACAAGAGAGAAAAATTTCAAATGGCTTTCAGAATTAGAAGTGGATGACCAAGCAAAAGCTGCTAAATGCTTATCTGAAGGTCAATATCCAGAAAATTATGCTGTAATATGTAGAAAAAATGCAGGTGAAAATGTTGGCTTAACCCTTATAGCCGAAAGTATTGAAGATGACCCGACCAATGAAACTACATTTGGAATCTTTGTAAAATAAAAAAAAAAGTCAATTATATTTTTTTTCTCAATATATATATATAAATTAAAAAAGAAAGGAAAATGAAGTAAAAAAAAAAATAGTTAAAAATAAATAAGCAACAACAACAAATAGTAAATGATAAATGATAATACACACATACTAAAAAAAAAGTATAAATTAATGTAATAACATAGAATGTAAATTTCACACTAGTACAAAATATAGAATTAAGGGAGAAAAAAAATAATTATAGAGTAAATAGTCATCATACTTTGAAGCGTACTATTAAAAAATGCTATAAAATAAAAAGCATATTCGGGAGGGCTTAATTATTATAAATGATACACTCTTAAAAGTAATTATATATTTACGTAGTATGTATGTACATTGAAATACAATACAGTTATAATAAGATTTTTTTTTTTTTTTTTTTTTTCAACACTATTATTATTCATTATTAATAAATGTATCTTCTTTTGTTTATCTCACTAAACTATTTTATTAATGATAAACTAAAAAATAATATATGTTGATGTATTATTATAAAATACTATATTTTTTTTTTTTTAAAAAAAAAGATTTTAATAGTACTTTTTCAGCATAGAAAATAAGAATGTTAAAAAGAAAAAAGTATTTATAATCAAAGAAACTAAAAACTATTTTAAATAAACTTTTCTATAACAATTTAATATATGCCAAAAAAAAAAAAATAAAAAAAAAATAAAGAAAGATAAAATAGTTAATAAAATAGTTAATAATAATAATAATAATAATAATATATTGCTTAATAGAATTTTTATTTTTATTTTTTATGATTTTTCGCATTTATATTTATATATTCAATATTAGAATTATTTACAAAAACAAAACAGCAATAATGAAATTAATAATTCATTATTGTTATTATTTATATGTTAATGATATATACGTAATTAATGAGTTTTTTTTTTAGTAAATGATTATATATAATGATGATAGGGATAAAAGTTAAAGAAAATATATTATTATAAATTATTGACTTTTTTTTTTTCGTAATATATATATGTATATTCAATTATGGTTAATAAATTTTTATATTATGTATATGGTCGACTGTTTTTTTATATTTTTTTTTTTTGATAATAATGATGATAATAGATAATAATAATAATAATAATTTTTTTTATTACTTTATTTTTTGAAAGAAAAGAAAAAACAAAGGAAATAAAAAATAATACATATATTATATATTAATCACCACCACCACCACCACAGTCACCACAATCCCCACCACAATCTCCATTACTACTATCCCATCCTCCATCCCATCCACCATCTATATTACTACCATAATGGCTACCACTTTGATTGCCTATATCAATTAATACATCCAACATTTTCAACTGAAAGTCAAATATCTCTTCATATAAGTCTTTTGGCATGACAAATCTTCCTTTTGATTTATAAAATAAATTATAAACTTCTCTTGCGTTTCTTTGTAAATGCCCATAATATACAGAACGTTCTGATTTTATCGTATAATTAGATAATTTAATGTTCATCTGACTTTCATATTCCTTTTGATATTGATTATTTTTTATTTTACCTAAAATTATGGATGGATCATCCTCAAGTATTTTATTTTTTTTAAATATACCAAATATACTCTTACGTTTTTCGCTTTTTTCATTTTTCAATATGGCGTATGGGTAGACGGGTTGTATTAATAGTTCCGATACTTCATTATTAGGAAATTCGTTTGCAATTTCAAGCGGAGATTTTCCTTGTTTATTTTTAATATGAGGATTGGCATGATGGAAGGCTAATAAATCTACTATATATTTATTATAAGATTCTACGGCATAATGAAGTGCTGTATTACCTAAATAATCTTGTTGATTAATATCCTGATCTCCTGAAAATATCAAGAATTTTATATGATCACGTAGATTGAGTTTTGAAGAAAAAATAATTAAATTTTCCTTATTATCATTAACATCTTTTATATACCTATTATTTCTTTTTAGTAAATTATAGGAAGAATCATAATCGTTATATAAAAAAAAATACATGGCTAAATTATTACCATAGTTATCTTTATAATCCAAATCAAAGGTTTTATGATACATGATTAAATTTACGATAGATTTAACATTAAGACTACTGTAAAGTTTAAATATTTCGGGTTTAATGGCTGAACAAAGACTACTACAACTCATTCCTTTTTTATTTTTTATGGATAAATCTAAATCTTTATAGTTCATTAAAAGTAAAAGAACTGTATACCAATCGTTTATAGCCATAAAAAACATGAATGGTGTATTTCCTTCTTCATCAATTCCGATATTGAAATTAACATTTTGTTCAACTAATATTTTTATTATTTCAAGGTACGATCTAATTTCTTCCTTGTTTTCATTTTGATAGCATTCATAATATTTTTTAATAAGAAGAGAAAGAGCCGTTTCACCAAAACCATTTTTAAAATCAAAATTAACACAATTTTGTGTTTCAATTAAAGTTGTTAATTCTTCATACCGTCCATCCTCAATTAAATACATTACTGCAGTTCGTTCATCATTATTATAAATATTTAAATAAACATTTTTACATTCTAATATTAATTTAATGGGTTTATATATTTTATTTTTACAACAGTAGGTTAAAATAGAATCATTATTCTTGTTTAAATGATTAATATCAATTCCTGAATCAATTAGTAATTTAAAGGCCTCAGGATTATTTACAGCATGAAATAAGGCTGTTTGTCCATCTTTATCAGTCATTTTTAATATATTATCATTATCAATAAAGTAATTAATGTATGTTAAAAGTTTAGGAATTTTAACAACATACATCATAGCCGTCATTCCTTTTTCATCTTTAATACAAAGATTTACCTCCATAGATAATAGCCAATTTATAGCATCTTCATTTCCTTTAGCACATGCTTTTACCAAAACATCACTTTCTCTAAACATTACTAAAACAAAAGAAAAAAAGTCATGAATAAGAACTTTTTCTATTAAAGAAAACCCAAAGTCATTGTATGTCTCAACAACTATATTATTAAATTTATCAATAAAATTTTTACAATATTTTATTTTTTTGGAATTGAAATAGTTTTTGATAACCTCTTCATTATTATCGATATCATTTAAACATTCATTTTCATTTTTTTCTTTTAAATGATTTAATATATTACTTTCAAATAATTCAAAATCCATTACTTGTTTATTATATTTTATTATTTTTATACTTTTTTTTTTTTTTGTCTTTTCAATTTAATTTACAAATTTACAACAAATTTTATTTTTACTTTATCCTTTTTTATTTATTTATAATTTTTTTTTTTTTCATTTTCTTTTTTTTTTTTTTTTCCTACAAAAATAAAAGGATTTATTAAGATATTTATAGTCAACTTTTTTTTTTTTTTTAATATTTATTTATTTTATTTAAATTAATTTTATTTGTTACTCTAAAACTTTAATTGTTATTCATCATTCATTTTCACTTGGCCTACTAATTAAAAATATTAAAAATACACACTTTATAATATTATTATCTTTTAATTTTTATTATAACACTTCCCAACAACAACAACAACAACACCAAAAATGTTGGTATTAAGAAAATAATCCATAATTATTTTCTATATTTTATTCTTACCTGCCTTTTTTTTTTGTTTGTTTGTTTGTTTTTGTTTATTTTTTTTTTTTTGTAACCAGAAATATAGGCAATTGAAAAAAAAAATTTTCATTTAAAATTGTGACCTGTCATAAAATATTTACTTTTATATTTCATAAATTAGAATTTATTTTAATATATTTTAATATTTACATCTAATATTTTATTTTATAATATAATAAATAATAAACAAATATTATTATATATTATTGTATATAAATCTAATATATTAATTATTATAAAAATGAATGTGTCCCATCTTGGAAAAGTGCAGTTTAAAAAAAAAAAAAGATTCTTTAAATAATAATAATAATAATAAATAATAACATCAGATAATAATAACAAAAGCAATAATGCAATGCTAATAATAATAATAATAATAAACATAAACATAATAATAATAATAATAATAATAATAATAATAATAATAATAATAATAATAATAATAATAATAATAATAATAATAATAATAATGATAATAATAATAATAATAATAATAATAATAATAATAATAATAATAATAATAATAATAATAATAAACATAATAATAATAATAAACATAATAATAATAATAATAAACATAATAATAATAATAATAATAATAATAATAAATAATAGTGTATTTAAAAATTGTAAAATATTATAATAACGATTTTCTAGTTGAATTTCTTAATCATACTCTTCCTTTATTATTTTTTGCTCTACTCATAATATAAATATTTCAATTATAGAATTTTTATTTTATATGTGTTACTTTTTTTTTAAAAAAAAGACAAATAATCAAACATTAATAATAATAGGGATTATTCTTACTGTAAGAAATAATGGATAATTTTACGATTTTATTCACTTTAATGGTTTGTCCCTAACTCTAACAGAAATATATCTGTTACATTAAAAAAAAAAAAGGGAGTTTATTAATATTACTTTTTATAAAGACTTTTACATAATTCTTTATTTTTCATCTTGAATCTTTTTTTTCTGCCTGGAATTCTGTCAGTGCTTGAATTCCCTTTGCCTAATTTATATAAAAAAACTAAAGAATCTTCTTTACTACATTCATTAGTTAATTGAATATCCCTATGAAAATATGAAAAAATTAAAATAGATTAAGAAAACCTTTAATAAGTATATAACATTATCTAAATCTATTATTGTTTTCTTAAAACTTGTTATAAATAGTTATTGACAAAGTCTTTTTATATCATTATTAATATTTGTTATAGTATTTGGAAAAAAGTAGCAGCAAAATAACCACCAACTTTATATTTTAATGGCAAAAATTTCTATCAGTAAAATACATAAATTTCAAATTTAATTTTTTTTTTAGAATGATCTATTATTCTAAAACAAATAACTGCCTTTTAAAAAATATCTTTAAATTACTTTTTTTTCTTTTTTTTTATAATAAACAATGCTTTTATTAGGATTTTAGTGCAACTTCTCTTCAATTGATATTTAAAGTAAGAATAATAAATATGTTAGTAGTTTTTAAATACTTTTTTTCAAAGTGAATCTTCAATCGTAGAATTACTTAAAAATATATTTAATTTTTTAAAAATTATGTAATATTCCAAAAAAATAAAAGTTAAAATACATAAACTTTATTTAATAATAATTTATTTTTTAATTTGAAAAATAATTTATAATTAATAAATCCTTTAATTAAAATTTAATTTAATATAAAAATGATTATTGATTATTGGATCACAAGATTATTTATTTAATTATGTTAAGTCTACATTAATTTATTTCTTATTTACATAAAAAAATGAAAGATATATCCATTAAATAAAGATAGTTTACATGTAAGGTACTCTTTTCTTATAGAATCATAATGAAATAATGAAATGGAATAATAATTGAATAAACAGTTTCTAATTAATTTTTGTATTAATAATATTTTTTAAATTGTGTTATTTAATTATAATGCTATATAGATATTTATACAACAGGAATTAAAGCAATACATTTGTTACAAAATTTATTGAAAAAAGTTTCAAAAATAATAAAAGTTATATACGATAATAGTAACAACAGTATTGGAAGTAATATTTATGATAAATAAAATAATATGTTCATTTCTTTTTTTATTATTTTTCTTTCCTTTTTCCTTTTTTATTATTATAAAGTATAGATAATAAAACTTTCTATATTTTTTTAATTATTCATTCGTACTTTAAAATTTTTGTAAATGAATCATGAATTATTAAAAAAAAAAAATATACTTTAGTATAATTAATTATTAAATATAATTATCCTTATAATTAAGAAGGAAAAAAGAAATAAAACAGAAATTGATGAATAATTAAATAACTATTAAAGAAAATTTTAAAAGATAAAATATATATGCATACATTACATCTATTATTAAATTTTCATGTTTGCTATAATTTCTTTTATTTCTTTTCTATTTATTTATTTCTTGAAAGAAAATATGTGTTAATATTGTTAATATATATCCTAATGAAATTCATATAGTTGTACGTCTTTTGTTAAAAAGACTATATTAAAAAAAAACTTAATTCCGATAAAAAATTGAAATAAAAAAAAAAGTATATACATTAAACTGTATTTATAATAAAATATTGTTAAAAGATATAAAGTTATTTACATAATGAATAAAAAAAAAAGAGAGAAATATAATTAAGCATGCAATAATTTATTTGTGATTAGAAAAAAAAAAAAGAAAAGAAAATTATAACTATTTTTTGTTATTATCATTTGTTGTTTTAGTAAATATTTTCTTTTTCTTTTCTTTTTTTTTTTTTTGATTATTATATTGTTATCATGATTTTAATTTTTTCTTTTCTCCTTTTTTTCTCACACTTTGATATATATTAATTATTGATATGCTTTTTGACCAGTACATTCTGACATAGTCACCATATTATAATTATGACTTTTCATATATTCAATTTCAGCTTTTACTAATTCAACAAGTTTTTCACCACTAATAGTTTGATAGAAACTATGATTTATTGAAATAATGGATTCACCAAGACGTTCTTTAAATTGAGAAAGTGAATAGTTAATATCACCACTATATTTCCAATCTAAAGTATCTATATTCCACATGATCATTCCGGTATAACCAAGGTATTCAAGAGTATTAAGAACAAATTGATTATTAAAACCAGAACCATAAGGTGGTCTTACAAAAGCTGGTTTTACACCAATAATACTTTTAAGAGCGTCTTCTAAACGTGTCATTTGAACTTCAATTTCACCTACCGATAGTTTTTCAAGATCAGCATGATTAAAGGTATGACTACCAATTTCATGACCTTCATTATAAATTCTCTTGATAATTTTTTGACCTTGTTCTGATGTAATATCCATTACATTATTTCCATTAACAAAAAATGTTGCTTTAGCATTAATAGATTTAAGATAATCTAAAAGTAATTCATCATAAATGTATGGTCCATCATCAAATGTAAGAGCCCATTGATTATCCTTAACACATTTATTAAATACTTTTATATGTCCTGAGGAGGTGGAGGAAGAAGAGGAAGAAGAAATATGACATATACCATATTTACTTTGACAACCGGTACTACAATAATTACTACCATTACCACACCAACCATATTTACTACAACATTGATTTTCTGGACATTTTTTTCCATTGGATGAACCACAACGTCCATCATATGATATAGATCTTGAGGAAGGGTTAGTAGTGGTAGAATTACATTCACCAAAGTAACGCAAACAACCAAGACCACAATGCTCATCACCAGTACCACACCAACCATACATACTACAACATTTTTTATTTGGACAAACCTTATTATCATAATTTGGTCCACAGCGTCCATCTGTAGAAATACTATGAGATTTACAGGTACCATATTTATGCTGACAACCTACTCCACAATATTCATTTGTAGTACCACAATAACCATGTTGACTACAACAATATCCAAGTGGACAACTTACACCATTTCCACACTTTCCTGCTTCTAAACCAAATACTTTATAGATGAAAGGTATTAAAACTGAAAACTTAAATAACTTCATTTTTTTTTATTGTTTTATAGCTTTATTATAATTTATTATATATGATTTCTTAAAAAGGATTTATAAGAAAATCTAATATTATTGTTATCTTAATAATAGAGAATAATAATAAATATATATTTATTATTATTATTATTATTATTATTATTATTATTATTATTATATTGTTAATAAATGAATAGCATAAAAATTATTACTACTACTCTATTCTTATTATTCTATGCTATATAATATTTTTTATTACCTTTTATGTAAGTTTTAAAGAAAGTAGAAAAAAAAAGATAATAAAATTTAAATATAATTTTTTATCCATTAAAGTTTTTAACTTTAATTATTTTTTAAATTTTAGTTTTTTTATTGAATAAATAATAATAATAATAATAATAATAATTATTATTATTATTATTATTATATTTAATTATTTATTTTTTCTTAGTAATAATAAAATGTAGAGTGATATGCATTAGAGTTTATTGATTCATTAAAAAAAAATAATAATAATAATAAAATTTAAAAACAAATAAATTTATAAATTGGACAAATATTTCCAATATTATTATAAAAATAAAAATTGGTATGGAATATTATTAATTGTCTTTCCTTTATTATTTTTCTTTTTGAAAGAAGATATATATATATATATTTATCCTTTGAATCTTTTTTAATATATAATAATTTTATAGAAAGACTTTCAATAACATATACCCGATTTTACCGTTTATTCTCAAAGCTAAAATTAAAAAGAGATTGATAAACATAAAGAAAAAAAATATACATTAATAAGTAATGTAAAATAATTTTAAATCACTCTATTCATTCCATATTAAGGATTTTCTATTTTTTTTTTTTTTTATTATAATAAAAAAGATTAAAGGTTAATAATTCTATTTAATAAAAAAAATATAAAGAATTAATTGACTTTTTTTTTATTATTATATATTTATTTATAATTTCAAAAATTATGTATGCTTAGGATTATTATTAAAGTTTACATATTTTTTTTAATTGTAAAAAATAATTTGGGTTTCTTCAATGATAATGTGATAATAAAAATTGTTTTTTATTTCATAGTAACTATTTTTTTTAAAGAAAAAAAAATTTATAATTTATATTTAAAAGAAAAAAAAAATAAGAAAAAGCTATATTTATTCATTATTTTTTTTTTTCCTAATTTTAATATTAATATTATTATTATTATTATTATTATTATTATTATTATGGTTTTTACTACTCTACAATAAATAATTATCATACAGCCATATTAAATAATTTAAATTAAAAAAAATAGTAGAATAAAAAATTTATATTTAAAAACGCTATCTATCTATTTTCAATACCAACTTCTTACCCGGAAAAAAAAAAGGTTGAAATTTATATTAAAATATAAATGCTCCTGGCGGGGATCGAACCCGCGATCTTCGCGTTGCATAAGAGGTACACCCTTATAAGCACGACGCCTTAAACCTCTAGGCTACAGGAGCTTACAATTTTAAAAATTTTTATATAAATTATATAAAGTTTTAATAGGTAATAGCCTTAAAAAATTTCTAATCTATTCAAGTGATTTGATTCTTCAATAAAGAAAGAAACCAAAACAAAAGCAAAAATATAATAAAGTTAACTCTTCAAATGAGAATTCAATAGTGTCAAAAGATTAAATTTTGTTTAAAAATAAAAAAATAATGATTACCCATTTAGTTTCATTGGTACTTCTTACCTATTTCTTAATTCTTTATTTATTCAACCTTGATATATTCTGACTTGCCGTAGTATTTTTATGTAGCTATAATTTCTATGAAATTAAAAAAAAAAAAAAAGTAAATAAGAAAGTAATTATGAGAAATCATCATGGATTTATATTATAAAATGTTTTATTATGTTTTATTATTTAATATATATTCAATAGTGGTACATGAAATAAGTATTTATAGTAAGTTAGCAACATGTGTATTAATAGAAAATAGTTCTACAATATTTAAATAAATAAAATACTAAATAACTGTACTGCTTTTAATTAAGCAATGAAAGTTAATATTAGAGTTTTAAATTTAAAAAATATTAAAACACTAAAGCATGTACAATAGTTTATATGTATATATAGAATTATACTATGAATAAAAATTGTTTATAATTTTATTATTTTATATATATATAGTTATCTAATTTATAGTTTAAATAAGAATATCAATAATATAAATAAGAAAAGGATTATAAAAAGGTATATAATATATATATATTTTTTCTAATGGCAATCATAATATAAATATAAATAATAGAAAGAAAAATTTAAATTTTTTCTTTCTATAATTGTTTGATTCATTTTTTTTTTTGTTGTTGTTGTTGTTGAATAATAATTACTATTTATCTCCTACATTATTTTTCTATTTTTTTTTTTTTTTTCAATAAATATATGTATATATATATATATATAATTTTTTTTTTTTAAAAATGGTAAAAGTGCGAATGTATATACTATAAAAAAAAAAAAAAAAAACAATACCGTCAAATAAACTAGCAGTTAACTTTGAAAATAAAACTTTTTTTTTTTTGTTTGGTTTACTTTTATTAAAATAATAATAATAATATAATTTTTTTTTTTATTTTTTTGTTTTTGTTCGTGTTTGTGTTTTGTTTTTTTATTATTATTATATGGATTTATATTATTTAATAATATATTATAGTATTATAGAAAAAAAGAATAATTTTCTAATATCTTATATATAAAAATTAAAATATGTTTATTCCCAAAGTTATAAATTTATATATATATATATATATTCTTTATTTTTATTTTTTTTCTTAAAAAAAACGATTAAACTATATTACTACGTGTATTCATTTTTTTCACATAATAATCATTACTTTAATTTCTATTATTATTTTTTTTATTGTTTAATTTTTTTTTAAAAAAAAATGTCTTAAAAGAAAAATAAACGTAGTTTTTTTTTTTTTTTTTTTTTTTTGTGTGTGTGTTTGTTTTTTCTTTAAAAATAAAGTAAAATAATAAATATATAATAAAAAAAAAATTAAATCCACCTTTTAATTAAATATCTTTAAATTTGCATTTTAAAGAAGTACTCATTATAAAAGTGGTTAATTTTATTAAATTATATTGATATTTTTTATCAAAAAATTATTTTTACTTTCATTTGATCCCATCAAGGTTTTTTTTTTGGTTTGTTTGTTTGTTTGTTTTGTTTTTTGTTCTTTGTTTTTACTTTGCTGAATTTTTTTTTTTTTTTTTTGTATATCAAAAAAAAAAAAAAAAAAAAAGGATATAAAAAAGGAATTAAGAAAAGAAAAAATAAAGGTTGATTTATCGTAAAACTTTTTTTTTTGAATTGATACTTTATGTTATTTTTAATAATCATTACTTTCAATTATTCAAAATTAAATTTATATAAAAAATTCAGTAGGAACAAAACCAATTTTTTATATTGAAACAATTTTATTTAAATTGTTATTACTTTTATTTTAAAATTTTATGATGTTATAAAAATTTAAAAAATAAAACGTCAAAATAATTTGAAAATTTAAAAAGAACAAAATTTTCTTTTCTAAAAAATGAAAAACAAAAAAAAGTACTGAATCTTTTATAATTAAATGGTGAGTGTAAAAGAGTACTATATTTTTAAAAACATAAAAAATCTAAATTAAAAAAAGCTATCTAAAATCTTTTTAATAAAAAAAAAACCTTTATGATAATAATGGATTCTTATTTGGTTGTACTAAAATTTGTTCTTCGAAGCTAATAATTTTGAATTTAAAATTATTTATTGATATTATAGATATTGTCTTTTTCTTTTCTTAATTTTTTTTTCCTTTTTTTTTTTTTTATAATTATTTTTTGATATTGTCTTAATTTTAATATTGATTATTTAATAATAATAAAAAATCATTTGTTGAGATTTTTGAAAAAAAAAAAAAGGTAATTGTCAATATTTTAAGTAAAAATTTAAAAACATATGATTTATTATATCTATTTTTTTCTTTTTCTGAAATTAAATAACTATTAATTTTGCTTTTAAAGTTGATAAGAAAATAGATTATTAATAATAAATTAGAAGATATAATTGTGAAAAGAAACATTTCTGAAAATAAATAATATTGTTAAATAATTATGATTAAATAATTGGAGATTGTTGACGATGAAGGGGTCTTTCTATTATGTATGTCAATCTATCAACTCTAAAAATAAAAAAAATATAAAAAAGATTTAAATTTAATTTTATTTGTTTGCTTTCCCACATTAATTGTTGAGTTAATTTGTTGGTTTATACCATTCATTGTTTATTGTTTTAATTCTATTTTGTATGGTATAATTTCTTATATTAATAACAATATATATAGAGGGAAAGGCTTAGTGTTGATATAATAAACATATCAAGTCATTTATTTTTATGACTTTTAACTTTTTTTTATTTTTGTATTTTCTTTTATTGTTGTTTATTTTTCGATTAAATTACTTTAGTTCAATCTATTTTGGTATATTCCTAAAAAATGTCTTGAAATAGATTGACTAATATTTTATTTTTTCTTTTTTTTTATTTATTTGTTGATATGCTATTATTATTGTTCTTAATTTATTTTTCTATTAGACAGTCTGGTATTTACAAAGAATAAATGTTAATAAATGTGTTATGATGCATCTAGTTTTTCATAACACATCCAAAGAATTTTCTAAACTATATTTCCCAATTTGAATTGTTAAAAAATTAAAAGTTAATAAATATTATAAAAAAATATAATCATTATATATATCATTTCTTACCATTTTATTTTCCTTTATTTTAAACTTAATATTCTTCTTGTTTTTCTTTTTAATTTCTTTTTCCTTCTTACCAATTCTTTTTCTATTCTTCTTATTCTTTGGTCTCTTCTTTAATATATCAGTTTCATCTTCTTCCATAGCAGTTGTAATTTCGGATTCCTTTGAACTATCTTGTCTATTTATATCAGCATCAGCTTCAGTTAAATTGATATCTTTAACTTCTTCTTGCTTTTCTTCCTTCTTATCAACTTCTATGGTATCTTTATCAGACTTTTCTTCTTTGTGGTCATTTTCTTCAGCAACCTTATCTTCAGATCTTTTAGAATCTTCAGATAAATTAGTAGAAGATATAGATTCACTTGTTGTAGAAGAATGATTTTCTTCATCTACTTCAATAAAATCTTCTTTTTCTAATTTAATTGCACTAGTACTGTCTACTTCTTCAACCTTTTCTTTAATTTCTTCAGTATTTTCTAAAGAAACAGTAGTTTCTTCCATTTTTTCAGTAGCAGGTTCAGTAACTTGTTCCTTAACTTCCTCCTTTTCTTCAACAATCTTTGAAACTTCTGGAATTTCTTCTTTAACTTCCTCTACTACAATTTCTTCAACAATAGCTTCTTCTTTTACTTCTGGTTCAGTTTCAATTGGTTGTTCTTCTTTAACTGATTCAGTTGGAGCTTCAACTGAAGAAGAATTAATAGCAACTTCTTCTTTAACTTCAACTGATTCTACTGCTGGAGTTTCAGCAGTCTTAGTTTCTGGTTCTTCTGTTTCATTATTATTATCCTTAACTTCTTGAAGTTTATCCTTCATTTCTTCTAAATGAGTAAATTGTTCTTGTTGAATTTCATTTATTAACTTTTCAATTTGCTTTTCAGCATTTTGTCTTTCAGCTTCAATGGCCTTTGAATTTTCAACTTCAGATGTAGTAGTTGGTTCATCAACTTCCATCTTATCTTCAACAACTTCTTCAACTTCCATAAGTTCTTCTTGAGTATTTTCAAGTTCAACTTGGAGTTCTTGTTGAGCATCCATGTATTCTTGAGAACTTGAATCTTGACTTTCAACTTTAGCAATTTGTTCTTGATTATCAGAAGAATCCTTTACCTCTTGACTTTCTTGGTTTGGAATATATTCTGTCTTATCTATTGAAACATCAACATTTTCATTTACAGAAACATTAACTCTATTTTCAAATACTTCGGTATGTTCAGTTTCATCATCTAAACCAATTTGGCGAGAATGAGTACCATGTGGAGCTGGTGGTGGCAAATCTGGAACCTTAGTATCTTGAATTTTTTCTATTTCTGAGTTTGTACTTTCATTTATGAATTTAAGGTAGGAATCATCATACATGTAATCTAAATTCATTGAATTCATAGTTTCATTCATTTTTTCTTTAGCATAGGCACTATTACGAAGCCATTTGTGGTTGATAACCTTTTCCATTGGCCATCTTTTTTCTGGATCTGGTATAAGCATTCCACAAACCAAATCTTGGGCATCTTCACTAACATATTCTGGGAAAGTTAATTGAGATTCTAAAATATATTTATATAATAAATCAAGATTTTCACCATCTGGGTTATTTGGATCATCATCAAATGGTAAATAACCACAAAGCATGGCATAAAGGATAATACCACAACTCCAAATATCAGCAGCTTCACCAACATAGTTATCATTAATAACTAATTCTGGGGCAGCATAACATGGACTACCACAAGAAGTAGATAATAAACCTGATGGATTCTTACGTGAATTGTTGGCAAAACCAAAATCAGTAATAACAATATCACCCTTTTGATCAAGTAATAAGTTTTCCTATAAATTATAAATTGATAATAAAAAAGCAGTTATATGCTTTAGTTTCTATTTGTTGTTTAATATTTTATTTACAAAATATAACACTTTTTAAAAACCTACCAATTTTAAATCTCTATGTACAATATGACGATTATGAAGGTATTGTACACCATCTAATAATTGAATGAAAAATTTAGCAGATTCTTCTTCAGATAAATATTGATTTTCAGAAATGTATTCAAAAAGTTCACCACCTATATATAATGATAAAGTATTAGTTTTATTGTTTTCCTATCCATTACAAGTTTACTTTTAATAACTTACCATTGGCATAGGCCATAACAATACCGATATATTTTTCAGTTTCAATAACATCATATAAACGAACAATATGTGGATGGTTTAAGTTCTACAAATATAAAAGCATTAATAATAAGATTTTCAAAAAATATTTATTTATTTATTTTTAAACTTACTTGAAGAATATTAATTTCTCTTTCCAACTTTGCTTGCTTTTGTGATGATGTAATATTTGAACGCTTAATAAATTTTATAGCAACTTCAAGATCCTTGTTTGGATCATAGGCTAATTTGACTTTACCAAATTCACCCTTACCAATGGTATGTAATATAATATATCCACCAAAAGTTTTACTCGGAACTTGACGATGTTCAGTCATTTTCATATGTTTTTTAAATTATTAAATAAGAGTAAAAAAATCTTTAAAAATTAAATAATGATTTATGTTTCTAAAATTTGATTTAATTTAATTATTATTAATTGTAGTTAAAGTATCTTAAATACAATTAGGTTTCTATTAATTGATTTTTCGATACTTTTTTTATATTAAAGATTATATTAAATTGATTATTTTAGTCTTTTTATTTTAAAACATTTTATTTTATAGTATTATTATATTGAAATATTGGTTTTTATTATATATAAACTATATAAAAAATACCGTTTCTAAATAATGAAATTATTACAAATATAAATACTATATTATCGAATTTATATAAGAATTCTATTTCTTTAATATATAAAATACTATATTTTCTATAGGATTATTTCTAAAATAACAAGTTTTTAAAATCTTTAATGAGGTTATTTCATTAAATTAAATAATAGGTTTTTTTTTTTGACTTTCTAACTTAATAATAATTAAAGTTATATCAAAATTTATGGTATTTAAATTAAATTATGAATTCTTTCAAGGATTCTACTATTGGGTTTTTTAGGTGTTTCAACAAAGGTTAAAAAACAAATTTTAATATATATTTATGTATTTGAATAAAATTATTATCTATTGACAAATATATATATTTAAAAAATTTGTTGTTATTTTTTTTATTTTATAATTCTTTATTTTATTTATTATTATTGTTTATTATTTTTATTTTTATTTTGCTTTTTTTTTTTATTATTATTATTATTATTGCTTTTATATTTTATTGTTTTAATATGATTATTTTAATATATTCATTCTTTAACTTAAATTAGATTTATTTTGATTTGCTTTAGTTTATTTTATTTTTTATTTTTTTGCTTTATTTTATTTTGTTTTGGTGTTTTATTTTTTTTCAATCAATACAAATATATATTATATATTTTAAATATTTTTTCTTTCTTTATTCAAGACCAATAAAGTGAAAAAAAATAAATGTCAATATATACACTATATATTAGTTTGAATTAAAAAAAAATATTATAAATTTCTTTAATTCTGATTTTAGATTAACATTAATAAATTGTAAAGAACGATATTATAAAAAAAAAAAAAAAGAAAAGAAAAAAAAAATTTATTATAGTTTTATTATTTATCTCCTTTTTTTTTTTTGTCAATATTACCTATTAATAGTCAATGATATTAAATATTAAAAAATAAAATTATTGATATTCATATCATAAATTAAAAAAAAATATTAAATCCTAGGTAAAAAGGAATAATAAAAAAATTTGATATTACAATTTTAATACTAATAATGAATAAAAATTAATAATTTATTAAATATTATTATTTATTTATTATTAAATATTAATCGTATTATTTTATTATTTATGATTATTTATTGATAAAAGTCAAAAATATTAATAGTATTATATAATAATATATTGGATAATTTACTGATAGTATATTGTTATATAATATTATTTTATTTGCTCTGATTTAATTTAATAAATGTTTATTTACCTGTTTATTTATTTAATTTACTTTTATATAACATAAAGGAAAAGTTATTTTAATATATTGGTATCAAATGAGCAATACATATGATATATATGATATATATATCAATAATATATATTATATATAAAATATCCAATATATTAAAAATTCATTCATAATAAATATAAATAAACTGTTTAAATTTAATTTATGGCTTCTACAAATAAAAGTTTAAAATTATAATAAATTGAATTTAAACTTATTTTCTATAATATATCAGTGAAATTAAAAATTAAAAATTGTGTTATATTAATAATTTCATCATTTCTATTCAATCTATTATATTGATAGAATATATTATTAGTATAATGATAACCATTAAAAAATAAATTGGTAGAATATTATAAAATAAATGATTAATAAAAATTATTATGTTTTATAAAAGAATCACAAAAAGAGAAGACATCATCAATAAAATGCTTAAATAGGTTATTGTTGATAGAAACAAAAAAGTATAAAGTAGTAATGATCAAAAGGAATGAAAAAAGAAGAACTAACCTTAATTTCTAATCTTTTTTTCATATGAAAAAATGAGTACAATAAGATTAATAAAATTTAAATGTTACAACATGTGACTTAAAGCTTTTATAAACCTTCAACTTTTTGGCTTGTAACAAAATTTAGAATTGAACATATATTATGATTTATCTGTTTCAATGTTTCAATTCAAGTTTCAATTTCAATTCCGTTTCTATTGAATTTATTATCACAAAAAATGATTTTCTTTTTCTTTTAATTTTTAATGGTCAATATTCTTTGTACAACTTAAACTTTATTAGCAATTAAATTTAAATTAATATTATTGGATAGTATTTAATTAACTTTTTTTAAACTCTATAAATTTCCTATATGTATATATATATTATTATTTAAAAAAAAATAAATAAGAAATATTGAATTAATATAATAAATTAATTATTAATTAATTTATATTAAACTTTATTAAATGAAAAGTATAATTTAATATAAGAGTTTAATTTAAAACAATTGATTCTTTTCATATATTAGTTGTATACAAATTTTTTTGAACTTTATTTTTACATATACTATGATTAAATAAGATTAAATAAATAAATTTAAAATTTATAGGTTAAGTTATGTTGTTTAATAAATTTTAAATTTATCATAATATATGTAAACATAAATTAGAATACACTATGATATATATGTGATATATACTATGATATGAGAATATAACATTTTTTTTTACACAAATTTAGTTTTAAAACTTAAATAACTATTATATTTAAATTGTTGATTTAAAAATAATTATAAATAAAGTTTGAAATTTTAAATTTTAAAAATTAATAAAATTTAATTAAATTAAATAACACAAATTTTTAAAAAAAAAAAACAAACTATCCTTTATCATTGTAAATGGCTATAAATAATCTTTAAATAAATTATTATAAATGAATAAAAGTAAATAAATATATAAATAATATATTAAATAAATTATTATAAATGAATAAAAGTAAATAAATATATAAATAATATATTAAATAAATTATTGTAAATGAATAAAAGTAAATAGATATATAAATAATTTATTAAATAAATTATTATAAATGAATAAAAGTAAATGGATATATAAATAATATATTAAATAAATTATTATCAAAAGCATAGTTTAAAAAAAAAAAGAAAAAAGTATTTCAATGCTTTTGTTTTTTTTTTTTCTCTTTTTAAATGTTATTTTACAACTAGTTGATTAATAAAAGAATCTTATGATCCTTTATTCTATAACAATAAAATTTAATATTAAAATAAAATAGAATTAATAAAAAGTTTAACATCTTTTTTCTTTCTGACTGGTAATTCTTTGACTATAAGTCATAAGTCTGGTAATGGTCGAATTTCTTCTGGTAATAGAGTCTGGCTAAAATCTAGGATAATTACTAATTCATCTTTTAAATTATCCCTTTTTTATCAATAAAGTAGGTAGATTAAAAAATAATGATCTATGAATATGAAAATCTTCTTTTTTTTAATTATAATGCTTATGAAGGAATGAATTATTTATATTAATTAATATTTAGAGAATAATTATTAAATTCCTTTTTTTTTTTTTCATTATGATAAATGATATTTAAAAATAAATTATTATTTATTCACAAGCCTATTTTTTAATTTGTTTTAGGAGGGTCTTCTGGTAAAATGTGAAAATTAAATTTATTATTATGCAAATTATATTAAATTGTATACGTTTTAATACATTGATATATAATGTATTATGTTATCTGGTTTTGTTTCTTTTTACATAAAATCAAAAAATTCTGCTGAAGAATATTCTATGGTGAAAGAAAAAAAGAGTCAATTTTTTTTATGTAAAATCTTATACATTAAAGATTCGTTATTATGAAGAGATGGAAAAAAAAAAAAAGACATTATTATTACTGCTATTATTAATATTAGTATTGTTGATATTGTAATAGTAGAGTAATGTTACTGTTGTTGGTAGATGTTGTTGTAATAGTAGAGTAATGTTACTGTTGTTGGTAGATGTTGTTGTAATAGTAGAGTAATGTTACTGTTGTTAGTAGATGTTGATGTAGTATTGTTAGTTTTACTTTTATTAGTATTATTAATGTTGTTGTTATTGTTGTAGTTACTTTTAATATTATTTTTTGTTGGTATTTTTGATGTTGTAGGTTTTTATTTAAATAACCTTTATGATCACAGTGTATATACAACTTATTTGCCTTTTTTGATATGATTCTGACATGATCCTCAACCTCAAAACAAAATATATTTTTTCAAATAAAGTTTTTTTTGAGTTATCATCAAAGAACATTAAAACTAAATTTTTAAAAACCAATGTATTGCTATTTTTGTATTCTATGGTTTAAACTCAATTTTAATCGTATAGTGAATGAATAAAACTTAGTTGAAAAAAATGTTGTAACCTTAAAATTTAATAAAATAATAAAAAGTTGTTCTAAATCTATTTAAAAAGGTTATAAACTTATTATTATTATTATTATTATTATTATTATTATTGCTTTTGTTGTTGTTGTTGTTGTTATTATTATTATTATTATTATTATTATTATTATTATTATTATTATTATTGCTTTTGTTGTTATTATTATTATTATTATTATTATTATTATTATTATTATTATTATTATTATTATTATTATTATTATTATTATTATTATTATTATTATTATTATTATTATTATTATTATTATTATTATTATAAAAAGTATTTATAACGTTTATCAATTAGAATAATAAAAGGAAAGAAAAAAAAGATATACAGATAACATTTTTTTTTTTTTTACATTTTTTGTAATTGTTAATAATGTTGGTATTATTAATTTCCAATTATATCATAATGCATTAATAATAAATACTTTTAATAAAGATAATTAAAAGACTTTTTATACAATTCAAATTTAAAAAAAAAGTTTAATAACAATCAAATTTTATTTTTACTTTTTTTTTTTTGTAAATATTAATTTTAATGAAAAAAAGAAAAAGAAAATAGGAATTAGTACAAGTAAAAATTATACTTTACAGATTTGTAATAGGAAATGTTTTTAATAACAAACACTTTTTTTATAAAAAAATAAATATTTTAAATTGAATTTATTAATTTAAATCTTGCTTTACTACACAAGTTTACAATGATTAACTTTTCATAGAACTTTTATTCGATATGAAAAGAGAATCTTGGTTTTTATTTTTTTTTTTACCTTAATAGTTATACTAAGAATTATATATACTAGTTTATTTTTAACCTTTACTACACAAATTTACATTGATTAATTACTCGCAGAAGAACTTTTTAATAATAAAATTTTATTTGTATTAAAATATTGTTTTTTTTCTATGTTTGTATGTTTGTACAAAAAGAAAAATTTAATTTCTCCAAGTAATTTTTATTCTATTTAAAAAAAAAAAAAATGTTTGAGCAAGTAAATATATATTTTTTTATTTTTTTTTTTTTTAAAATACGAATACATTTTTTTATCACTATTTCCATCAAGATTTTTTTTGAAGAATCAGTATTTTTATTGGTATAATAGAATGAATCTTCCTTTAATACTTAAATCCTTAATTGGAATATCATAATGATTTTTTTTTTGGAGTTAAACTTCTTTGTTTTTTTATTTATCAAAATTATTATTTATGTTATCATAGAAATCAAATAATAATGTAACTGACGCATTATTTAGTGTTTCCCATATTCAATGGAATAGTTAATTCGTCATTATCATTATTATGTTCATTCACTTTTTCTTTTTCACAATTATCAATATCTTCTAGAACAAAAGTAATATATTTTTAATAATAGTTCTTTATTTTTCCTTTTTCATAATTAATGATATTTTTTAATATTAAGGAATAAGGAATATTCCTATATACTTATTTCAGAATGTTTTTCTTTACCTTTTTCAATATTTAATATATTTTCAATTAATATATTTAATATGCTATTATTTCCCCCAAAATAAAAGATAAAAAAAGAAAAAAATAATTGTACTCATTTTAGTTTTAAAAATTATACCTCTTTTTTTACATTTATTTA
The DNA here is from genome assembly GCA_002104945.1 of Piromyces finnis. NCBI lineage: Eukaryota > Fungi > Neocallimastigomycota > Neocallimastigomycetes > Neocallimastigales > Neocallimastigaceae > Piromyces > Piromyces finnis. The sequence continues at coordinate 392,070 of MCFH01000043.1, forward strand.
TTCAACTCATTACTTTTATAATAGATTCTTAATCTATAAAATTTATTTTAAAATCTTTTTTTTTTATACTTTTATAATAAATAACTAAAAAAAAATATATCATTACAAATTTATTAATATAAACTATAATTTATACAACTTTTATTTGCATAAAATCCTATAATCTTGGTAATGATGAATTAGCCAACCTTACAAAGATATTCCACACTCTTTCGATATAAAATATAATAATATAAACAAAGCAATGCATTACAAGCTTTTATAATAACATCATTTTCATTTTTTCATTTTTTTTTACCATTATTGCCTCTAGTATTTAATTTATAATGGTATAAAACATTTATATCAGTTAAAAGCTTAAATTGTAAAAAAGAGTAATATATATAAAACTGTAAAACTATAAATAAAAATTTAATATAAAAGTTTTTTTTTAATGTTTTAATCTAGTTTGATTATTATATTTTTTATACTAAATAAATCAACATATTATATCTTTTATATTTCACTATTAACAATAAAAGGATAAAAGTAGTTAAGTATTAATTAAAATAATTAATAATAAATAAATAAATAAAAAAAAAAACTAATTTTAGCTTTACCAAGTTTTATAGCAATATCTCAGACATCATTAATTAAAGAAATGAAATTAAAATTATATGATCATTTCAAAATATAATCAATTTATACTACTTATATCAAGATCAAAAGTTTTTTGTATCGCTTATTCGCTAACAATAACACTGATTGTAAATTCTATATATATAAATATTATACAACCATTAGGTTTTCTACCTTTTGTACTAAAACATGCTCTTCTACAATATTTATTTGGTTCATCTGAACAATTGTATAATTTTAATAGTAATAACATGGTATAAAATAAAAGTTTTTATCCTATAGAGGGTTGAAAAGTAATCGTAAAAGCAAAATATAATTAAAATCTATGTTAAAAAATGAGACTCAGTAGATTAAAAAACAAAAATACTAATAATAACATAAAGCTTTATATAATTCCATGTATAATTTTTATAGATAATAATTTTATAAAACATAAATATAAAATAATTTTTATTATTCTCTTTATAGCCTCTATCCTCTTGAAAACGTTCTTTTGTTATCTTTTCCTATATATTCTACTCTTTCTTTAACACCCTTTCCATGTCAATTCTATTGTCACTTTTTTTCTTTATAAAAATTAAATTATTTTATAATAATATATAGGAAAGCATATATTAAAATAATATTGGTTATTTAATTATTTTTTAAAAAACTACCATTTATAGTAATTGAAATTTAATTAACATAAAAATAGAAATTTAAAGGTTACACAAATTAAAAGCCAATTTTTTTTTTAAAACATTTTTTTAAAAAAACGTTCCAATAATTTATTTAAAATATATTTATTTATTCATTTATTTTTATAACAAGAAAAAAAGAGTATAAAGTTTATTTTTAAAAAAGTCAAAATAAACAGGAAAACACTTTCATCACTAGAAAAGTATCTTTTTTTTTACTTGAATGAATAAAAAATAAAAATTTAATATTAGCATTATATCATCTATGATAATAAAATAAGAATGGATTTATTATTTGTTTTAATTTATCAGCTTTGTTCTATCTATTCATCTTTTTTCACTTTAAATAAAACTTTATTAAATTTCATCGTAGGCATGATGAAAAGTTCTGTTTTCCTACTAAATTTAATAGGAATTCATGTTTCAATAATGAAGTATTCAATGAATTATTATTTTAGTTGAAAAAAGGAATAGAATTTACGTTCTATGCTATTTTTTTATTGTTGGTAATTTTTTCCTTGTTAGAAGTATAATACTATTACTTATTAATAAATAATTATAAAATAATCCTAATTTTTATTTATCTAAATCTATATTTTTTATAGGCATTCTCTCTTGTCACATAAAATGTGAATGGAAAGGTTTTTGATGTAAGGAATCTCTTTAAATAAAAGGAATAGCAATTATTTAAAATATTATCAACAAATCCTAACCCTTTAAATTAATTAATATTAGAATTTTTTTTTCTCATCAGATAAATTGAATCCTTTAGCAAAAATTAAGCTAATAATGAGTTGGGTTTTGGATTTTTTTTTCTTTGATAATATTCATTAATAATATTATTATTGTAAAGATTATTAATCTATAAAGAATGATAATTCATTCTATATAAAAAAAAATAACTAAATCTAGACAATTTATGTGATAGCATTAAAGTAAAATAATATAAATATTTACAATGTAATTTATGATTTACTAAATGTTATAGATAAATGCATTGCATTGCATCATAAATTTTAATATGCAATAATGTATACCTATGAATAATAATATTAATACTAATAATAAAAAGGTGTAAATGAACATAATAATCAAAGTAGACAGTTTTTTTTTTTTTTTTATCTAATTGAATAAATATCAATTAAATGAATATCAACCAAATTATAATACTTTCATATTTTTTTACCATGTAAAAACAAAGTCTTTATTACATTATGTATACGAAATTAAAAAATGTAAAACCTTTTTAAAAATTAATTTAAATTAAAGTTATTCAAACTTTAATAATTATAAAACTATTATAAAGAAGAAGTATGAATATATAAAGAATGTAAAGAACAACTATTGAAATATTCAATATCATAATATATTGTGTATAAATAGATGAATAAAAACTAATAATTTAATTAAATTTACTAATTACTAAATAAATGAATGAACTATTAATATATAAATAATCTATGGAATATTATTTTTTTTTTAAAAAAGAGAATATTCTTTTCAGTCAAATGGTAGGTGTAGAAATAAAAATTTTTAAAAAGTGTCTATATAGAATTTTTGTTGTAGATGTATGTAGGTGTAGGTGTGAGTATATGTAGGAATAAGGTGAATTCATACTTTTAAATAGGAATAAACTTAAAATTATTAATAATTTATTATCAATAACTCTAGCCCAATGACAAGTTTATTCAATTTTATTTTTATCTAAAGTTTTTTTCATAAGATGAAAGTGCTTTTATTCAATTTTATTTTTATTCTAAAGTTTTTTTCATGATCATAAAATAGATGAAAGCGCTTTTAAAGTCAAAGCATTGGTTTTTTTTATTTATTTATGTCTATATATTCTAGAAAGAATTTGAAAAAGTTAGCCTAAACTTTCTGGTAAAATGAATGTTATTATAGCAGGTGAATTAACAAATCGTTCCCTTTATTTTAATACTAATATATATCAGTATGTATATTAATATATTAACAATATAGACCAAATGATTTCTTCTTTATCCTTTTTTATTTTTCACCAGAAAAGTGGTGCTTTTTTTTTTTATTATTGAGAAAAATGCCCTATAGCAAATGGTCCTATATAAAGTTATGTGTTTAAAAATTAAATTGAATAATTTAATTTAATATAAATTATTTATATTAATAATATTAGCCACCATATATTACAATATATTTAATTAAATTATTGAATTTTCATTAATTAAAATTTATTCTCTAATAGAGTGAGTTTTGTGCTCATTTTAATTAATACTTGTTTGGTTGTAAATTGAATTCTCTATATATTACTAAGTCATAAAGTAAATATATTAACCATCCTTTATAACATATATTGTTAATTTATGGCGTTGACATATTAACCACATATTAAAATATATATTATAATATAAATAAAATAAATTGAAGATACCTATCAATATATGAAAAATCAAATAGAAATCAAATTATTAATATAATTTATATTATTTTATTCATCCTGGAAATTAATATATTTAATATATATTAGCTATAATATAATTTAATATACAATAGTATTTTATAAAACTTTATAATAAAATGGTGTTATCTTTTATTTTATTGGTTTTCTTTTACAATTATTTATATTAAAGTTTAATGCTACATAATATATGTGAATAAATAGTGACAATATATTATTATTTATTATATCTTTTAAAATATATTGTACCATTAATATAATTAATAATATACATTAATATATTTATTAATAACTCTAATTCTTTTAAAATGGTATTTTTTCTTTTATATTGTGAAATTTTTTAATAAATTTAATATATGGCTAATATACATTGATCATATAATAAATAATTATTAGATTCATTTGAAAGATATAGTCCATTATATTATAGAATATGTTAATAAACCTTAATTAATAATATTATTTCTCATTCTTAAATTAAATTAATTAAATACTATTTTGTGACTATATAATTTTGTATAATAAATAATATATATTGGTATATATTTTAACATATATTATCTATATATATTATTATCACCATTGAAATGTTCAATGTTGACTATTAGAATTGAATGGTAGTACTGAAATAAATTAAAAAAGAAAGTTAAATAAATAATAAAATGTTATTTAAACCATTTTAAAATAGATAAAATGTATTATTGAATATATTAGAATAAATATAAATGAATTATTATATATATTGTTTATATATTATATATACTTTTTCATAAGAAATAAGTCCTATCACAAAATTTTACTGAGAATTAAATTATAGCTCCATTATTCGAAGAGTTGAAGGATTATCAAAGATTTTTTATTTTACCACCAAAATGTTGAAGATATTCTTTTTTTAACCTTGAAGTGCCTGTTTTCTTTCTTTCTTTTTTTTTTTGTTTCATCTTAAATAGAATTCAATTTTTCCTTACTTTTTTTTAACCATTTTTTCTCTATTTTTATGGTATAAAGAGTTGAATTCTTTGTATTTTTTTAATATCCTTTGTAATGTAAAACAAAAAAAAAAAAAGGAAATTTGAAAATGAATTTTTTTTTTTAAAATTTTAATTAATAGAATTATTTTATTATAATATAATATTAATAATTATTAATATTTTATTATAAAATTAAATTTTAATTCCTTAAAATTTTATATTTTTAAAATGATGATGAAATTATTTAAAAAATTATATATTTTTTTTCTTTTTTACCAATAATAATAAATAGGAAATGAATCATTATAAATCCTATAAATAATAAAATATTCCTCAATTTTTTTTAGGTGCTTTTTTTTTTCAGTATTAAAATTCATTAAAAAAAAAAATAATTTCAATTATTTTTTTTTAACATTACTATTTTTTTTTTTTTTAGATTTTGTTTTTTTTTTTATTAGATAGAAACAAAAGTAGTATTTTTGTTATTTTATAATAATAAACTATCACGAAAAATAAAAAAAAAAGGAAAAAAAAAAAAAATCAATTAATAATTTAACCATTTTTTTTTTTTTTTTTTGGAAAAAAGTGAAAGTGAACAAGAAATTTATATTTTTGAAAATTAATATTTTTGGTATTAAGAAAAAACAGTGTTATTTTTAAAAAAAAAGAAAAAAAAAATTATCCATAAATACTACTACTACTTTTTTTTTTTTCTTTTATTTAAAAAGAAATGAACTAAGAAAAGATAATAATAAAAAGCAGTTTAATTTTATTTGAATAATTATAGATTTTTTTTTTTTTTAGAAAAATATAAATAGATTTAGTAAATATAGAATTAAAAATATTAAATATTTTATTAAAACAAAAGAAAGGAACATATATACAAGTAAAAAAAAAACCCTCAAAGTATATCAAATAGAAAAGAATTCAATTATTCATTATTTATCAGTTTTAATAAACCAAAAAGAATAAATTTACGATAACAAATACTAAACTATTAAAAGGTAAATATACAAATTAATAATGTAAAATGTAATAATAAATTGGAAGGAAATATATTCAATGATCATGAAATGGTTATTGAAATAATTTTTAAGCCATTTTTTATTAAAAAAAAATTTAATATTCTTTTTCTAAATATAGTTAAAGTATAATAACATATATATTTATTTTATATCTTTATATAATTTTTTAAAGAACATTTTACTAGATTTATTTCAAGTATTTTTATTTTAATAATATATATACTATTTCTATTTCCAAATACAAATAATATATATATTTTAAAATAAAGATAAAATTATTATAATTGCTTGGAAATTTTTTTATATTTGAAATTCTGTTATTCATTTGGGTTGTCAATTTAAAAAAATTGCTCCCGAATAATTCTATCAAACATATTCTATTGAAACTAATATAAATGGTTCAACTTTCAATTCTTCGCAAAGTCAGTAAGATTTTTAATACAAACCATACGTGTAATACAAATTCAACAAATAGAAGTACATCTTTAACTTATAAGAAAAGTAATAAAAGTAATAAAAATAAAAAATCAAATTCAACAAGCAATATGCACGAAATTTTAGAAGAAACAAATAATATTCAAAACCTTATTTATATGGGAGAATGTTACCTTTTTGGTAGAAATGGAATTGAAAAGAATGAAGACAATGCTGTAGCTTACTTTAAAGAAGCTGCTGGTAGAAATTATGGACAAGGTGTTATACAAGCTAAAGTAAGTATAATGGCGAATAGAGTAAAAAAAGTTTAAAAGAAATAAGGATAAGATTTTTAAAAAAATCAAAATATAGAGCGTGGGAATAGATTATAGAAAATAAAAAAAAAACAGTTTTTTTTTATAAAAAAACCAAAATATAGAACGTGGGAATAGTTTATAGAAAATAAAAAAAAGAGTTAAATGATCTAAAAATAAGAATTAAAAAAAAAGATATTAATATAATATATATATATTATTTTTATAAAGGCTCTTTTAGCTTTTTGCTATGAATTTGGTTTGGGTGTACCAGAAAATTTTAAATCTGCTGAAGAGTTATATGTTAGCGCAGCTAATGAAAATAATGGTTTAGCTCAGGCACGTTTAGCCTTTTTACGCCGTTATGGTAGACCATGTGTTAAAATTGATCGTACTGAAGCTGAAAAATGGTTGAATGAAGTCAATCAAAAAGGTTCACAAGCTATTGAATGGATTATCAATGCTGCTACTGTAGAACAACATCCAGCTGCTATATATTGCTTAGGTGTTTGTTACCATGATGGTATTGGTGTAGAAAAGAACCCAACTAAGGCTGTTTTTTATTATAAGAGATCAGCAGAGTTAGGCCAATCTAGAGGTGAAGGTATTTTAGGTTATTGTTATGGTGAAGGTTTTGGTGTTGAAAAGAATGATGAAATTGCCTTTTATTGGTATTATAAAGCCGCACAAAAGTGCGAATCAGTATCAATGTATAATATTGCCCATTGTTATGAAGAAGGTATCGGTGTCAGCTGCAATATTAATCAAGCTGTATTATGGTACAGAAGATCTGCAGAATTAGGTAATTGTTATGCTCAAAATTCATTAGGTTATATGTATGAAGAAGGCCTTGGTGTAGAAAAGGATGAAAAGGTTGCTGTTTATTGGTATCAATTATCTGCAGAACAAGGATATCCATGGGCAATGTGTAATTTAGGTTTCTGTCTTCAAAATGCTATCGGTTGTGCAAAGGATGAAGTAAAGGGTGCCTACTGGTATAAAATGGCTGCTCTTCAAGGTCATTCTAGAGCACAACATAATCTTGGTCATGCCTACCAATATGGTATTGGTGTTGAAAAGAATATAACGTTAGCTGTTGAATGGTACAGAAAGAGTGCAATTGCAGGAAATGCTTTCGCTCTTCATTCTTTAGGTTATGCCTATCAATACGGATTGGGTGTAGAGGTAGATGAAGAAAAAGCTGTGAAATATTACAAGGAATCAGCGAATCTTGGTCATCCACCTGCCCAACTTTCACTTGGTTGTTGCTATCGTAATGGTGTTGGTGTTACTGCCGATGCAAGTATTGCCTTCCACTGGATTCATATGAGTGCTAGAGGTGGTAATGATTTAGCACAAAATACCCTTGGTCATTTATATGAAGAAGGTATCGGTTGTAAACGTGATATGAGTAAGTCCCTATACTGGTATGAAAAGAGTGCCCAACAAGGTAATATGTGGGCTCAAACTAATCTTGGTATGCTTTATTCTGAAGGTACTGGTGTTAAGAGAAATCATGCTGAAGCTATTAGATTATATAGATTAGCTGCTAAACAAGGTCATGCTCGTGCCCAAACAAAACTTGGTCACTATTTATTCTATGGAAGAGGTTGTACACAAAATAGAGATGAGGCATTCTATTGGTATAAAAAAGCTGCTGAAAACAATTCAATATCGGCTATGTATCATATGGGTTTATGTTATGAATCTGGCTATGGTTGTAAACAAGATCAAGAAGAAGCTGCAAAATGGTTCGAAAAAGCAGCACTTTATGGTGATCAAAAGAGTTATGAACGTTTAATTCGTATAGTAGCTAATCCAGCATTAGTGGATGATATATTTAAATATGGTTATGTTGCTCCATGTGCTTAATCGTCCTACAATATAATCACCTTTTCTATAATATCATAACATTTAAAAAAAGATTTCACTCATAATTTTAACCATTTATATATAAATAACCATATTATTTTCCTTTAATCATTAATTAATATATCATCAACTTATCGATTTTATTTCTCTTAATATACTTTCTAATTTAATATTTGAACATAGATTATTCCTTTTTTTTTTTTATATAATTTTGATTAATATAAAACAACATTATTAAGCAATCTAATTTATATATTAATCAAAGATATTAAAAAATAGTAAACATACCAATATTTTTTTTTTATAATTTCTATTTCCTTTTTTTTTCTCACATAAAAAGGAACAAAAAAAAAAAAAAAACAATAACAACAACAATGGTAACGAATATCGAAAATACAAAAAAATGTTAAAAAAAAATATAATTACTATTTTAAAAAAAAAAAAACTTTAAATTGTTTTTCATTTTAATTTTATTGTTTTAATATATTTTGCTTTTTTTTTTTTTTTTTTTATTTTTTAAATGTCATAACTATCCTTTTTTAATTACCTTTTTTTTTATTTATTATATTGTGGATAAACATACCATACTTTAACATAAACCACGTCCACATTCTTTTTTTTTTTTTAAAAAAAAAATTGGTTTTAAAATGAATGTGAAATCAATTTTTTTTTATTTTTATATATATATCTATCATTTTTATGTTATTTTTAATAATAATAAAAAAAAAAAAAACAATAAAATTAATAAAATTTATATTTTTATTAAAAAACAATTTTCTACCAAAAGCGTGTATTTTGTATTGTTAAAAATAAAGGGATAAAAACCTAGTTTTCAATATAAAATAACCCTTTTTTTTTTTTTGTAAAAAAGTTTTTAAAGAATGGTTAGCAAACAATATAAAAAAAAGTTTGTCATTTGCCAAAATAAATTTTAAAATTTTTTTTTTTTTTTTTTAGATTAGGCAGGTAGGTAGAAAGATAAAAAAAAAAAAAAAATAAATATAATAAAAACTGGATTTTTAATTCCCTTTTTTTTTTTTTTTTATTATAATAATTATTTTTTTTTTTTAAAGTTTTTTTAATTCTTTTAATATCCATTATAAATAAAATATTACTAATATTTAGGTTAAAAAAAAAAAAAAAGCTGCATTAATTTATAAAAAAATTATGTTTTTTTTTTTTTTCAACTCTTATTTTGTAACTCTTTTGAAAAAAAAAAAATTACTGTTTTCAATTATACAAAAAATTAAAAAAAAAAAAAAAAAAAAAAAAATTAACGAAACAATAGTTTGCAAAAAAAAAAAAAAAAATTAAGATTCTTTTTATTATTTATTTATATTATTATTATTTTTTTTTTAATTATTTAATTCATTTATTCGGTATATTTTGGTCATACTACAATACTTTTTTTTTTTTTTTTAAATAAATTAAGTAGATAAAAAAAAAATTAGAACAGCATAGAATAGAAATATTAGGTTGTATTAAATTAGGCTTAGGATATTAATATACATTTTTTTTTTTTAAAAAAAAACTAATTTTTTTATTGTTTAGTATATATATACTATATATTCTATGATGAGATGATGATACGATGATATATTTTTGCAAGTTGGTATCTAGTGCGTTAAGAAGATTTTGTTGTATATAAATAAATTTAATAAATAAATAATTATTATTTAAATATAATTTTTTTTAATATTAATATGGATATTGATAAATAATATTGATATATATATATTTCTTTAAAGTGTGAAATAGTTTTAATATTGATAATTAATAGGGATAGTTATAATATTTGTTTTTTTTTTCCTTTTCTTTCTGTGTTATTTATTTATTTATTTGATAATATGGTTTATGATAACCTTTTTTTTTTTTAATATCTTTTTTTTGATATCATGATTAATGATTAATAATAGCTTTTTTTTTTAAATAGTTATATATATATTTTTTTTCTTTTTTAAATAATATCTATTATTAATATCTATTATTATTTTGGAATACGATGGAAAGGCCACTAAAAAAAAAAAAACATTAATATTTTTTTTCTTTAGTATTTTTTTTTTAATTTTTTGCAACTTTTTTTTAATTTTCTTCTTGAATTAATTTATTTAAATTTTTTATGATTTCATCATTATGTTGGAAAAGAAAATCTTTATGCTTTCCGGTTATTTTTATTATTTCATTTGAAATGGATTCATCACCAACATCTGTTTGAAGTTTTTGATAATTTGGTAGGGAATCACAACGTTCTGTACTAATAAAATTAAGAAGGGTCATATTTTTAGGATATTTCATATTGTGAATCATACCAAGATTATAGTCGATTTTACGACCTTCATTTCTTATAGATTTATTAAATCCTTTATTAAGTTCAATATTTGTAAACATTTCTTTTTCATCATCGGTATAGGTGTAGTTAGATGGATTCATTAATGGAACAATTAAATAATCATTATTTAGAGTAGAGGCCATACGATTATAACCAATTATATTTTTAATATGATCGGAATTTACTGTTTTGTAGAGTGAATCTACCTCTGTTTTCATGGATTCTTCAATTTTTGGTACAATCGTATCAAAACCGATAGCTCCTTTAACTTCATTTGAATATTTATTAGAATAATACAAGGAATACATTCCTCCTAAAGAATGGGCCATTAAATAATAATCCTTTAATTTAAGTTGTTCAATGCAACTATGCAATTCTGTAACAATATTTTCAATGGTTCTTTCTTCATTAACAATATCAGATAAACCATAACCAAATGGTTCTATCGTAATTACTTTATAAGTTTTAGATAAAAGTTCAGTTAATGGTTTATAGTAAATTACAGGAGAAGGAATATTATAATCGGATAAAAGAACAATGGATGGTTCATTGGATTCTCCTACAATGTCTATTACCATATTATGACCATTCACATCCATTGAAGTACCATAATTATAGGATTGAACCTTTAAATCCTCAAATATATAACATGTGACATTAAAGAAAATGTAAACGGATAAAATAATACCAATGAGACTTGAAATAATTTTTATTATTTCTCTTATTTTACTCTTTTTTTTTTTAAGGGTATCTTTCTTTAAATTATTTTTTTGTTTTTTTGGATTGTTTTCCTCAAGAATATGAGTTATATCAATCTCACGTTTTGAATCATCATCATCATCATCATCATCACCATCAAGGGTTATTTCATCTTCTTGTTTTAATATTGCTACTTCTTCTTCTTCTTCTATTAAATCTTCATCAATATCAATGGTAATATCATCTTTTATTAAAGATTTTTCTTGATTTGAATTATCATTGACATCAAGGGTGATACCGTCTTCTTTTTTTAAGTATTTGAATTGTTTTAAATTGAAAAGACTATTTCTTTTTGTATCTTGTTCTTCTTGTTTTGATAGATCATCAACTTTAATTTGTATACCATCTTTGGGTAAAAGAGTATCTTGATTAATATAACTATCATCAACTTCAAGTGTTATATCAGATTCTCTTTTTCGATTTCTTTCATATTCTTTTAAAGAATCTATCATTTCAATTTCTTGTTTTAAACTTTTTTCTTGACTTGACTTGTCAATACTTTCAGTTTCTTGTTTTAAACTTGTTTGTTGTTTTGAATCATTTTCTATAGTGTCAGATGTTAAGTCAACTTCTTTTTTTATTTTATTTTTTTCCTGTATTAAATCTATTTTCAATGTTATATCTGTTGGTTTTGTATCCATTTTTTCTTTTTATTTTTAGTTTTTTTTTTTAACTTTTGTGGGTAGGTAGGTGTGTTTTTTTTCCTTTCTTTTTTTTGTTTCAATATGAAATTTCTTCTTCCCTTCAACTTTTTATATAAAAAATTTTTAGGAAAAAAATAATAAAATTTTTAATTTCATTTTTCACCAATCATCTTTCAATTTTAATTATTGAAAAATGGAAATTGAAATTTAAAAAATTCATATGAAAATTATAAAAAAATTTCTATTTAAAATTTTATTTTATATTAAATTTATTATTTTTAATTTTTTTTATTTTTACTTTAAAAAATCTTTAATATTTTCATTATATAATATATAAAACAATTTATTATGAATATATTCCAATATATATTAATTTTAATTAATTATTTTATCTATATTAAAATAGAATTAAAATTAATTAACTTTATTTTTTAATTATTAAATATTTGTGTAACCTTCATTAAATACTTGACAGTTTTTTTAAAATGGCAAAATTCTCTTCTACAAATGGTGGTTGGGTTAAAATTATATTCTTGTATAATTCTCTGCTTGTAAAAAAAAAAAAAAAATAGAAATGGTTCTTAAATATATTTATTTTTCTTTTACTATTGTAATAGTTAAAAAAAAGAGAAATAAAAAAAAAGATTAAAAATAATAGTTTTTAATTTTATTTAAAATTTAAAATATTAATAATTTAAAATATTAATTAATTTTTAATTTATTTACTTATTTTTTCTTTATATTAATACTTGGGATGATTTGAATGAATTATTTTTTTTTTAAAAAAAGTGGAATGATGTTACATGTTGCTTTAGAAAAAAAAAAAAAAAAGATGCACAATAATGTATAATTGTATGTGTAAAGAAAAACTAGAGATGAAACTATTTCCTTAATTATTCTAAGAAAAAAAAAATAAAATGAAGTAATTTAGAATGGATAGTAATTATAAATATAGAATGATTTACTTTTTTATTATCTTGTATTAGCATTCTTTTACAGATGAAGAAGGCATCACTTTATTTTAATAATAACAGATAATAACAGATAATAATAATTCAATTCAAATATTATCATACTATTCAATCAAAACCAAAATGCAACATTATAATGGAATAAATTAGAAAAAGTTCTACCAAACTTTGAATAAAAAAAAGAATTTTTATTTAATAATTAAAAAGTTTTTTTTTTTTTTTTTTTTTAAATCTCATTTCTTTTTTAATTTATATTTCATTTAACATAAATGATTTGATTTCTAGAAATTTAAAGATTTTTTTTTTTTTAAAAGATAAATAATACTTATAATCAATCCATTCTATTGTATTATAGAATAGAAAAATTAAAAAGGTATTATAATCCTATATAAATAGTATAAATATATATAAATAGTGGTTTTATACTAAATAAAAAGGAAGAAGAAGAAAACAAAGAAAAATTACTATTCTATTGAAATTTTTTTTTTCTTTAATTATATTTTTAAATTTTATTTTATTAATAAAAGTATTATTATTTTATCATTAGTAATGTATGAAAAAAAAAAAAAAAGTTTACTATTGAAATTTTTTTATATTATTTAATTATTAAGTGTTAAAGTAAATTTATAATTACTTTTTTTTTTTTGGTAGTAATCTAATTAATAAAAAAGATTTTTTTTTTTTTAAATATTTCAAGGTATATTAATAAATATTATAGGTATAAAAAAGAAATTTTATATAATCTATATATATATTTTATTGAAGCTTCAATTAATAGTATGGATGTTTAACAAAATCTAAAAAGACATCATCCAAAGAAGATTCTGTAACAATATAATCATTAATTTTATTTTCACTTTTAGCTTGTTCCAATTTTTCAAATAATCGACCAACTTGATATTTCTTTTCAATGTAATATTTAAATCGATTGCTGGTTTCTTGTTCAACTGTATAGTCAACTTTACTAAAGATAGAACTTGGATTCTTAAAGATTTCTTCTTCAACTTCTCTTGGTCTATTAGTTTCCACATCTAAAATAAATTTATTGGCATAGGTTAAAACTAAGGACTCTGGAGAACCAATACAACGTAATTTACCATCAAGTAAAATGGTTAAACGATCACAAAGGGCTTCAGCTTCTTCCATAGAATGGGTAGTCATAATAATTGAGGATTGTTGTTTATTTTTAATATCTTTAATTATATTCCATACAAAACGACGAGTAAATGGATCCATACCTGCTGTAGGTTCATCCATAATAATGAATTCCGGATTACCACAAATAGCTATTAAGACAGATAATTTACGCTTGGTACCACCACTTAAATATTTTACCTTTTTATTTTGATGTTCTTCCAAGTCACAGTAACGAATGTATTGTTTGGCAACTGCCTTTAATTCTGATCTGGAATAACCTCTTAATTCTAAATAAAACTCTAAATGTTCTTTTACGGTTAAATCACTCCAAAGAATGTCTTTTTGATCACAATAACCTAATTGTAATCTACGAATATCTTTTACATTAACATCATGATACCTAACACTACCATAATCAGGTGAAAGTGATTTTGTTAATATATTAAGCGTGGTTGATTTACCTACACCATTTGGTCCTAATAAACCAAAACATTCATTTGATTGAACATGGAATGTAATATTATCTATAATCGTTTTATAATGACCTTCTAATTTTTCCTTATTTTTGTTTTTAAATGTTTTTTGAAGATTACTAACAGTGATGGGATATTCTTCTTCATGACGTTTTACCAATAAATATTCATCATAGACATTCTTGTCATGGTTAGATAAAAATTCTTCATTATCATCCATCATCTCTTTGGTGGTTAAGCCAGTATTAAAGATGACTTTGTTCTTTCTATTGTCTAATATAATTAAAAGAATAAAGTAAACAATAATAGAAATACCTACAGCAGCAAACGTTAGAATGATTCCTTGATCTAGGTCTAAATAACTTTCAAGGGTTATTGGATATTGACTTGGATTAATACTATTTAAAATTTTTATCCATGAAAGCGCATTAATATTGGAAATAATACCATAAGGTGGATATACAAGGGATATACCAATTTGAATCCAAAGAGCTGGCCCTTTAATAATTGATGTTAAATCTTCTTTATCATTAAAGAAGATGGAAATAACAGAATTAGCTAAATAACCAAACATAATGAAAAGAAGGTTTATGATTGGAATGTAGGAATAGGCTGTTTCTGCTTTCTTAAATAAGAAACTTAAACAATATTGGAAGAGAAGAGTGCCCAAAATACTATTGTATATAAATATCATTAGGTTTATACAATATTTAATTAGTATATATGAAAATAACGAATTAGTATGAATTATTGAAATGTAATAAAAATTTAATATTTTTTTATGAAAAAGAAAAAAAAAAAAAGTAATAAAAATGAATTAAAAATATATATTTATATATAGATCTTTGAAAAAAGAGGGAATAAATAAAAAAAAATTTAACATAAATATTAAATTTTTTTTTATCTTACCAAGCAATAAAAGTTGCTACCATAATAATAATAGCATAGATATTAAGGAAAGGTTCGTATTTACACAAGATAGCAATACCAAGGATTAAAGCACAAGTAATAACACAAAATAGACCATCGGTAAATAAAAGAGAAAACCAATAAGTTTTACTATTAATACCATTAAGATGAAGTTGTTTGACAATTAATCCTTTTCTATCTTTCACGGCCAAGGTACCATATTTAATAATACTAAGAATTAAAATAACACCAATTATCATACCTGTTATATTTAAAATCATTTGATGACTTAATAAATTATAGTATGGGAATGGATGAGATTTTACTGTTAGGACAGTATCCTTTTGAATAGAATGTAATAAAAGATTAGAGGCATGGTTTATACTGGTTGGTACCATATGAACATTACTTTCATTATAATAAATAAAGAAGGTATAATTATTAAAATTGGCAATACCCGTAACGGATGCTGCATAATCTTTATTACGAATAGGTGAATTAACATTATTAAATTCCCAAACACTATTGTATTCAACATTTCTGAAAGGTGAAAAAGTTTCATAGAATGATTTTTCTAAATTAGAATCATTAATGTCGAAATTCCAACGTTCATTTTGATAAATGGTGTAAGGGGAAAGTTCCTTTTCTTTAAATTCTATTAAATCATTACTTTTTACATAGGTTAATCCGTAGAAAAGACCAGCTGATAAAAGAGCAGGAAGAACAATAGTATTGAAAAGGAACATTAAATTTCTTAAATAAAGCTTAAATCTTAAACTAATCATTTTAATAAACTTTCTAAATCCAGAAACATCTTTACGAGAGGTTGCTTGTGGTAAAGAAGCGTAATCCTTAATCATTAGACCATCATTTTCATTTACATTTTCTTTTGTATTACCATATTTATTAAGTTCTTTTTGATTTGGTGAATCCTTTTCGGTAAGTTGAATAAATAATTCTTCCAAAGAAGGTGATTTAATGGCATATTTTCTGATGATATGATGATTTTCACGACTATTTAAAGCTTTAAAAAGATCCTTAAAGTAGGGTGTGGTGTCAATCGGTAGCTTCCAACTGTAAAAGATTTCATCATTTTTAATGCCAATTTGTCTCGAAGATTGACCATCAAATATAGCAGAAGGAATAAATGTTTGAACAATTTCATGGGCAGCTTCTGGATTTGCAGTTCTAATATTTAAACGATACATCATATTATAATGATTTTTTAAGTAAACACTAGAACCTAAACAACGAATAACACCATTTGATAAAATAAGTTTACGATCAGCTAAAATATCAGCTTCATCCATATAATGAGTCGTCATGAAAATAATTTTATCATTTTTCATAGAAGAGAGTAATTCCCATACATTTCTCCTTGATACTGGATCAAGACCGGTAGTAGGTTCATCTAAAAATACGTACCTTGGATTACCTAATAAAGCAATAGCAACACATAATTTTCTTTTTTGACCTCCACTAAGATTTTCAACTTTAGAATCCTTTCTCTTATACAAATCAACTTTTGTTAAAATATCTCTTACATTAACAATAGTATTTTTTAAGCCACTAAATATATTGATATTTTCTTCTACAGTCAAATGATCAAATAAAATATTCTCTTGAGTACAAATACCTAATTAGAGAATTTTAAATAAAATTGTTAGAATACGGTTTTAATTTTTTTTTAATGGAATAAAAAAAAATTGCATTTATATTTTTAATTATTAATAATATTATTATCTATATTTAATATTTAATGAATAAAATTATTGATCTTTTTTCTATTTATTTTAATTTTGGTCAAGATATGTCTTTTTTTTTTAAATTATTAATACAATTATTCAAATTGCTTTATTCATTTTTAAATTTTAATAAAAAATTTATGAAGAATATAAAATTTACTTACCCATTTGTTGTCTAATTTCAGTTTTACAACTTTCAAATTCTTGTTCATCATAAATAATAATACCATTATTTGGTTGGATTAAACCGGTCATAATATTTACAAGTGTAGATTTACCTGCACCATTATGACCTAATAAACAAAAGATTTCATTTCGGTAGGCTTCGAAGGAAACATCATTAAGAGCCAAGAATTTTTTATTGTGACTTTTAAATTCTTTATAAATATTTTTAACTTCCACACGAATTCTTTCTTGTCCTTGATAATCTTCAATATTTTCATTGTAAACATTTTCATTTTGATTATAACAATTTCTACCGATTCTAGATCTTCTCCAAGCAAGGAAGCTTTGATTTTCTTCAGAGAAATGGGCATCAAATATTAATGCTAATATAAAGTAAAAGACAACATTCCATGCTAAAATAATAATTGAAATAAAAATATCTTTATTCATGAAAATATCTATAAAACCAATCGAATCTTTGTTATTAAGGTCAAATAATTTTTCAAATAACATTCCTAAGGATATAGGAGACATAAATGCAGAAGCAATTAATTTAACGAGAGGAGAACTCCATTTAAATATAATATAGGTTGTTGAAAATAGTGAAAATGTAATATCAGCAACGGAATAAGCTGTCTTTGCATTATCAAAGAAAGTGGAAAACAATAAAGTGAAATTTATTATAGTAGTGGCATATAGACAAAGAACAATTAATATGACCAAGGCTATATATAATTTTACAATTTTAAAGAGGAAAAGAACAGCAACCAGTAAAATAGCCATTAAATATAAATATAAAATATTTGATATAACCCATGAAAGCCAGAATGAGGATGGATGCATTCCTATAATCATTAAATAAGACTTTATTTTTCTTTCTTTTTCAGATACGATTAATTGAATCGTCGTTACCATTGGAAATAAAAAGAGTATTGTAATAAGAAAGAATACAATATTACTACTAAATGATTGTTTTGTTTTTTTTGGAGTATTTGTTTCTGGTAATTTACCAATATTTGCTTTAATATTTATAGATTTATTATTTGTAATTAATTGAATAAGTGATTGATCAACTGCTACTTGAATTGGTGAAAATACTGAAAGATAGTTTGTTGTGTTATCACTTGATAATAAAGAATTGTAATCTTCTTCATCGGCAATAGGATTAGGTATAGAACTACTATCTACTCTTATCGTATATGATTTTAAATCTGGATGTATAATAATACCTGCAAGAAGAGAATTTGGATTATTTAAATAGTATTTTTCCATGGTTTCATCACTATCAAAAATTATTGATTTTACCATAGTTCTTTCAAAAATACTATTGCTCATAATAGAGTTGATAATATTTTCATTATTTCCTGGTACTACAAATCCAATTTTACTGGTTTGGTCATTGAACAATAACGGGTTAGTTATAAAATTTGAACTTATATCCTGTGCTTCAGTTAAAAATTTTTGTGAATCATTTTTGTTGGTGTCTGAAGTAAAATTAGTTTTTCCCAATATTTTAAAAACAAAGACTTTATATATATATATATAAAGAATATATATTTGTGTATTATCCAAATAAATAAAAAAATAATCAAAATATTATATATTTGTATATATTTATATATTATAAAATAAATAGAAAAACATATTTTTATTTTTTAAAAAAAGTCATTATATAAAAGTAACTACTTTGATATTTAAAACATATATAGTTTTTGTTATTTTTTTTTTACCTGTATAAAAAGATACTATAATGAAATTGATAAATTCAAGAAAGAAATTCTTTTTATCCTTTTTCTTATAAAGGAAGTTTTTATTAATTAATGTTTTTAATTGCTTATAATATAAACCCTATTTACATAAATTTACAAAAATAAAAATATAATTCTTTTTGTTAAAAAAAAAAAAAGGAAAGAGTTTTAATGCATATATAATATTTATTAAGAATTATCCTTCATACCATTTTTTTCTATATTTCTGTTTTTAATTTTCGAAAAGATTTTTCTTTTTGTTTTTAAATACACATAATTCACAATTTTATATAAAACTAATAATAACTATAATAACAATAATAAAATTGAATTATTTTAAAAACAATTTATATTATTATTATTGTTATTATAAGAGGTTCTCTTTAGCTTTTTCCCCCTTCTTCTTCCTTTAATTAATTCTGTTCTTTTTTTTTTTTTTTTTTGACCCTTGACTTTCTTATAGTCAAGTATAAAAAGGAAAATATAACAAAGGAAAAAAAAAAAAAAAAGAATTTAAAAACTTTTTTTGATATTTTGATGAAATTAATAAAAATTTTTGAAATTTCAATTGTTACACAATTAATTAATTTTAACCAATAAGATTTGAATTATTTATAACTTTATTATATTTTTTTTTATTAAATATAAGCGTTATAAAAATAATTTTTTTTTTTTTAATAATAAACTTTTTATATAAATAAATAAAAATTACTATTATTCTTAAAGATTAAATTCATTTTTATTGCCTACCAAAGTTTAGGTATAGATTAATATTATTAATATTTAAAACATTATTAATATAAACATTAAAAAGTAAAGGAAAAACTTTTTAATAGTTTTCATTCATTATCATCAGACCTTTTTTTATTCAATGTATGAAAATAATAGTTATTAATTAGTGTATTTAAATTATAAATTTTTATCCAATGATTTACTACATCTCAACATAATAAATTTTAATATAAAGTGTAAAAAAAATATTAATATTATTTCTATATAAAAGGTATATTTTATAAAGAATACACTTTATTTTTTTACTTTCAAAAGATCATATTTATTTGGTAGTAGATAGTATAAAAAAAAAAAAAACGGCTAGTGACCATATAAAGAATTTGTTTATGGGTATTTTAATTTCATTTGTTAAAATATTATATAATCTTGCTTTAATAAATAATTTTAATTAAAAATAAAACAGGCACTTTATCATATTTATCATTCAACTAACAAATAATATCTTTGCAAATAAAGGTGAAAAGTCGTCTACAATTAAGAAAAAAAAAAAAAAGTTAAAAATTAAATAAATAACTAAATAAATTTCTATTATAATAATAAAAGTAAATGAATGAATAATTATTTGACTTAATAATTCATTAGGAAAAATGTATAAATCTTCATTTTTATAATAAATAAAGTTTTGTTACCCTACGATTTTCTTATTATTGTATTCATTATTATTTGTGTAAAAATTTATTCACTTTTTTTTCTGTATAATTAAAATATAATAGTAATAAAAAAAAGATGGTCAACGTTTTATTTTTAAGCCTTTTATATCAAAAGGTATTATTATTACTTTAATACCAATTATTAATTGTAAAAAGAAGGACTTTAAATTTTAAAATAAAATATGATAAAAGATGCTTAGAAAAAATGGAAAAAGAAAAATAAAACTTTCAATATAAAATTAAACAGAAATCGATTTTAATATAAAACTATTATTCAGAGAGAAAAGAAAATTACTCATTTACTATTCATTAAATTTATATATAAACATGGTAACAAAAGAACAATTCCATAGCATAATATATATATATATTTTAATAAATATTAACAATAATTGGTTAAACAAAATAAAAAAAAAAAAAAAAGCAACTTTTTTTTAATAATAGAAAAGAGAAATATAAAAAAATAGGTATATATAATGAATTAAAAAATTTTGTATAAAATTTATACAATGGAAAAAAATAAACATCTTTTTTTCTTTTAACAATAAAATAAAAATTTACTACGTTTCAATATATTTTGTTACATTTGTTTTAATATATTTTAATGTTGTATACAAATATTTATATTTTATAAACAATTAGTGTGTATAATCATACCAAAAAAGACGTTGTTGAAGAAAAAAAATGTTATGGCAGATTCTTTGTGGATGATATTATTTTCATGATTTTATGATTTCGTTAGAAAAAGAATTCTTTAATAAATAATTACAGTAGGGGTGTTAGGAACAAAATAACCCTTGGTTTTAATAAATGTACCTATGTTTGTAGTTAAATCGATTAATTATGTTACCTCTTACCTTTTAACTTGATATTCATTTTCTATTTTGGAAATAAAGTCAACCACACACTGTTCTTAAATTTATTTAACTACAACTATATATAATATGTCCAAGGAACTATTAGGTTATATATAAATTAGTTTGATCCCTTGAACTAAATTATCATGATTCATGATTTAAATTATCCCATTAGATTAATAAAAAAGAAAAAAAAAACTTTTAAATACTTTAAAAGTACCGATAAAAAATAATTCTAAAATAAAAGGAGGAAAAATTATTTATAAAATTTCTTTTCCTTTATACTAGTATAAAAAAAAATCATTCTTTCATCACTTGATATTAATTTAACCCTCTTTACACCAATATTTATTATATAATAATACTTTTTTTTTTATAATATTTATTTTTATTTTTATTTTGGTTTTTTTATATTTTTTATAATGGGATATATTGTTTTTTTTTTTTTAACTTAGATATTTTGAGTTTAAAAAAATGAATTATTATAATACATAGTTACTACTAATGATTGTCATATGATAATAAAAATTAATAGTAATAATTTTTAATAGTTTATGATTTAATACTTATTTTTTTCTTTCGTATGAATTATAAATCAAAAATGTTTAATTTATTGTGGCATAATAAATCAAATATTTTTTTTTAAGCAAAAACATTAATTTTCATCTATTTTTACTTTAAATCTAGTTACGAATACAACCAGTGATATCAGTAAGAACCTTTGGACATTCAACTTCAACAAAGGTCATCTTTGGATTATCAGCACCTAATAAGAATTCGAATCTCCAACGGCAACCAGCTTGAAGAGCTTCTGGGAAGGAGTCACAATCTTCAATCTTGTCAATACCACCGTACTTCTTACCCCAACCGTTAGATCCACTTGGTAAACCGTACATATTAGTACAAGCATCGAAAATACCGACACCACCACCTGGAATTTGAAGATCGAATTGGTTTGAACCGACATCAGCACCAGTGTTAGTAACTTGAACAACAATTTGCTTACCTCTAATTGGTGGTTCAGAGAAAGTAATAGCGTAACAAGCACAGCAAGAAACAGATTCACCACCTGGTAAAGCAGCAGCAGCAAAACCGTAAGATAAAACATCACTGACTGCCCATGGTTGTTGGTCTTCACACATATGTGAAATACCTTCAACATCGGTTTGACAAGCAGATGGAGAACTGAAATCAGTTAAAAGAGTCTTACCATCCATAGCACATTGTCTAACTGGTTGGGTGACATCAGCCTTACCTGGCCATGAACAAGATGGCTTACAACAATCGTAGTAACGAGTGGTGACACCTTTTTCAGTACCAACTGGGTATTCTTGTGGACCCCAAGTTTTGTTAATAAGATCGTAACATTCATATTCTGGAATTTCACAACCTTCATCATTAACAACATCATAACCCCAGTTGTAACCCATTTGGTTTTCAGTAACAACACAGTTTGGTAATTTACACCATGGTTTACCGTGAACACCAACAGGACCAACAGCTGGTCTAATTGGAGCAGTTGGATCTGGTTCACATAAGGAAACCCATTCGTTAACTTCCTTACAACTAGTACCAACCATACAACAGGTAGAACCAGTCCAATCCTTACCACCACACTTACCATAGGCTTCAATATCTTCACCATGACAACATTGACCGTAAGAGAATACATCTGGTGGGGTACATTCCATTTCTTCATATTGTGGATAGAGAACTTCAGTAGAGGAAGAGGAAGTAGAAGTAGACTTTTTAGTAGTAGTCTTGGTTGGTTCCTTAGAAGTAGTAGCAGATGATTTTACAATACCACACCATTCGTCGTTTTCAACACCCCAGTCACCACTTTCATCACTGTAAATTACGGTATCACCTTCACAGCATGGGTAGTCTTTTAAATATAGATAATTATTAATAATTTATTTAAAAAAATTTTATATATTAAAATTGAATTATTATTACATAATAATCTTTTTTTTTTAACGTATTTTTATAAATACATATTAATTTTAAATATACCTGGAAGTGACCAGCAGGAAGCATCATTATTTGAAGATGGATTACATTTGGCTTCATCAATACCACACCAATCATCATTTTCTACACCCCATTTACCTTTTTATCCATTTTTTTTTTTTGAAAACAATTTTTTCACATAAAGTAATTTAAATAATAAAAATATATTGAATAATGTACATATTTTTAATTTTATTATAAATAAAATGAGTTAATAATTAATTAATAATAATATTAAATAATTGATTGTTTTTTTATTTGTTTAAAAATATTTATCAGTATTGTTTTTTCAATAAATTACCATCATCATCTTCATAGATATCTTCACATCCTGAACAACATGGGTATCCCATACTTGTAGAAAAGCAATCAGCTTTAGCCATGGTAACTAAGGCTGATAAAATAGTAAAAATAGTTAACTTGTTCATTGTTTTTTTATTGTATTAATTGTTTTATTGAATCAATCAATATTTGGTTTTTGTATTATTGTTAATTTTTAATTTGATAATAATTTTTTTCTTTTTTTTTTTTCAAGTTTCTTTATTTTTAAACCTATTCGAATCAATCGAACTTTTTTTTTTAGAATATTAGTTTGTTTAAATTTAAAAAAACTGTAAAAAAAAATTAAAAATAAAAATAAAAAAAAAAAAAGAAATATATTTAAAAAATTAAAAAATTAAAACTTTTTTTATTTATATATTACAAAAAAGTGTTTGTTTGTATATTCGTTATATATTATTAAAATATAAAATGAATATATTAAAAAAAAATTAAAATAAAATAAAATAATTAAAAAAAAACAATTATTTAAAATTTTTTTTAAAAGGTTAAAATTAATTTTTTATATTAAAAGGATAAAAAATAATAATAAATAAGGTTTGGAATTTAATGAATAACAATGAAATTACTAATTTTTTTTTTTAATATAAAATTCCTTTTAAATAAAAAAGATAATGTGCTTATCCTTTTTTATAATAAATTAAATATTATAATAAACAATGAAAAAGATAATATATTCGATTATAATAAAATTATTTATTATATTAAATAGATAATTAAAATTTATTATGTATCAATTTTCATATTTTATAAATATAATAAAATATTATAATAGACTTTTTAAAAATGTGAACCATCTTTAAAAGGAAATGATACCATTTATATCATATTAATTTATATAGAATAAAGTTATTCTTACATTAAATTAATATATAAATTATACTAAATTATTTTAAAAATATTATTAAATAAAATTTATAATCTATTATTTTTATATATGAATTAATTAATAATTAATTTAATAATGATAATATAATTTACCATCACTATTTCTATATAATAATATTTAAACTTTGTTTAATATTAAATTATATTAAATATAATTGATAATACCATAAATAATATTTTAATATATTGACTATTATATACGAATAATTACATAATATATTGTTGAATTAATTAACAGTTGACTACCTTTTTTTTTGTGTAAATGATTTTCATATATTACAATTACACAAATTACACAATATTAAATAAGATAATGAATAATGGAAGTGGGTAGTTGATGTATTTATTGAATATATTATTATTCTAATATAATAATATAATATATTATAATATGAATGATTTATATTTTTGTAATAATTACACAAGAAATTACTAATATTTTAATTATCGATGATTCATTCCTCTCGAAATGTACAATAAATGCTACAAATAATTAATACATAATACATTATTATTTAAATGATTACATAGTAAAAATAGTACAATATTGTATTTTAACAATACTAATAATAATGATACTATTTTTTAACATTGTTATTTTTACCTATTATTGAAAGTTTTTTTTATTATATTCAACTTTACCTATATGAAATTAGTAAATATTTTATTTTCTTGATTATTTAAAGTTAAATGAATGAAGTAGGATGTATTGGAATTTAATAAAATACGCATTTGATGAATAATATTCTATATTTATAATATATAGCTTTTTGTAATGAATGAAAAATTTTTTTTAGATATAATAAAATATATATAAAATTATTTAAATTTTTATTACTATAATGATTGATCCTTCTTTTGAATGCTTTTCTAAAGGATAATAGTTTAGTTGGAAGTATATACAAGATATTTTAAATTATGAATGATGTATGAATACTATGTATTAATAATCATAATGAATCAAATATACCGTTTTTTTTTCTGCTAAAAGAGCCATAAACATGTTAAATAAAAATTATATATAAAAAGTAAATTATTTAATTTTTACTATTACTTTATTTCAAATTATTTCAATTTTATAATAAATTATGTATAAGATATGTAGTATATTTTTTTAAATATTAATATAATTTTATTTACAATAGAAAGTATGGAACGTTTTTACTACTTATTTATCTATGATAGTTTTATTTTTTATAATTATTTTTAAAATAAAAGAATGATCTTTGGTTAAACATTAAAAAATGGTGTATTGAATCATGTATTTTTTTAATTTTTATATATAATTAAAAAACTCTTAATAATAATAATAATAATAATAATAATAATAATAATAATAATAATAATAATAATAATAATAATAATAATAATAATAATAATAATAATAATAATAATAATAATAATAATAATAATAATAATAATAATAATAATAATAATAATTAATAATAATAGCAACAGATAATACTGAAAATAATAATCACAATTTAAAGCTTACATTCAAAATTTTAATCAAAGAATATTGCCGCTTTGTGTAAAATTCTAACCTTTAAATTAAAATTTTGTCCTAACATAATTAAATTAAATTTGATGAAACAAATGAAACAAAAAAGCAAAAAAGACATTTTTTTACCCATTTACTTTACACCTGCTTTTTTGTTTTAGTAGGAAAAAAAAGTTTTGAATATTGTTTTTTATTATATGGCATTTATAAAATGCATATTTTATTATTTTTATTTATTGTTTATTATATCAATATTATTATCACCTAATATAATGTAATATCACAAATTAAATAAATATATACAAGAAGTGTATCCTTTTTCTATTTACTAAAAAAAAAAGACATTCATAAAATAAAAAAAAGCATTAAAAATAAATGAATTTATAATAAATATTTATTATATATACAATCCACTTTTTGTTATATTATTAATAAATTCAATATTTGTTATTAAAAATATAATGAATAAAATTATATGTTGTAGAGAAAGAATAGTTTTATAGTCATTCTAATAATTTTATTCTATAGAATGGATCAAATGATTATCATTATTTGCATGATGCTCATGTGTTATGCGTTATTTTATGTAAATTAAACTTTGAATTTTTTTAAATATCTCCCAAAAATAAATTAACGCATAAAATTTGAATGGTTTAAAAATTTATTTCAAACACTTTTTTTACTATTTTACTTTCTTTGATCTTCATTTAAAGTTTTTTTTTTATTATTTAAAAAACAAAAAAAAAAAAAAAAGAAACCTAAATTTGAATAAAGAAACATTTTATTAATAAAATTATATATAAAATTATATATATTATATAATTTTTATTATATGTTCATTATATGTTCATTACAAATTAAATTTTCATGATATAAAAATCATTATAAATCATTTATTCTTCATCTCTTTTTTTATCTATTTTTTTTATTTAAAAAAAACTTACCGTTTTAATAAATTATATATTAATTATCCTTTTTTTTTTTAAATAATAATAATTAAAAAAAAACTTTTTATAATTTAACCACCAACTAACAACCAGAAATTAATTTATTTTTGGTGTAACTTTTCCAACTTTTTAATATTAATATCTTTAATAAAAATTAAAAATTCACCAATAATTTTAGTTTATTTTTCATGTTCAACCTAAAGTGTAAGGACAAAATATTAAAATTTAAAAAAATGTTTCAAAAATTTAAATAATATCAAAGTTTTATTTAAAAGGTTCTACCAATAATAATAATAATAATAATTATACATAATAATAATAATAACAAAAAAATATATAAAGAAACTATTTTCTTTATTTTTTTTGGTAATATTTTATAGAAAATAAAAAAAGTTAATTATTATTATTGATTAATAATAAAAATAACTAGATAAAAAAAATTATTATATATATATTTCACTGGTTGAAATCTTTTTTTTTTTTAAACTATATACTCAAACACTCTCGTTTATTTAATTAATAAAAAATGAAATTTTCAATTGCTACTCTCGCTTTACCATTAGCTTCTTCTTTAGTTGCTGCTCAAAGTTTCTGTTCAGGTTCTAGTCACTCTGGTCAAAGTGTCAAAGTTACTTCCAATAAGGTTGGTTCTATTGGTAGTGTTGGTTATGAATTATGGGCTGATAGTGGTAACAACAGTGCTACTTTCTATTCTGATGGTTCATTCTCATGTACTTTCCAAAACGCTAAGGATTATTTATGTCGTACTGGTCTTTCATTCGATAGTACTAAGACCCACGATCAACTTGGTCACATGTACGCTGATTTCAAGCTTGTTAAGCAAAACATTCAAAATGTTGATTACTCCTATGTTGGTATTTACGGTTGGAGTAGAAGTCCACTTGTAGAATATTACATTGTTGATAACTGGCTCAGTCAATGGCGTCCAGGAGATTGGGTTGGTAACAAGAAGCACGGTGATTTCGTTATTGATGGTGCTACTTACACTGTCTACGAAAACACTCGTTACGGTCCATCTATTGATGGTGATACTCAATTCAAGCAATTCTTCAGTATTCGTCAACAAGCTCGTGACTGTGGTACTATTGATATTACTGCTCACTTCCAACAATGGGAAAAGCTTGGTATGAAGCTTGGTAAGATGCACGAAGCTAAGGTTTTAGGTGAAGCTGGTAGTACTGGTTCTGGTACTAGTGGTACTGCTGATTTCCCATACGCTAAGGTTTACATTGGTAGTAATAATTCTAGCAGCAATAGCAACAGTAACAACAACAACAACAATAACAACAACAATAACAGCAACAGTAGTTCATGTTCTGCCAAAATTCAACAACAAGGTTACAAGTGCTGTTCAAGTAAATGTAATGTTACTTATGTTGATTCTGATGGTACTTGGGGTTATGAAAACAACCAATGGTGTGGATGTAACAATGTTAACAACAACTCCAACTGCAGAAAAGTTGGTGATTATTCATGCTGTAAGTACACTACCGAAGTTGCTTTCGTTGATAGTGATGCTAAATGGGGTGTTGAAAACAATGACTGGTGTGTAATTAGCAATTTTTAAATTCTTAAATGAATAAAAATTATTCATTTTGAAAGATATGAAATTTTTATATGATATTTATTATTGATTAATAAATATCATAAAAATTCATAATATATTTATTGTTATTATATTAAATGTATTTATTGTATCTTTGTATATTTTTATAAAGTAAAAATAATAAATAAAATATAATTTAAATTATAATTTATTAAATAATTGAAAATCAATTATTGAGTAAAAAAAATAATGTTGATCTATATATTTAGAAATAGTCTGATTAAAATATAAAAATTGTTCAAGTTATTGAACGCCTACAAATTAATACATGTTTGGGTTTTAATGAATGGTTGAGTTAAACTAAAAGAGGAAATATTAGAATATTTGATAGGATAGTGTATAAGTAAATTATGAATATAAATATAATACATAAAGCATTATTATTTAATTATTTTCATATTACATTATATGTAATTATTATATAATATATAATAGTATAATAATGAATAATGCATTTAATATGGTATTTTTTTAAAATAATATAATTTAAAGGTTGTACTAAAGGTAAAAATATCTTTAAAAAAACTATTTTTTTTATTATTATTTCTACCCTTTTAATAATTATAAATAATAATGTTTTATTTATTTATATAAGCATTTTACTTCTATAATAATTTATTAAATAATTTTAAAATTATACATTATCTAAAATACATATTATCAATATTCCCATAGTTTTTTTTTTTTTTTCTTTTTAAAATATTTTTGTAAATATATTTTTATAACATTCAAAAATAATAAAAAAAAAATTTTTTTTTCTGACATTTTTCTTCAGGAAAAGACTTTTTTTTTATTTTTTCCTTTTAAATTTTGCTGTAATTTTAATATTGAAAATTTAAAAAAAAATTAATATATTAATATTTTAATAGTGTATTTAATGGGGTTATGATGAATACTTACATTTTACATCTTTTCTTCATTTCATCAAAACTATCTGGTAACTTTTTAATTTTGTTTTTACTTATATTTCTAATAATATTAAAAAAAAATTTTTTTTTATTAATAATATTATTTTCCATTAATTGGATTTAATTCTATTTTAATACTATTGCTGATGTTAAAATCTACATACAATTCTGTTAAATTGATGAGCTTTACAACGGTATTTGGTATGGAGATTAATTGGTTATTTTGTAATGATCTATATTATATTTTAAAAATATTAATGTTAGAGAAAATAACTTTTTTGTAAACATAAACTTTAAAATGTTAGTTTAAAAATTAAAAAAAAAAAAAAAAACTTACAACATCTTTAATTCAGTAATTGAACCTATTTCTTCTGGTAATTCTGTTAATTTATTACCATTTAAAATTCTATTTTAATTAAGATTTAAAAAAAAACGAAAACAAATAAGAAATTATTTTAACTAAAATTTTTAAAATAAGATATATTTTTTTTTTTAATTCTTACAATTTTCTTAAATTTTTAAGATTTCCAATTTCTTTAGGTATACTTGTTAATAAATTAAAGGAAAAATCTCTATATAAATTTATTAATATATATAATTAATATAATCAAAAAAAATATTATTTAAAATTTAAAATATTAAAGAGGTTTTTTTTTTTATTTTTTATTTTTGATATACATACAAATGTATTAAATTAACAAGTCTTCCTATATCAGGTGGTATTGATCTAATTTTATTATCATTCAGATACCTATATTATTGAGAATATATTATAGAATTAAAAAAAAAAAAAAAAGAAATATTTTTATTATTTCAATCTTTCAATATAGTATTAATAAAATCTAACAATAAAATTCTTACAAATATCTCATGTTAACCAAGTCTCCAATTTCACCGGGCAAGATATCAATTTTTTTATAGTAAACTTCCCTATAAATTTTGTATTTTTTTAAAATAATAAATATTAATTAATATCTTTCAAGGTATGTATAAATTTTTATCATAAGGAACGAAGTATAAACTAATTATTATTATTATTTTTTTTTTTTAGCTTAACTTACAATGAATTTAAAGCTAAAAATTCTTCATCGGTTTTTTTCATATCTAATAATTTCATTAATGTATAATATTTACTGATTGGTTTTTCTTCAATAAGAGCATACTTTTTACGCATCTTTTCAATATCTTTTCTATAATCATAGTCAGTTTTAATACTGTTATTACTACCACTAATATTGTTACTACTATTGGCATTACTATTAGTTTCACTATTATTATTATTATAATTATTATTATTGTTATTATTATTATTATTATTATATTTTCCTATTTTTGAAAAGGATAAACGTCTACAATGACTTATAATTTTATCAACTTTAGATGGATGATTTTCTTCTGCTTTTGGAACAATAAGATTATTATTATTTTCAACATCATTAAGTAATTCGGTGGTAATAATAACTTCTATTTTTTTTTAATTCAAATTCATTATATTAAATATATATATTTAATTTTTTAGTTACTTTCTTTTAAATATGATCTAAAGAAAAATTCATTATTGTTAACTATTACTACTACTACTACTACTACTACTATTATTATTATTATTATTATTATTATTACTACTATTATTATTATTATTATTATTATTATTATTATTACTACTACTACTACTACTATTATTATTATTATTACTACTACTACTACTACTACTATTATTATTATTATTATTATTACTACTACTACTACTATTATTATTATTATTAATTTTTTTATATTTACCTCCTAATTTTGAATTTTGGTTATTGTTTGTTTTTGTTGTGCTAGGTGTTAAAGATTTTCTAAGTGATCTAAAACCATAAAATGGTCCCTTCTTTAAGTTTGATTTTCTGTCATCTTCTTTAGGATTAATAATGGTAACAGAATCCAAAATTCTAACATGATTTTCCTTTCTTGGTAATTGACGATAATCCGAACTAAACATACTAATTTTCTTTAAAGATGATTTCAATACCATACCAGTAGATTCACTAGCTGTCGAATTTAAGGAATAATTCGAAAATTTTGATTTTTTAATTGGGTTATTGTTTTCGTTTTCTATACATGTACATTTTGAAATGGTATTGTATTTAATATTACTAATATTACTATTATTACTATTATTATTAGATTTAGCTTTATTATCTTTTTTATAATTAAAAGTTATTAGGTATGATAAAAAGAAAGAAAAAAAAAGATTAGTAAATAATTAATATTTAAATGAATTGATATAATAAGTTAATATTATATATTATATATACAAAAAAATAAAAAATAAATTATCTTACTAAATATGGCATCAAGATCAATGGATTCCTTAAGTAATTTATTTTCTTTTATTGAAGAAAGACTCATATTACTGTTATCCTTTTCCACAGATTTATTATAATGGGGTATTGATGGTATAGCATCATTAATATCACTCTTTAAAATGTTTTTATTAATGGAATGAATTGTATTATCATTATTATTTAATTGATTAACATCTATTGATAATGATATCTCTTGATTCAATTCATTATTTATACTTTCACAAGAATGAAATTGTGAATCATCATCTTCTAAACTACCTTTATTTTCATCCATACCTTTAGTTGTATTATCAGTTACTTTAATGCTTGAGATGCTAGTTGAACTATTTTCAATATCAATTGTTAAATCATCCAAATTTTCAAGTTTGGTTATACTTTTATGATGATTTAATTCTATACTATCATTGGATCGAATTCGTTTCAAAAATTGATTATTCACAAGATATTCTATGGATTCATCATCAATACTAGTAATTTTATGATGAGTATATATATGGGATGGAAATTTTAAATGAGCTTTTGAATGATCATTATTTTCATTGTCATTATTGACATTATTAGTATTATTATTATCACTGTTGTTGTTGTTGTTACTGATGTTATTTGTAGATTCATTATTATTATTTTTTAATAAATCCAAAAATGATGTTTTTTTACCATCACTATCGGTTATATAACTATTATTAATAATAGTATTTTCATTATCATCTAATTTTAAATTTTCAATTGATGTAAATGATTTTTCATCTAATAATGAATCAATAAAAGTTTTTGATTCTTCTTTTACGAGTTTTGGCTCATTATCATCGTTTAAAATATTTTTGATTTGAACTTGAATATCACTCATTTTTTTTAATGGTAATTGACACTTTTTATAATCAAATGTATATATATTTCTTTTTATATAGATTTTAAAATAAATAAACTATTATTATATATGATTATATAAGGGACATATATATATATACAAATACATATATATTTATTGTTTCAAATATAAATTAGCTATATATAAATGTTAATTTTCTTTTTTTTTTTAAGAAAAAAAGAAATAATAAGATTACATAATTCAAAAAAAAAAAAAATAAAAGAAAAAAAAAATAGAAATAGAAATAGAAATAGAAATAGAAATCAAAAATAGAAATTAAAATTAATTATATTCATTTAAGATAAATCCAACCGAAAGAAAAAAAGGAAAAAGATATGAAAAATATAAAGTCAAATTAAAGTTTTATAATTTGATGACTTAATTCAATTAGAAAATGTTTTATTTGTCAAATTTAATGGTTAATTATAAAAAAATTAAAATTATGAATTAAGGTTAATTAAAGCAATAATGTCAACAAATTCAATAAATTATTAAAAAAATTCACGAAATTCAAATGATAATTTAGTTTCATTAAGAAAATATCTTTTTTTTTTTTTTTTAATATCATCAATTATTTTATAAATTATTTTATATATAATTAATATTTAATTATAAAATAGATTATGGTTTCATTTAGTAATTAAAAACGAAAACACTAGTTAAGTTTAAAAATCATCAATCTTATTTTATGATTTAATTTATTCAATGTTTTATCAAAAAGTTATTAAAGTTAATTTTGTTAAAATATTCCTGAAATAAAATATATTTATATGTAATATATGTATTGAAGAATAATTAGAATTACTTTGTTCGATATTATTGTTTTATTCAATATTATAACATTATTAATTTATATATATATATATAATAAACCAATAATCATTGATGTATGAATTAAATTTATTCATATTGAAACTTTTCCATTGCTTTTCTTCTACATTACCAAATATTATACCAAAATTTACAAAATTAAAATATTTTGGTTATGTTAATTATTATAAATATTATAAAAGAGAGAGTATGTGTATAGATGACTAAAAGGATAATTTTAAACTCTTAATGATTGATTAATTTTTATAAATAAATTCTTTATTATTTTATTTTTTATATAATTTTTTAATTTACAAAGACCAAAATTGTTTAAAAGAAAAAAAAAAATAAATTAATATATATATATATAATAAAATTAAATACTGATAATTCTATATTAAATATAATTTCTTTTTTTTTATAATCTTTAGAAAATTTACATAAAGGATTACTGTTTTTTTTTTTTTTTTTTTTTTTTTTTTTTTTGTGAGTTTTCACAAGCTCACAATATAATATAATAACAACTACTAATAATAAATTCTATTGCATTAATGTATTAATTTTGAAATATTATATTATTTTAAATATTCTTAAAAATATTTTATTTTATTATTATTTTTTTGTTTTTTCTTTGATTTATTTCTTTTTTTTTTTTAAAAAAAGTTATTATTTTATTGTTGAAAATGTTTGTAATTATTGATATGTAATAAAGAATTTAATTGTTTTGTGATTGAAATAACTACAATTAAAAAAAATATAATTTTGTTTTATTATATATATATCAATAGTGTTATAATTGTTTAATGAAACTTTTTATATTTTTGATTTCCTTTTCATTTTTTTATACGATAATTTAATCGGATTTTCTTGGCATTGCTAAATCATGATTTGTATTACTTGCTTCCGAGGAAAATTGTTGTAAGGCTTCTTCTTTAACACAACCCGATCTTGGAGGAGATGAAACTCTTTTCTCTTTATTTCCATTTATTATATCTGTATTGGAATCAATAATAACGTTTATTTTTTCTTTTTCTTTATCCTTGGTTTTTATTAAACAAGATTTAAGTTCCATATCTATTATATAAAAAGTGAGATTTATAATTACAACAATAATAATGGTAATGATATTATATATTTTTATGTATGTGATTTTAATAAAAATAAATAATTAATTATTAGTAAAAATAAATATTATAATAGTATCGATCATAATATTATTTTATTTAAAAAAAAAAGAGATAATTACTATTTAGATTTGTATTTACTGGATAATTATTAGAATTAACCTTCATTGAAGATCTTAGAGTACTACCTTGTTCAGTTTTCACTTTTCTTAAACTTCCAGGATCTTCTTTATTAATATCTTTATATTCATTTACGGATCTGGAACGGTTTCTATTGAGACTATTTTTATCTTTTCTTGGAGATTCACTTTTACTTCTTTCTTTATTTACACTTACAGTTCTACTTCTACTTCTATAATTTTCTTCATCATCATTTTTATCTTCTTCATTTGAATTATTATTATTGTTATTATTATTATTAGTATTAATATAATTATTATTTCTATTAAAAGTATATTTATGTTTCTTGAATGAATTGGCATTATATTTAATATCAATAAATGGTTCATTGTAACTTGCAGCTACATATTCTTTTTCATTTTCTAATTGATCAATACTTGTAATTTTTTTACCAGACATATTATACAAAATTTTAATACATCCCGTAATTAAATGAACATTACTATCAATAAATCTCATGAGCTATAAATTATTTAATATTATATTGATTATAAAAAATACATTTATATAATTGATATACGTATGTTAATAATCAAAATAAAATTAAATCTTAACTTTTTTAATAAATAAAAAAAAAAAATATAAACTTACTTTTTCAAATGTTGGAAATTTTTGATAAGTAACACGAATATTTGTTGGAATACTTAAACCATCACCATTTGGATATACATGTATAATCATTGGAGCAATCTTTTAAAAATTATTAATAAATATATGATTGTTTAAAAAATATAAATAAATAATATAATTAAAAATAAATTTCATAATATTTTTAATATTTTTAAGTAAAAAAAAAAAAAAAAAAAAAAAAAAACCTTTTTAACTTCATCTGGAATAGTTTTATATGATTGATCTTTTCTTAATAATTCTTTTCCTGTAATAATATAATGTTTATCATCCTCAATTTCTTCTATTTTTTGAATTCTTTTAAATGTAGTAATATCAAATATTCTTCTAGCATTCCAAAAATCCGATAAAGTTTCTCGAATACTTAAAACCATTGCTAAAAGGGATGAACTGTTATTAAAATTTAATACAAAACGTGTACCAGTTGATTGGAAATCTCCATTTTTATGTAAAAATATACGATATCCTTTGGTCTTAACATTTATTTTTATTATTTATATATATATATATATATATATATATTTTTTTTATAAAATAAATTTTTAAATTTAAATAAAAAAATTTTTTAAATATTAATAATTAAAATTTACTTTTCACTGTACTATAAAAAATATATATATAGTATTCTCTATTCCCCTTTTTTTTTATATTTTTTAAAAAAAATACTTACTTCTCGATCAAAAACTTTTTCTGGTTCAACATTTGTTAAAGATCGATTAATATTAACATTACCAATTTCTCTATTTTTTTGTTTATAACGAATTCTTCTTTCTTCTTGATCAATTCTTTCTATTCTAATTTTTCTTAATAATTCCTTTTTTTTACTATAATCTTCTATACTTCTATTTTTGTTTGTAATAACTACTCTTTTATTTTCTAAATCAACTATTCTTTGCTGTTCCTTTTGAAAAATCCAATTATTCTTTTTTTTTTTGTATTTTTCATTCATTTTTTCTAACTTTTTTTGTTCCTCTGCATCTTTTTGAATTTTATATTCTTTATTTTCTTTAAGAGTTCTATAATTAATATTTAAATTTAATCGTTCATTTTTACATGCTGCAATATATCTAATAATATCATATCATGAAGAATGTTTTTTTATTGTTTTTTTTTTTTTTTTTTTTTTTTTTTTTAATGCAGGAATAATTTATATTCGTATATATTTATATATTTAATAGATAGATGTTATTAAAAATTTCTTAATCATTAATCATTATTATTATTATATATATTTTTTTTCATTTTAACATGATATATATATATAATAGTAGGTATTTTTTTTACTTTTCACCATCAATTAATTCAGAACAATCGGTGACTTCTTTTCCTGATGTTAAATTAAAAAGACGACATGAACTTTTTACAAGTTGTACATTTTTAATTACACTAATAATAAACTTTTTTTTTTAATTATATATAAAAAACATTATATAATTGAATAAAAATAATACTAATATTTAATAACCGTTATTTTATTATAGTTCATTATTAATATTACTCTGAATTTAAATTCGAATATGAATATGAATTTAAATTTAATTTTTTTTTTTTTTTTATTTTTTTCTTCATTTACCTGTTCCCAATTTCTATATATTTTTTCGGTGACTAACATTTTTTTTCCAAGGAAAAATGGATTATTATTTCTAAAAACATAAATATAAATACCACCAGTATCTGTGTAAGATTTTGTATTTTGTTTTGAAAGTTCACTTTTATTATCATCATATTCACTATATTCTCTAGTTCTATCATTTGTTCTTCCTCTCGATTTTATTTGATCTTCATCATATTCAACATGATTTCCTCTTGTTTTTAATTGTCTTCGGGTAAGATCTTTATTCGATAATGGAAACATATATTCACATACTTTTTCTTGACTTCTATTTACATTTCCATTTCTGACAATATGACCATTGCCATTATTGTCTACATGATATATATTTGGCATATTTTTTATCTTTTTAGTATTATTACTTGAGAGATAATATCATTAAAAAAAAGTTCAAGTAAAAAAAAATTTTTTTTTTTTTTCTTTTTTCTTAATAAAGTACAATTAAAAAGAAGAAAAAAAAAATATTATTTATTTTACTTTATAGTTAAATAGTTAAAAACAACAACAAAAATTCAAAAATGAGAAAAAAGAAGAAAAGAAAAAAGAAATTATATTACTATTAAATAAAATATTTCGAAAAAAAAAAAAAAGAAAAAATAGTTTAAATTATATGAATAGAAAATAATTTTAATTTATATAATTTTTATATGCCACAGCATGTCATGGTTCATAGTTTTTTTTTTTTTTTTTTTTTTTTTTTTTTTAGTCAAAAACAAATGAACCAAATGAATATTAATATTTAATATTAAAAGTAAAATAAAATAAAATACTAATTAGTATTACTATTATTATTTATTTTATTATTTATTGTTATTATTATTCAATAATAAATAAAATGGATAAAAATAAAAATACCTAAGGTATAAAAATAAAATTAAAATCAAAATTTAAAATGATAATAATTGCTTGGAGAGACAATTAAAATAGTTTAAACCTTATAAATTAATAAATAAAAAGTGTAAAACCATATAGTTATAAAAAAAAATTTTAGCAAAAAAAATTCCCTATGAATGACGTGAATGACCTACCTTTTTTTTTTTTTTTTTTCAGAAAAAAAGTTATAAATAAATAGAGTTAAGAATTAACATGTTTCACATTTTATCTACCATAAATAAAATCTTTCCAAATTTTCTAAAATCTTTATTTTTTCTTCTTCTTTATTAATATAAAAAAAGAATACAATTTAAAAAATGTACTTCACAATAATATTTATTTATTTATTTTAAACTATCAAAAAATTTTCTAATCCTTTTTATAAATAATGTCTTTTTTTTTTTTTTTTTTTATCTTCAAGGATTAAAATCTTTATATTATTTTAATACAGATATTTATTGGAATTTAAACAATATTAATATAGGATATATGTTTTGTGATTTTTTTTTTTTATTTTTTTTATTTTTTTTTATTTTTTTTAAATTTTATTATTATTATTAATTTTGTTAAAGGTTGGAATGGGGTATCGAAATATGTTAAGTGTTTAAAATTACTATTTTGTTATTATTATTATTATTATTATTATTATTATTATTATAAAAATTCTTGAATTGAAATAAATAAATAATTGGCAATAAAAATATGAATTATATTATTAAATAAGAAACAAAGATAAAAACAAGTTTTGTTTTATATACACGATTGTATTAATAAAATATGG
The DNA here is from genome assembly GCA_002104945.1 of Piromyces finnis. Lineage (NCBI taxonomy): Eukaryota > Fungi > Neocallimastigomycota > Neocallimastigomycetes > Neocallimastigales > Neocallimastigaceae > Piromyces > Piromyces finnis. Next base: position 431,020 of record MCFH01000043.1, read on the forward strand.
AATATTATAATATTCTAGATATATATATTCTAAAAAAACATGATATTAATAATATTAATTAAAAATGGGGGAAAATATATATATAGATTTTAATCATCGTATATTACTATCATTTATATTTAATAATTATAGTTGTTGTTTTTTCCTAGTTATTTTTTTTTTTTTAATTGTTGTCCGATTCAATTTTATTTTGTTCTTTTAATTGATTAAAAAGATCTAATGTAACACTCGCTAAAAGTCCAGGTATACTTCCATATTGACCAACGAAATAATCTATTCTTTTTTCTAATGATTGAATATACGATTTTCCACCTCCAATTAATTCCATTGAACCAGAATCATTTGAACTTGAAGCAAAAACAAAACTTTGATTTCCATTTTGACTATACATTGAAGTTAATTTGACACGTCCATCCTGTAAGAAATCAAATCTATAACCTATTTATTTAAAAAAATTTATTGTTAACAAATAAATTTATATATGATATAGCTAAGCCAATACAATCAAATCACCATAATTATTATTACTACTATTATAATGAAATAAAAAAAAAAAAATTATAATCATTTTATATTTACCTAATAAAGAATAAACAACTTCACGATATTCTTTTGATTTTTGTCTAAATACAGTTTTTAAACGATCTAATTTCTTTTCTAATTCCTCAATTTTATTATTTTCAATTTCTAATCTTTTATATGTTTCAATTGGAATATTTTCTATATGTTCCTCAGCAACATCATCATTATCGTTCATTACTTCATCTATAGATGGATTATCATTTAAGTTATGTTTTTTGATAATTTTTAATAATGCTTTATTTTCATTTCGTAAAGCATCTAAAGTTGCTTTTCTTATAGAATAATCTTCTAATTCAGGGTTCTTTGCCAATTGTAATACCTTATATTATCATATTGTTATTTTTTTTTTTTTAAAAAAAAAGAGATAATTTATACAAATTATTATTATTATTATTATTATTATTATTATTATTATTATTATTATATAGTATTATTATTATTATATAGTATTATTATTATTATTATTATTATATTTATATACATTATACTATTACTTACTCTTGTTGTTTCAGGATTATATTCCCCTCTACCTAATGAATATTCCATTTTTTCTACTAATTTATCAAGAGAAGCATTTTCTTTTAAAAGCATAGCATTTTTCTTTTTCAAATCTTGGATTTCTATTAAATTAGATTCAATATTTATGATATGTCAGGATAAGAAATAAACATTAATAAAAGTTATTATTCATAAAAAAATAAATATTAATAATACTATATAAAAAATTATAATCTCAAGTCTATAATTTTACCTTTATCAGCATTCAATAATTCTGATGTTAAACTATTGGTATAATTGGAAATAGTTTCATCTTTAAAATCCATGGTTGTTTTATTTTCATCTCTTTCAACAACATCTTTTTCTAATTCATAAATTCTATTTTGATATTGATTCAACATATCTTGTAATTCTTTTATTCTATTATTTTTTCTTTCTAATTCCATTTTGGTTTCTTCATCATGATTTTTCATCGTCATTTCTTCCAAATCATAACTTTTCTATTAATTGATGAAAGGATATACATAAAGATAAATTTATATGTCAGAATGTCAGAATAATTAAAAACTTTTTCTTTTTATTAATACAAAAGATATTTACTAATTGTTCTTCAAGCATAAGTATTCTACGTTGGGTTAATTCTTTACTTTTTTCTTTATAACTAATAATTTTTAAATTATTTTGATTATTGGTATATTCCTTTTGATATTTTGAATTAAGTTCATTAACCTTAATAAGGTATATAGATGAGACAACAATATTAATTATACATCACAAAATTATTTATTTATAGAATTAACATATATATAAAAGAGGCCTATTATATTTACCTTGTTTTCAAGTTCATTAATATATTCCTGTTGACTTGCGAATTTTACATTAAATTTACCTTCTTTTTCTTTCAATAATGCATATTCAATTCTTTGTTCAGTCAATGCTTTAGCTAGATCATGTGGTGAATTAAAGCCGACCGTATCGTTTTCTTCTAAAAATGATGTCCATTGAATATGCTCATCTAATAATTTAGATTTTTCAATTTCTAATTGAGAAATTTTTTCATGAAGTTTAGTCATTGCTTTTGCTTTATTTTCTAATGTTTTAATCTCTTCCTTCAAAATTTGAATATTTTCATTTCTTTCTTTATAATAATCATTTTGCTTTTTCAAATCCTTGTTCTTTTTTTCAATTTTCCGTATAAATTTTAATTGATCTATGATGTATTGTTATTGTTTTATATGTCATTAATTTTTACAATAATTTAAATGTTTTAGTAATTAAATATATTTTTATTATATAAGTCAATAAAATTATATAAATACTAAAAAAAAAAAAAATAATAATAATAATAAATAAATAAATAAAAATAAAAATTCGTACTTTCTAATTCTTTTTTAATTATATTCATTTCTTCAGTTGATGCATTTTGTTTTAATTTTTTATTTTCTAATTGGGTATCTTTATATTTGACTTCAATCTCCTGTAATTGTTTTATTTTTTCGTTTAGTTGTTCTGTTCTTTTATCAAACTATAATTTTATAATATATAATAAGTATATAATCAATATATAGATATTAATAATTTGATTTTTTTTTTTTTATTAGTATTATTATTCCATATTATTTAAATTATTAATTGCTTTTATACCTCTTTTCTTATTCTATTGATTTCATTTTGATAATTTTTGAAATTACTATTTATTGAATCGTTTAGTTCATTAACACTAATGTTATCTTGTAAATGTTGCTGAGAATTAAAGAGTGCTTCTTTTAATGAAATAGATTCATTATTAGTTTGATAAATTTCCAATTTAGTTTCATTCTTTCAAATGTATTAAAAATTGAAAAATTATTTTATAAAAAAAAAAAAAGTTGTTAAAATTTCTTGAAAACTAATGCATATTTATATATATCAATAATTTAAATTTATTATTTAATTACCTTTAAAGTCTTTAATTCTTCTTCCAATTTTTCAATTGTTTCTTTACTTTTTAATTCCTTTTCATATAATAATCTTCGAGTAGTTTCTAGATTCTTTATTGCATAAATTATTAGAGATAAAAATAATTTAAAAATTAATAAGTAAATAATAATAATAAAAAATGATTTAAAATTTAGAATTCAAATGATTTATTATTATAAAAATTAAAATTTACCTGTTTTTCAAGATCTAAATCTTGTGTTAATTTTTCATACTCAATATTTTCGATTCTTAGAATATCTATATTATGTTCCAGATTCATATTTTCTTCTATATATTTATTATTTAATTCAGATATTTTTAATTCATAATCAAGTTTTTGTGCTTCCATTTGATGTTCTAAATCCTTTATTTTCTTTCTTAACTCATACTCAGTTTCTAATTATATATACATATCAAAATTGTAGGTTAATTTAGCTGTGCCTTCATTTATCTAATTTTTAATAACAAAAATAATTGTAAAATACCTATTATCATTGTTTTTTTATTACGTAATAAAGGCTTTTTTTTATAAATTTTCATATTAAAAAAAAAAAAAAAAAAAGATTAAATAATTTATTAGAAAAAATATTAATTTAATTTGTATATGATAATAATTTTATATATCATTATTATTGTTGTTATTGTTGTTATTGTTGTTGTTGTTGTTTCGTTGTATGTAAATAATTAGTGTAAGTGGTATAAAAAGGTTTATATTGCCTACCGAATAAAATGATTGAGGAGTATTCTCTATTTCATCTGAATTTGGAATTTTTGGTGAGACCTTTTCAGTACTACTAGAATTTTCCTTTTTTTCTTCTTCTTCCTTTTCATATTGCTTTAAATGTTTAACATTATTTAAATAGTTATTTGGTGATACCAGCAATACATCTCTTTTTTTCGTTGACCTAACAAATGGATGATAATTTAAGTTAACTTTATCTTGATTTTCATCAAGTTTCCGTTTTTTATTATTATTTGGTTCATTCATATTTATAAATATTTAAAATATTTACTATATATATACGTTGAATAGTTTTAAAATATAATAATATTGATATAATATAATGTTAATATTTACTTTTTAAAAAAAAAAAAAAAAAAAAAAAAACAATAATTATTTAAATTTCAAAAATTAATTCTTACAACAATGACTTTTCTAGTTATTTTATTATAATTATAATTTTAAAAATAATTTCTTTTATGGTATTTTAATCTCCATTAATTAAATTTTTTTAATAAAAAATTTAAAAAAACACATAAATTTATAATAATTTTATAAAATAGATTAAAATATCACATGAAGTCACAAACCAATATTTAATGATAAATTTTTAAATTTTTTATTTTGTCTTTTTTTTTTATTTTATTTTAATAGAATGTGCTTTTTTTTTATTATTATTATTTTTTTTTTTTTTTTTTTACTTTTTCAATGTCGTCGTTATTATTATATTCAAAAATGATAAAGCTAATGCTTTTTTTTATATTATTTATAATGTAATGTGTGGGTAAAATTTTTTAAAATATGTAAATGATAATTAAACCTTTTTTTTTTTCTTTTTTTATTCACTACGGAACAGTAAGAAAAAAAAAAAAGTTATTACAATATAAAAAAAAAACTTTTTTTAAAGTTTAATATCTTAATGAAAAAAATAGTGAGGTTCTAATTATTATTTATAATAATGGATGGTATATTACAATTAAATATGTTTAAAAGAAATTAAAAGCCTTCTCTCTTTGAGAAAACATCTTCCCATTGAATATAGAAATCGCATGGAACCATAGCAACAATTTGAAGAAGAGACATAGCATATTGAGTAGCCATCATTTCTCTTAGTTCTTGACTAATATTTAATATATATATATAATATATAGATTAATTAATCTTTTGACTTTTTTTTTGTAAACTTTAATAACTTTTATTTTCCTGAAAAAAAAAAAAAAAAAAATACATACGCAATCTTTTCTTCTCCTAATGTAGTACATTCATCAATAACATCAAAATAGTTCTTTTTTGTTGGTTCTGGAATAGCCATTCTATACATGAAACTGATTTTTCTATATATCATTTAATAAAATAAAAATTAATTTTTATCCTAAATACAATTTAAAAGAAAAAAAATTTTATACTTTTTATCATTAATATTTACTTTGTAATTTCATCCTTTGTTAAACCAACCCACTTAGCAGATGGACAAACTGGTTCAGTTCTCTTTCCTTCACCCTATTAAGATTCATAAAAAAATAAAAAAAAGTTTTTTTTTTTTAATATTTCATACTATATCAAAAAAAAAAAAAAATTTAAATATATATTTAATATCTTACAGTGGCGTAACCATGCTTTAATGGTAAAACAAATTGATGAACAGCAAGACTAGTAGCATCAGTCATAATTTTAACTGGAATACCATTCTTTTCACATGCCTTAGAAACTAAACCAATAAACTTTTGAGTATTGTCATCTAATACATTAGCAAACTTTAAAAATAAAAATAATAATAAAGCAATGATGTATAATAAATTATAATTAATTAATATTCTTATTTTCATGGATTCATTTGTATCTACAATACTTTTATATATACTTACGGATATAGCACAAACTGGCTTTCCATCCTTTTTACATTGTTCAAAGAACTTTATTTCCTTTAATAAGAATAAGAAACTAGAACTTTGGACAAGTAAGAGACAGCTTAAATTTTCTGGGAATTCGAAATCTAATTTAATTTTAATTAATAAATGAAAATATGTGAATATTTTAAATATCAACTAGAATTTAAAATAGAGTATCATAAATAGGGTGTTTATAAGTATTAAATATTTCTTACCTTCAACCTTATATTCATCAGCATTTGGAAGTGGATAAACCTTATTTCAATTATATATATATAAAATTAAATTATTTTAGGTTTACAATTTCCTAAATTTATAAAAGATAAAATACGCTATTCATTAAATTATTACCATGTATTTTCCTTCAGTATCTAAAACACTGCAATCCTGCTTTTGAACAAAGACATCACCACATAACATTGGGAATTCAACATCATCCTATCATTAAAAAAAAATTAAAAATGATTAAATATAATTTTATAAAAAGTTAAATCAACATCACACTAAATAAATAAATACTTACAATGTGAATGATTTGTCTATCACGATCAAGATAATCTAAGCAACTGTCAACAATAGTGGCAAGTTCTTTTTCATCCTTCCAAATTTGTGGATGAGATTCTCTGATATAACTATAATATTTAATATTAATAATCTTTGTTAGTTTATCATCTTTAAATTAAAAATAATTTTAATCTTAATTTATTAATAAAATTAAAAAATAAATAAATAAATAAAAAACCTATAAGTCATTGTAAAGCCATATTCTAAGGCTTCTTCAAGACAATGATAAACATGTTGATGTTGAGCTATAATTAATCAATTTAAAACATAAGTATAGACAAAATAAGAAAAAAAAAATATTAAAATGTTGAAATAGCGTGTATGAAGTTTATAGCTTTATTACAAATTTAAAATATTAAAATATTTTTTTTAACTTTTTTATTATAATACATACCATATAACTTAGTGTTAGAAACCATGTTAACTTCTCTTAATAAAGGATATTCACCCTTTTCATTTTTTCTATTATTTATAAATAATACCAAGTATTAATTTCATATGAAGAAATTATTTTAAATAAATTCAATGAAAAAAAAGTATAACGGATAAGATAATATTAATATTATCCATAAAATTATTTTCAAAAAAAAAAAAATGGATATTTAATAAAAATAACAAATTAGCCATCGTGAAAAAATATATTTTATAAAATATATTTTCACATACTCTTTAGAAGTATCATAATAAACACATGGAAGGGCGTGTGGTCTTCCATAGGCAAAACAAGCAACACTTTTAGTCATTAATTCAGTAATGTGTTTCTTTAAAGTTTCTCTAATGATAACAAAAAATATAAATATATTATAATAATTAAAAAAAAAAATTAATTTTTAATTTAAAACATTGATTAACAAAAATAATAAAAAAGCTTTTTAATTATTTTTAATTAAAAACTTTTAAATGACTACAGGATATATAATAAATAGGTATATTCTTTTTTATTATTATTATTATTATTATGAAAAAAAAAAAAATAAAATGGTAAAAAAAATATTATATAAAACATTTACGGTGTCTTTTTGTTGAGAATTTCAGCAATTTCATCAGTTGGAGTATTAGAAATAACTTCTTCTTGAATCATTTTGTAATATTAATTCCTTTAAAACCTTTTTGTCTTAATTTTTATTGAAGTTTATAGTTTTTTTATAATTTTTTTATTATAGTAATTATATATTTTAATTACTCTATCAATTATAATTTTTTTTTTCTTTTTAGTTTTAATTTTTTAAAACTATATATGTATATTTATAGTATAATTAATTTAATTATATAAACTAATTACTAATAACACTTTTTATTTTTTTTTTATACTTTATTTTACTTTCTAAAAAGTATATATAAAAGTTATAAAAAGGTAGAAATGAAAAAAGATAAACTATCAATATAAATGAATAATTAAATTTAAACTTTTTTATCTTTATTAATTAATATATTATTTTGTTAATTGATAATTTTATTTATTATTACTTTGGTAAGATAATTAAATTAAAAATGTTTAAAAATTTGTTTAGTCTATCAAAAAAAAAAAAAAAAAAGATTTTTAGTTTATAACAATACATGAACAATAGTATTAAGATGGAAAAAGATGCTTTTTTTTTAATTAAATAAAAATACTATATAATAAGGAGGAAATACTTTTTTTTTTTTTCTTAAAAAACATTTATACAACATATAAAATAATGATTATGAAAATCACTTTTTAAGTCTATATTTCTGCAATGCATTATTAGTAATTCTATTTATTTTTCATGCAATATTACAATACCATTTATTAAATCATTTTCCATTAGTTTTTTCTTTAAATAATAAATAACCAATAGTTTAATATTTTTAAAAAATAATAACTTTTAGACATCTTTTTTTTCTTCTCTATGACAATTTTATTTAATAGTCTAACTCATCGTTTAAACCTTTACACATCCACAATATGAATTCTTCTCATAGATACAATAGATACAATAGATACAGTAGATACAGTAGATATAATAGATATAATATAGATATAATGTATAATAATGGATGGTAGAATGAAATGTATAACTTTTTTTTTTTTTTAGTTTAATTTATTAATGTTGTTATTGCTTTTTTTTAAAGTTGATATTAAATTTTTTTTCTGTATTTAATTAAAAAATTGTTTATAAATTTTGATACAATATATTAACAATTATATTATAATAAATAGAATATAAAGAATAATATATAGAAATAATAATATCACAATTATTTAATTAAAAAATTTATACTTTAATAAATTGATTTCTCTTAATTAAATTTACACATTTTTTTATTTAAGTTCAGTAATTTCTATGCATCAAAATGAAGTATGGATGATCAAACAAACAAGTTAAAAAAAAAAGAAAGACGTAATTAAAAAGATTGTTATTGTTGCATATTGTTGTTTTTGTTGTCATGTTGAATTTCAACACACTTTTATCAATGTTTATATTTCATTAAAAAAAAAAAATAAATATTTTATGGTTTCTCCTATGGTTAGGATTTTTTTATGTTTCAAAAATGTGTTTAAAAGCAAAGAAAATAAAGAATAGTTTAAAACGATTAATTTCACATTTTTGAAATATATTAAATAATAAAGTAAATATTTTTTATAATTATGGCATATACACTTTTTATATATAATTTAAGTCATATTTATATACAATATAATAATTTATCATTCATTGTTTTTTGTATAAATGTTTATGATAAAGATAAAAATGTTAACACTATACAAAAAAAAAGTTTTTTCATACAATAATTCATTATATTTATGTTTAGAATAAAAAAAATATTATAAAAGACTCATAATAATATTTTTCTCTATAATATTAATGCTATTAATAAAAATATTATTAAAAATATAAAAATATGTAATATATTTTTTGTATTAGTTTTTTTTTTATTTGTTTATTAAATAAAAAGTATAAAAAAAAATACTAATCGATATTACTATGTTTCATTATATTTCACAATAATGAATTAATAAAAATTAGGTTGTAAATATTCAATAATAATAGATAAAATATTATAATAATAAACCTAATAACAATATTAACCACAATACCAACAATACCAACAACAATAATAATAGTAATATTAATAATAAAATTAAAAATTATACATTTATTATTGTTATTATTAATAGTGTTAAAATAATAATACATTATTATGATGTATATTTATTATATAATATAATATTATAATTATCATTATTGATTGAATTTAGATGGTATGATAATAAACTTAATAATAAAAAACAATTAATCAAATATAAGGAATAAAACAATAAAAATAACTGTTTATTTAATAGTCAAATATAGGATATTTTATAGTTAAGATGGTATTTTATAAAAGAAAACATAGTTAACTCTTTTATTGGATATATTTAATACATTATATAATACATAATGTATTGAAATGTAGTATAGAGAAAATTTTATAATAATAATTTATAATATACAAAAGCATTCCTTCCACGTGTAGAAAATAAAAAAAGTAAACAATATTTTAATATGAGTAGAAATTAAAAGGCATATTAAAAAAAAGAGCAATATTTATTTAAAATTCTATGAACAATAAATTGAAAGCATTTGCTGTAATTAGAAAGAAATTGTGATTAGAAGCATGAATGAATAGGTATTTAGTTAATAATTAATTAATTAATTAATTAATTAATAACAATAATAATAATAAACACAATAATAAATATAATAACAAATAATAATAACAACAGATAATAATAATAATAATAATAATAATAATAATAATAATAATAATAATAATAATAATAATAATAATAATAATAATAATAATAATAATAATAATAATAATAATAATAATAATAATAATAATAATAATAATAATAATAATAATAATAATAATAATAATAATAATAATAATAATAATAATAATAATAATAATAATAATAATAATAATAATAATAATAATAATAATAATAATAATAATAATAATAATAATAATAATAATAATAATAATAATAACAACAACAACAACAACAGATAATAATAACAAAAGCAATAATGCAATGATAATAAAAATAATAGATTAACTGTTAAAGAGAATAGAAAAGTAAATAATGTATAAATTTTTTTTTTTTGTTAACAAAGGTAAAGAAAGGTATAAATAGTAAATATTAGTCCACTTTAAATAAATAATATGTTAAGTAAATAATCCACATAAATAAAAAGATTATTAAATTTTTTTAATAATTATTAATGACCAAAATATCAATTGCTTATTTATCCATTTTATTGTAATTTTTGACAATCCTATATTATAGATGTGTCAAAAATTTATTTTTAATATTTATTTCCTTTTTAAAAAAGCGGGTATCTCTTATGATAGTAATTTAAATTGAAATGCTTTTGTTGATACATTTTAAAAAATATTACCTTTCTTAGGTATAAAAAACTTTTTTAATATTAATTTAAAAGGTAGTTTTCATTTTTCATAATGTAATTTTTTTTTGCTTTGTTCTCTTGTTATTTCATTTTTTATGCATTTTTGATGTGGGTGATATTTTAACTTTTATTTTTACAGAATACATTAATATTCCATTTTTTTTTTACATTTACAGAAAATTTATAATGTAACATTTTTAATAGAATCAATGTATTTTAATATATTCTATAATATAATGAATTATATTATTTATATAAATTATCTAAATATAGACATTATATATAAAATATTTTTTGCACCACTCATAAAATAAACTTTAAATACTAATTAATTAAAAATTAATTCAAAGAAAAGTAACGTTGTGCAAGTGACACATTAATTTATTCACGAGTACAAAAAAAAGTTAAAATAAATAGTAAAGTTGAAATGGTTCAAATGGACATTGGATGTTAAAATTAATATAAATTTACTAAAAATGACTTAATTAAATTTGTTATTGAAAATTTAAATTTAAGCAAAATGGTTTTAATTGAAATATGTATATTTATTATATATTATATTTCATGTTAAAGGCATTCGTTTTATAACAAGAAAAAAAAAATTAAAAAATACATTCAATTAATGCCATATCATATTAAAGAAATCATGCATGGTAAATGCATTGATGTTTTTTTTCTTTAAGTTCATTTTTTGTATTTTTAATCTTAAAGCAATAATTCTACTAACAATAATAAAAATTACTTTTAAAATATTTCTTTTCAATATATTTACTAATCACTAGGTTCTTTTTTTTTTCATTTCAATATATTTACTAATCACTAGGTTCTTTTTTTTTCATTTCAATATATTTACTAATCACTAGGTTCTTTTTTTTTCATTTCAATAGAGACAATACAATTTAACCATTTAATATAATATATAGATTTTACAATTCTATAATTTCTATTTTAAAAATAGAGTTTTAAAATTTTTATGTCATAACTTTAACAACCTTTTTATATTAAAAATACTTTAATAATTGCCACATTTTTTTAAGGTTAGCATAATGAAATATTTATATATAGTTGAATCATAGGAATACTTATTAATACATATTATAATCCTATTCTATTTTTTTTAAAAAATAAAAGTACATTTTTTAAAAAAAGATAAATCAGTCATTTAGGTTATTAAAGAAAAAATTTTATTTATATTTCATAATATTAAATATTTATTATTAATGAAGAGTTATTAAATTTTACTAGTAAAAATTAATAATATAGTGTATATATAATATATAATTCTTTTTTTTTTTTTTTTTTTTTTATTATTAGAAAAAAATTACTATGGTCAGTATTTGACTATTTTATCTCTCTGAATAATTTATTAATATTTTAATTGTACTATTAGAAAATAGATTTAATAATATTATAATAAATTAGATTTTCAAATTTTATATTAAATGTGATATTTTTTAAAAATTCATTTAACATAATTTGTGTAACATCTAAAAAAGGTATAATTAAAATATTTTAAGTTATTAAAATTACTTTATTTGGTAAGATTTACTTCATTGCTATCAAATATGGTAATATTAAAAACTCCTATAATTTTTTAAAAAAAGTTTAATCAAATTACCAAATTTAGTAACAAACTTTTGCATTTGTAACAACTACCCACAATTAATAGATTTATAGTTAATATTACTAATCTAAAAATAATTTTATTATTATAGAGTATTTGTGAATATAACCATATATTTTATTACAATAGAAAGAATACATTTCAATTTCAACATTGAATGAATTTATTTAGCATTTTTTAATTTTGTGGTAAAAAGGATCATTTATTTTGAAATTTATAAATTTGGATTAAAAATACTTTTAAAATTAATGTTCCATTTATTTTACAAATATATTTACATTATAATTCTGATATATTTATTTATAAAAAGACATAATATATTAAATATTTAAAATAAATATGTTCTATTGCTATTTTAATATACTTCAATATAGTAATTCTAAGTATAATGATTTCTTTTTCTATAGATTTAATATTATTGATAGTAAATTAATTTCACCCAATCAACTGAGTATTCCATGTGCCACAACGACGCCTTGAATAAAATTTTTAAAAAAAGTTAAATACTATAAAGGATTATTCCTGTAGTTTTTTATATTAATAATATATTATTTCATCTAATAAATTAAAATTTATAATATAAACATATTACAAGGTATTGTTTATAAATTAAAATAATAAATAATTTAATTAAAATAGTATATTAACTTTATAATGATTATATAAAGTACTATATAATATATATAATTACCATTAAAATTTTTTCATAGGAAATTTTTATATATATAAATCTATTTTATATTTTCCACATAAAAATTAAGCTAAACTTATTTATATATTAATATATTAAATTACATAATATAGTTGAATCATAATATAGGAATAAATTAAAAATATTATAAATTAATATATTTATTTTAAATTAAACGGTAAATTTATAATAAAAACATACTTTTTTAAAATTTATCTATTATATTATTAAAATGTAACATTAAATTATTAATAATAAACTTTGTTAATATATTCATTCCTTTATTTTTTATATTATTTAATATATTATGGATATTAATAGTAATTTAATTTATTTTAATAGTTGCGAACCACCAATTTATTGCATTCTATTTTATAGATGAAAAAAAATAAAAATTTATATTGATTTTTATAAGCAACTATATTTTAATATACTATATATTATATATTAAAATATATTATACAATATATTATGCAAGTACATAAAACTAAAAAAGAGTACAAACTTTTTATTAGTAATGTAACATGAAAATTTTATTTATCGTGGTTGTTTTTTCCTAACCTCCATTATTTATAAACATTATCTATATTAATTTTAGCGTTGTTTTTTTTTTTTATATTTTTTTAAATTGAATTATTGTAAAATAAATATTATAAAATAAGGTTAGACCAAACAACACAAAAATTTTATTTATTTTTTTTTTTGTCATAAAGAATACATATCTATTATTTTTTCTTTTTTTCTTTTCTTTTTTTTTTTTTCTTCTTCATTAATTATTTATTTGTATTGATAATTATTAATAATAGTTTATAGTTTTTTTTATTATAAAAAAAAAAAGAGAATATAATAATAAAATTTAGAAAAGAAACACCAGAGTACTTTTTCTCTTTATTATTTTTAAACTATTAATAAAAAAATAATAAAAGTAGAAAAAAGGAAATATTTTACTTTTCCCTCTTTATTACACCTAAAAAAACAAGTATTTTTTTATAAAAAAATTATTAAAAATTTTTATTAAAGTAACCATCCCATAATTTAGAGTATACTTTACTCTATCTTTTAAAAAGTTTAATATTTGTAATAACAGCACAATAATATAAATCAAACTTTTTAATTTTTAGAGAAAGTAATAGAGATTAACGTAAATATCTATATTTTAATATTTTTATTTTTTATAAATCATTAAAAATGAAAAAAATGTTAAAGGATTTAAGGATAAAAAAAAAATAATCAGGATAAAATATTTAAGAAAATACTAAAAAAAAAAAAAAAAAGAAATAATAGAATAGAATAAAACTAGATGAAATAAAGAAAGTTAAAGAACAATAGCAAAAAAATAAAAATAGTATTAAAGAAAAGTAGTTTACTTATTTTTAGTTAGTTTGAAAAATAAAAAGTATATAAAGTCTTTTTTTAAATTTTAATTATTTTATAAAATAAAAAAAATAAAAGATTAAAAAATAAGAAAAGATAGTAATATTAATAAAAGGACGTTATAGATAGAGCATTAATGAAATAACATAGTAGATAGTAATTATCAAATTAATATTAATATTCCTTAACTATGTATATAAATATTTGTAATATTTAATAACAGGCAATTAAGTTATAAAAAAAGTTTGATAAAAAAATAAATAATATAATTATATATATATAAAACTATCTTAAAAACATATAAAAAAATGATTTCAGTTGCAAGAAAAGATGTTAATACTTTATCCTCAAATACTTTATCAAATAATTTATTAGATAATAATACCACCACAATGACTACAACCGAACAAAAAATAGAACCATTTGCATACCAAACCAGTACCATTCCTGAGGTAAAGAATGATTTAAAAAAGGATGGTGAAAAGGATAGTGAAAGTGACATTAAACCAAATGTTAATAGAAAGAGAAGCAGAGCTACTCCAGAACAATTAGCCATTTTAGAAGCTACTTTTGAAAAGAATACTTCACCAAATAGCAAGCTTCGTGAAGTATTGGCAGAAAAAGTTCATATGTCTGAACGTTCTATTCAAATCTGGTTCCAAAACCGTCGTGCAAAGGTAAAGAATACTCAAAAGCGTAATCAACAAGCTGCTTTCCAAGACCAACTCTTTAAGAGTCAATTCTATTTACAATATCCAGGAGGTGGTATGTACGGAGGTTATCAACCATATAGTCAACCAATATATCAACCAGGAATGCCAGGAAAAATTATTAATCGTTCAAAGAGTATTGATGCTACCAATATGTATGGACAATCATTAAATACAGTACCAGAAGGTAGTATTGCTAATCCAATAATGGGAGGTATTGGCTATGCTACTGCTGGTCAAACGCACACTCACACTGTTCAAGAAATAGCTCCAGCACCAACATTAACTCCAAGTGTAGAAAAGAATTACTACAACTTTACAAATAAGGCATTAGTTATTGGTACATGGAGAAGAATATTTATACCAGGAGAAAATGATAGTTTAAGATGTTGTTTCAGTATTGTTGATAAAAAAATTAGATGGATAATTAAGGAACAAAATATACGTTTCAAAGTAGTAAGTAAAAACATGAAATTATTTTAATTTTTTTTTTTTAATTTATTAAAAATTTAAAAATACGAATGGCGTTTTTATTATTTAATTTAAAAAATTTTTTTGATAATTATATTAAAAAAAAAAAAATGAATGTATTTTTGTCTGATTTTAAAATATGAATGGTGTTTTTATTAATTTTATTGAAGAAATACGGATTAATAATGATTGAAAAATTATGAATTATTCTTTTATTAATTTATTAAAAAAAAAAATATTAATTTTATGTATATAGGAATTCCCATTCTCATCTATTGGTCAAATAGTATTGGAACCATACAATAATACCGTTAGTACTGGTAAATTATCAATTAATCTTATTAAAAGCCCAACATTCTGGATGGAAACCAATGGTCCAACTAACCCAGTATGGAGTATGAGTGGTGATTTCACTGAAAATCAACAAGCATCAAAAGTTTATAAACACGTTATTGAAGGTGATTATACTCATTTAAAGGTTGAAGTTTCATCTATTATTCGTAGTTCAATAGATTTACAACAACTTTGTCGTATCGTATCTCCATCTGAATTATTATATCAACAACAAACAAATCATTTCCAAAGACGTCAATCATGCCCAGCTGGTCTTATATTTAATCCAAATAATCAATATATGACTGGAGGTAGACGTTTATCTATTCCAGCCAATACCAGTCTCATGACGATACCACAAAATGTTGTTGTCTCTGGTGGTGTTCCAATGGTACAACCACAAATGATTGATACCACCTCTCAAATGCTTCAAAATGCAGCTGTAAATCCACTAGCTAAGCCATCTACTATTGGAAATACCTTTGTTACTGCTGCCGCTGCTGCCCAACCTCTTGTTCAAAAGATGCAATTAACCTCACCTGTTCAACAAAGTACCGTCACAGCAGCAGGTGCTACAGATGCTCAATTACAAAGTGCTACTGCTGCTGTTGCTGTCACTCTTCCAACTTCAATAAATACTAATACTATTTCACTATCACCAACCGAAACCACAAAAACCACAATTCCAGTTGGAGCTAGTCCGGTTGCTCCATTAAATACTGCGACTGAGAATACTATCCAATCTGCTGTTCCAGCTGCTACCACAACATTAGCAAATACTAATGTTATTAGTCCATTAGCCTTAAATAGTACTGCATCTTCTCTAACTGCAACCAATAATCTTTCAACAGCACAATCCATTACTAAGAGTGGAGGCTTTATCATGGACAATTTAAATATAATGAATGGCGCTCAATTAGCTGATTCTTCAACGAACGTTTTAAACTTTATAAATACTGAAAGTACAGATAGTACCTTGGTTGATAATTCACTTACTTCCTTGGGAAGTAATTTATCTTTAACAGGTACAGATGCTTCAACCTTTGAATTAAATGGTTTTGACGAACAATTCATTTTAAATTTAGATAAAAACTTTATGTAAATAGGTGAATAATAATAAATATAGCCATCATCCTTTTTTTTTTTTATTTTAATTTAATTTTATTTTGATTACCCTTTGACATATAAATCATAAGAAAAAAAACATCACAATCAACCTCTCCATGATCACCTCCACCCACTACCATTTCAAAATTAACAGGTGTCATTATTATAAATAATTACTATTATATAAATAAACTACAATTTCATAAATATCTTTAAAATTTTCTTTAGTAAAAATAATTTTTTTAAAACAAAATTTATTAATTTAATATAATCAACAAATTACATCCATAATAATAATAATATATATTTATTTTTTTTTTTTTAAAAAAAAAAGAACAGTAAAATCAAAAATTAATGCTATCCAACAACATTTTTTTTTTTTTAACAAAAAGAGAGAAAAGTATTTATTTTTAAATGTAATTCAATAATAATAATAAAAGTATCTAATTAATTTATAAAAATTCAACCACTACCACAAGATTTTTTAAAAAAATCTTTATTTTTATATTTTATAATTAATACAACACCCATTGTAAAAATGTATTCTTTTAATAATTGAAAAAAAAAAAAAGTATTTTAAAATATATGTCAATTTATTTATTAATATGTATATTAAAAAATACTTTAACTTTTTATTTTTCTTTTTTTTTTTTTTTTATAATAGTAAAAAAATAATAATTAATAAAAAAAAATAAAAAAAAAAAAAAAAAAAAAATTAATACAATAGTGTGTATTCTAGTATTCTATATATTCTATTGAAACGTGTATTTTTTAAGATCTTTATAATAAATTCTGCCGGGGACCAACAACACCACCATTGCTTGACCTGTAATTTTTTAAAATTCCCTGGTAAAAACCCTGATAGAATAAAATTAAAATTTATTCAGGTTATAATATAATACATTCTATGTGAGGTGTATTTTACAATGTTTTATATAAATAATTATTTTAATTCATGTCCAAAAAATAATGATTTTTATCATGATTACCTACTTGTTAAAAAATAAAGAAATTTTAAATATAAAAAAAAAAAAAAAACTTTAAAAAGTTTGATATTTTTATTTTTTTATTTGTTTTGTATTTTTGCATTTGCATTATAGGTCTTTTTAAACGATTAAAATTTTTTTTATTTATATATAAATGAGTTGTAGTTTTTTTCTTTCCTTTACTTTTTCTTATTATGAAAAGAATGAAACACTTTTGTTATAATGAAATAAAAAAAAAAAAAACTTAAAACTTCCCCCATTCCTAAAACTTTCCTATTACTTTTGGTGGTGGTGGTCAACAAAATGTGGTTACAAAATTTTTTCTTTTTTCTTTTTGCCATATAAAAAAAAAAGAAATACAATTCATTTACATAATGTATACATTAAAACTTGTTTCTGTCCTGTGTGTAGTCTGTTGTCATATATAATTATAAATATATTAACAATACTATTGAGCCAATTGTAATTAAAAGGAGAATATTTATTATCATATATTTACTTTATTCATTTATTTAATCTGTATATAAAATAAAGTTATCTATTATAATCTAATATATTAACCTTTGATAAAATAAACTATTATATATTAAAATAGTATTGCAATATATAGGTTCAACATTTTATATACAGTTCATAGGGTTGATTTAAAAATCCTATTTAAATACTAATATATTTAAACTATATATTATTATTTATATCGATTTATATCTATTGACAGCCATAATTATATTATCACATATATAATAGTACATATTTATTGGCTAGTCTTTATCAATCATCCCTTTATAAAATTTTATTATCAAAATTTTTTTGACAGTCTAAAGGATTAGAAGAAGAATTTCCTTTTTTAATTATAATTTTTTTAAAAAGTGATTTCTATCTGGATAATAAAAAAAAAAAAGAATTATCTTTTTTTATCAGGTAAAAAGGTAAAAAAAAACGGTTTTAATCGTTGAAAGTGGTGGTAAGTAAATTTGAAAATTTATAAAAAAATTGTTTTTTTTTTTCTTTAAAAAAACTCATTTTAAAAAAGAATTTTAAATATTAGTTTCCATTTAATCTTAAAAAATTTAAAAAAAAATTTAATTTTTAAAATTTAAAAAAAAAAAAAAATTAAAAATTATTAAAAATTTATTTTAATTATTAAATCATTTTTTTTTATTATTAATAAAATTTCAATGGATATAAATAATATAAATATATAATTATTTGTGCTTTTTTTTTTTTTTTTTTTTTTTTATTTTATTATATTTCTAAAATAATTAATTATTATTTAAAAATAATAGTTTTTTTTTAATTTATTTAATGTTATTCCTATAAAAGTTTCAATGATAATAATATAAGAAGAAGGGTTGTTTCTCTAACCTATAAAATATATAAAAGGTAAATATAAATAATATTATTTTTATTATTACTCTTAATAAAATTCAATTCGATATATCAAAAAATATTATATATAATATCATAACAGTTATCGTTTTATTAAAATAGCATAATTTCTTTAAAACAATCATTATATAATAAAATATTTATATATATTATAAATTTATTATCGTTATTATTATTATATTATTATAATAAATTATTTTTATTTTTTTTATAATGAGAAAAAAAAAAATAAAAGATATCAAATAAACTTACCCCTTTTTTTATATATATTTAAATATAGGAAATATATAATATCATGAAAATATCATAATAATAAATTATTTTTTTTAAAAAAAAAAAAAAAAAAACAAAAACAAATATGCAAAAGAATACCATATTATTGAAAGAAAAAAGAATTTAATTTCAACTGAAATTTAATAAATATCTATTAAGCAAAATACCATTCTATTTATTTAAATATATTATCGATACAACTATTTTAATATAATTTAAAAAATAAATATACAATAATATATAAAAATTATTTATTAATATTGAAAACCTTCCCATACCTATTTAATATTTATTATCCAAAAAAAAGAGATAAACTTAATTTAAAAGCAATCTAAAAAAAACTTTTTAAAAATCATAAAATAATCAATACTCTATAAAATAATCGATATTTTTTTTTAAAACAAATTTAAATATATAATACATAATATTATAAAATAATCAATATTTTTTTTTAAAAAACAAATTTAAATATATAATACTTAATATAATACTAAAGAAAAATGTCTTCCAGTACTACTACAAGTTGTGATCCTTTTGAAGTTTTAAATGTTAGGATTAAGGGTGCTCCACGTACCTATACCATTATTCATCATATTCTTTATGAATTTACCCCACGTGAACTTGCTAAATTAGAAAGAGTTAGTAAAAGTTGGAATAAATTTATTAATTCAGATACCGAACTTTGGTGGAATAAATGGATGACTTTAGTATGGGGTCAAAAGAATATAGTTGGTGCCTCCCCAGCTCCAAAATTATCAGAAGCTAATTTAAAAGATTTAGCTCATCTTCAAAGCCAATTAACATTCTCTGAATTAAATTCCTCCTCCACTTTAAATCTTTCAGATACCGATGCTATTAGTGATAGCATGAGTTATAGTAGTTCTGTTATCACTTTAACTGATGTTTCTACTTGTGGAGAAAGTAACAGTATTGCTAAGAAAGCTAATAGTGTTTGTTCATTAAATACATCAAAAAAGATTTCAAGATCGGAAAAGAAGAGAGGTACAAAGGTTTGGAAGAAACTTACAATTGAAGAATACCGTAAACAAGAAGTTCGTAATGTATTTGTTACCTCTGATAATGAAGAATCTGATTCAGACAATACTGTTATAAATCAAGATAAAACATCCTCTTCTACTAGTAATGTTAGAGGAAAATTAACAACAGAAGAAAAAATTCAAGCTAGAGCTATGTATAAGAGTAATAGAGCTAAACCAAAATCTAAAAATTCATGGAGAACTTCATCTAATGTTTCAAAGGAATGGATGGCCTTTGAAGATTATTATAATGAGTAAAAAAAAAAAAGGCATTTAGGAATTTATTTTTTCTTTTACCTTTTTAAAAAAATATTATCAACATATATAGTTTTTTTTTTTTTTTTTTTTAGTATATATAATAGATAAATTAATTATACTTTAAAATTATAGAGAATATATTATATAGTATAATGATTAATTAGCACATAATTTTGAAAATTATGAAAAAAAAAAAGAGTAAATATTTTTTATCAACATTTTTTATTCATCATCCTTCTTTTTTATATATATAAATTAATTTAATACAATGAATATAGGAATTTTTTTTTTTTTTAAAAAAAACAAAACAAAACAAAATAATTTTATTAATAATAATTCATTTTTTCATTTTCTTAAAATTTATAATTATTCATAATTTAATCTCATTTCCCTATAAATAAAATAAAAATGAATTCTTTATTATTTCAAAAACAAAGAAATATTAAATTTAAATGATCATCTATAAGAATGGAAAAGTTTTTTATTTTTGTAAAGAAAGAAAGAAAGAAAGAAAAAAAAAGAACAAATCCTTTGTGTAAAAAACTATACTAAATTTAGCGCCTTAAATGAAAAATTCTTTTCCTTTAAAAAAAAAAATTAACAATAAAAAGTTTTTTTTTGTGTGTTGTTATGTTTCTGATTAAGATTAAAATCTTTACCAGTAAGGACTCTGGCCAAAAAAACCAAAAAAAAAATTAGAATATTTAGTAATTCATTATTGCAAACATAGCTAATGTCTTGTTGAAATGCCCTAATAACAATTGTTAATAATAATTGTTAATATTAATTGTTAATAATAAATGATAATTATATAAACATGATATTTATATCTTTTTTTTTTTTTCATATAAAAACATTCTCATAATGAATATAAAATTTATATTAAAAAAAATTTTTTTTTTTCTTTTTTATAAAATTTGTTGTCCCATTGTCCATACCTATAAATTATATAATAATTGACAAAAATATATTTTATCTTTTATAAAAGTAAAGTTCAATAATAATAATAATAATATTAAATAAAAGTTATGGTTAATAGAAAATAAAAAAAGTAACTATTTCTAAAAGATAATTATAGTTTTAAAAGTATATCAAAAATTAATTCCGACTCTTTTTTTTTTATTATTATTATAATTTTTTGAAATTAAACCTAATCAACAATCTATAATCCTAAAATAATAGTTTAAAATTCTTTTTTTAACTTTATCGAAAATATTTATTTATTTATTATTTCGATTCTCTCTTCAACCACTGCTTATACGTTATTTGTTATTAAAATAATAAGAAAATGCAAACTTCAGTGAATTATCAACCACAATATTCTCAATATGAAATTAAACCAATTCCTGTTTATCCGTATTCTTTAAATCTTTATATGAATTATCCTCAGGAAGATATTGAAATTAATGAATTTGAAATATTTGGTTTAGATCGTCTTAAACTTTTAAAAGAAATTGAAAATCATCAAATACGAAGTACTGTTCCTTTAAATGAAAATACCAAACTTCTTGATGTTATTAAAAATAATACTTATATTAATTTAAAGGAAAATTCATCAACCTATTCTAGTGTTAAAGAAAAATATGAAGAAAGAAGAAAAGATTATTTAAGTCATTATATTTTAAAACTTGCTTATTGTCAAACAGAAGATTTAAGAGATTGGTTTATAAAGCAAGAATGTATTCTTTTTCAGATTCGTTGGAATAATTCATCAAAAAGTGAAAAACAAGGATTTGTTCAAAGTTTAAATTTAAATTTAGAAAATGTTAGTATGAAAGAAAAGGAAAAATTGAGAGATAAATTGGAAACATTAATTTCACTTAAAAGCAATGTTAAAAATGGGGAAGAACTCTCTAGATTATTTAGCAATAAAAACTATTTCAAGGTATTGTATAGTACAATTATATTTAATTAAAAAAAAATAAAAAAAAAAAAAAAAAAAAATTAAGATAATAAATAAATATAATGTATATATTTATTGTTAATTTAAAAAATAAATTCAAAAGTATATTATGAATAAAAATTAAAAAAAAAAAAAAGTAATAATAACACATGATTAGCAATAAATATAATGGAATGAATAAAATTATGATTAATGAATATTAATGTATATAGAATTAATGCTTTATATCTATTTATTACGTATAACCATACAATTAGATTAATTTTGAAGAAGTATTAGACCTTGTTCAAAGTCGTTCAGTCCTGATAAAGAATGGTTTAGCTTATGTTCCAGATGAAGAAATTATATCTGTTATTATCAGTAAATATAAATCATTTTTGACAGAATCCATGGAATATTTATCTTCTATATATAATAAATTGTTAAAGGAAGATAATGATAGATTAGATCCAATTTTAAAGAATATAGCTAATCAATATATTGATGAAGGATATACTGCAGGTAATAATGGTGTTATTAACCATCAAGATATACCAAATCTAACAAAATATTTCCCATTATGTATGCAAAACTTACAAAAAAGTTTACAAATGGAAAGTCACTTGAGACATGGTGGTAGAATGCAATATGGTTTATTCTTAAAGGGTATTGGTGTATCCCTGGAGGAATCTTTATTATTTTGGAAAAAAGCTTTTTCAAAAAAATTCAATGATGATCAATTCCAAAAAGGTTATGCCTATAATATTCGTCACAGTTATGGTATGGAAGGAAAGAGAACAAATTATTCTCCTTTCAGTTGTTCAAAGATTATTATGACAAATCCTCCATCTACAGGAGATCATCATGGTTGTCCATTTAGACATGCATCAACCACAGTACTAGAAAAAATGTTATATCAAACAGGTATAAATAAAAATCATGTTCCAGAGATTTGTAGTCTTGCAAAATTGGGACATTATCAATTAGCCTGTACCAAAATGTTAACTATTTTTACAAATGCTAATGAAGAAGAAGTAGAAAATGTGATCCATCCAAATAGATACTTTGATCAATCCTACCCTGAAAGTGAATACAATAAAAATAAAAAACAGTCATCAAATACAATGGATACCCAAAAGACTGTTAGTATGGAATTTTAATTTTATTATACCTATGCTAATAAACTTTTAACTACCTATGCTGTTTTTTTTTTTTTTCTTCTTCTTCTTCTTCTTCTTTAGATAGATATATATTTACCAAAATTTCTTATATTTTAAAATTCTTTATTTTTTTTTTTTTTTTTAAAAAAAAGAAGATAAATAGAATTATAAAATTTTTTATATATTTATTTATTTTTTCAAACAAATTCATGCCTTTATTTTTTCTAATCTATGGATAATATTCAGTAGTAATAAATAATAATTAATATAATAATAAATATAATAAACATAATAATAGTAATAAGCATAATAAATATGATTACAATAACAATAAAATTTTTAAAAATCAATAGTGAAATCATTTATTTAATAGGGATAATAAATAATGATAATGGTATTATTTATTAATATTATCATCATTTTATAAATTATAAAGATTGTTTAATTTTATTCTTTTTTCCCAAAGTCTTTTTTGTAGCCTTACTTTTTGTGGATAAGAAAGGTCAATTCTTTTGTTTAATTAGTAGAATAACAACGAATAAATCATTCTTTAATATAGAGTAAACTATAGTAAAATAATAATAACACACTTGATCGATTGATAATCATGATTCATTCCTCATTAGAATAAATAAATATACCTAACACTTCTTTCTTCCCAAAAGTTTTCTATTTAAGATAATTATGTAGGTAAAAAGGTCTATCGTATTTAAGTAATAAAGAAAAAGTATAATAATTAAAGTTTAAAATCGTATTAAATAGAATTAATATTTGTGGCTATAGGAATTAAAAATATGAAATATTATTTATTTTTTACCCTATAATAATATAATATCGTACAATAATTATGGCGTAATACTTTGATTTAATATTCTTTAATCTAATAAAATTTATTGGCTAAAATTTAATTAATAACAAAAAAAGAAATATAAAATGATATTTATTATAAATAAAGTTTTTAATTTAATTGAATTGAGTTATATCATTATTATAATAATTATAATATATTACAATATATTGTAATATACCAAAATACATTAATTTTTTTTTCATTTCCACACTTCAATTTATTATAATTTTTTTTTATAAATTTGATGGATCTATTGATAAATTTCATATTTTATTAATAAAAAATGAATTTACTATTTTTTTATTTTTTCTTTCATTATTTTTTCTATTAATATGACAATTATTTTGAAATGAAACAAATTTAATTGAAATGAAAAAAAGAAAAAGAAATCTATAATATCTTTGTTAGTATTATAGCTTTCAAAAGTTTTTCTGGTTTATTATTATATTATATTTCTTGTAATAAACAATATAAAAAATTTAATATACAATATATTAAATTGTATTGAAATTTAATGAAATAAATTTTTTAATATATTCAGAACTTTAATTAAAATTAAAAAAAGAAATTAAATTTTTTTTTTTTTTTTTTTTTTAATTCATATAGTTTGGCCAATTTCACAAAGATTTTAAGAAAAATTAAAAAAAAAAAGCAAGAAAAAAATACTAAGAAAAAAAAAAAAAAAAGCAAGAATGAATTGAATAATTTAAAGAAAAATTAAAAAAGATTGTTTAATTCATCAATTGAAATAATAATAATTTTTAAAAAAAAAAAAAGAATAAAAAAAGAAAAATTACAAAAAAAAAAAAAAGAATAATAAAATCAATAAATATACATAAAACTATATATATAAATAGTATATATTTTCAATTTTGATTTATATATATATATATATAAAAAAAAAAACAGTCTCATGAAGAAATGTTTTTTTACAATTAAAGATTAAAATATCATAAAAAGAATATTATATCGATAAAAATTTTATATTTACTTTTTTATAATATATAAAATATATAAAATGTTTAATTAAATTATATTTATTCAAACTGTATTTTTATTTTTATTATGTTAATTGTATTCTATTATATATTTATTTGTTAATATTAATCATTTTTATTTAAATTAAGTAGTATAAAATATAATATCCAAATAATATTATCAAAGAATATTGTAACATTATATTATATATATATAAAAGTTTTTTTTTATTATTATTTATTCACCCTATTAATAAAATTTTGAATATAGTAAGAAATCAATTCAGTTATCAATATACCTTAAAAAATATCAATATCAATCATATATATTTTTATATTAAATTATTATTATTATTTTTGTATTTTATTCAATTAAAAAAAAAAAAAAAAAGAGAGAGAGATTTATCTTATATAAACAATTAAAATTAAAAATTTTATTTATTCACTTATATCAACATAAAAGAAATAGAATATATATATATTTATAACTTACAACCAATATTATTATTAAAAAAAGTTTTGATTATTTATTAATCTGAAAAAGATTCTCAAAAGATAAAACAACAACTCAAAAATATACATTAAAGTTATCTATCTATTAATATCTTTATATAAAAAAATATTTATAAAAAAATGAATTCTCAAGAAACTTTAAATGAGCATGAACCAACCCTCTATGAAATTTTAGGGGTACCAAATAATGCTACCAAGGAAGAAATTAAAAAGGCTTATAAAAAACAAGCTTTAAAGTAATTATAGATATATATTTTATATTGAAATAGAAAAATAAAAATTTCAATTTTATATATAAATAGTATAAAATTAATTGAAACAAAAATTTTACTTTTATTTTTTACTCCACTTCATAAGATATCATCCAGATAAAAATCCAAATGCTGAAGAAATGGTAAGAATAAATTTATATTTATAGATTTTATTGACAATACCAATGGAGTAAAGTAAAATAATAAATATTTTATATTAATATGAATAATTTTTTTTTTTTTTTATTTTATTATTGTGTATATGTATATAAATATAATCTTTAGTTTAAGAAAATAAAATTTGCCCAAGAAATTTTAACAGATGATAAGAAAAGAAAGTATTATGATTTTGGTGGTGAAAAGATTTTAGACTATTTAGATGATGATTCTCCATTAATGAGTATTGATTCCTTCTCATTCTATATTATTCTATTTACTGTAATTCTCGTTTTTGCAGTTATATTTTTGACATTAATTACCATGAGAAAACAAAAAACTGTAACTTGGAGTTGGTGTATCATATTTATTCCATTATACATTATTGATGTTTTGCTTTTCATTTTTATATACAAGGTCAATAAAATTATTTCTGGATATGGTCATAAAGATGCTAATGCCGCATTTTATGAAGATAGTAGTGAAAGATTAAGACAACAACGTATTCAAAATATGAAAAAATTCCTCACTTCATTCATACTTAATAAATCTTTCCTTCTCTATGTAATCTTCATTGCTCAACAAATTTTAATTGTTATCTATTTATGCGATAATACCATAATAACACCATTCCAATTGGCAATACCATATATTATCTATGAAGTTGTATTACTTGGAGTCGGTATATACCAAACTTATCTTTACTATAAAAATAGAGAAGAAAATGCTTCACCAATTGAAGAAAGAAATGAACCACATCAATTCATTATTAGAACTTTTATTCTTCAAGTATTTAGAATTATTCAAATGACATTTATTTTCGTTAATCTCGACAGTCATTTTGCTTCTTGGGGAATCATCTTCATACCATCCTATTTATTGTTTGTTTTCATCTTTGTTCGTTTATACTGTACGGAACCAAATCTTGCCAAAACTTATCTATTCTTTGTCATTCCATTCCTTATAGTGTACTACCCAACTCTTATTCTTTTAGTTATCTATTTATGTAAATATTCTTACTCCTTTATCATTACTTGTATTCCGGTATTTATTGTTATGGGAATCAGTCTTTGCTGTTTATCTTGTTGTTTATGTTCAATTAATCAAGAAACATTTGATAGTACTCGATTAAGTATGAGTTTAAATAGTAGTTCGATTTCCTATATACCAGAAGAAAAACAAATTGAATCTTTCAGTCTGGGACCTTCCTCTAATGAAGTTAAAATCAATATTCAATAAATATCTTTTTTTTTTTTACCTTTTTTCCTCAAGCAACCAAAAATGAAAAGATTATTTCAAGAAAGAAAGGATGAAAAAAAAAAAAAAGAATACTTTAAGTAAACAATTTCAAAAAATATAGATTTTTTTTCTTAATCTTATTCTTTTTTTTTATTAAATAAAAAAAAAAAAGAAAAAGAAAAAGGAAAAAAAAATGAATGAAAATATAGAAAAAAAAAAAAAAAATAGAAAGAACTTTTTTAATATTAAATCTATATATTTTATCATTGTTTATTTGTTAATTTTTTTTTTTAATATAATTCTATATTCCATATTTAAATGTTTATTAGATTCAATTTTTTTTTTTTTAAAAAAAAAAATTATTAATATAATAAAAGGTATATGTATATATATATAAAGAGTTTAACTATTTATTTGAGGAAAATAAGTTAGTAAAAAAAAAAAAAAAAAAAAAAAACATTTAAAGAGAATGGAAAATAAAATTTTAAAATATCAATTGAATTGTAGTTAGCTTGAATTGATATTAAAAAACGTTTTTTTTTTTTTTTTCTTCACCATTTTAATTTATAGTATACAGCATAACTTTTACATTTTTGTTTAAAAAATAATAATAATAATAATAATAATAATAATAATAATAATTATAATAATAATAATATAATTATCATATTAATAAAGAAAAGGAAAATTTTAGTAAATAAAGCATAATTATTTATTTAAATACATATACACACACACAAGAAAAAAAAAAAAAAAAAAAAAAAAAAAAAAAAAAAAAAACAGCAATAAATAATAATAATAATAATAATAATAATAATAATAATAATAATAATAATAATAATCTATTTTTTTAAAAAAAAAAAAAAAAAAAGGAATAAATGGATAGATAAATAAAAAAAAAAAATAAATAAAAATAAAATTTAGAAATTATGAAATTTTACATTTTCAATAAATGAAATAAAGAAAGGAAAGAAAAAAACAATAATTTTTATTAATCTTTATCAGTGTGGTTGTTAAAACTAAATCCAAACTTTTTTTATTTTTGATAGGTTTTATTTTATATTTAATTATATATATATATTAAATTGATGATTGATAATGAAATATATAAATAGAAAATCGCTTTACAAGTATATATATTTTAATATTATTGAAAAAAATATTAATTATTTTTTCCTATCTATCTATTTTTTTTTTTTTAAGACATTTTCTGGAGGTTCATGAGATATATATAAATGAGTAATGGTAGTGGTAGTGGAAACATAAGAATTCATATTATTATTTTGGGGTGGACTAATTTTACTGACAATAACTTCATTAGTATCATCTTGATCTTCTTCTTGAATAACATAATCCTCATCAACGATTTGAAGATGACTATTTGAATTAGTAATACCATCTTGACATTCAAAGTCATCCTCTGAAGAAAATTCATGTCCTTCTTGATCATAACTAATGGTTTTTGTTTTTGTTGAAGAAAGTGTGACACTTTCTACATCATCATTAAATTTATAATTTTCTATATTGGGATCTGCTTTATTGAATGAATAGGTATCATCATCCGTAAGAATTAATTGATTTCCCCCTCCTGAATACAAAATATTGTTATCGCCACTTGATTTATTGTTTGTAGTGGTGACAATTGAAGTTGATGAATAGACATGAAGTGCATCATCAAAGGATAATTCCTCTAAAAGTATTTATATTAAATAGATATATTAAAAAAATTAATACATTTTATTTTAATTTTTTTTAAAAAAATTTATCATTAACATTTAAAGATATTATAATTAAATATTAATAATAATTAATAACAATAATATAAAGATATAAAGAAATTAATTATGAAATAAAACATACGTTTATTAAGTTCACTACAAGATTTTTGTAATTCAAAATTATCGTAATCAATACCATCATTATTAATAGCATTATATAAGGATTCTTATATATTTTATATATATATAAAAAAAGTATTACTATTGAAATTGAAATAATAAAAGAAAAAAAAAAATATTATGTATATAATTTATATATACCTTGTAATAAATCAGAATCACCATTCACAACTGGTATAATTCCATAATCATTGGAAGGCTTAGGTTTCTTTTTAAAAATAGTAATGGTCTTTGTCCTAGGAAATTCTTCATAATCTGGGGTTGCCTTTGAATACGAATCATACACAGGATTACCATATAAATCTATATTATCCTTCTCTTCCACATGTACAGAATTCATATTTCTTTCTCCACCTTTATTAACATACTCTTGTAATACAAATTGACTATACAGCCAAATAGGAGGACCGGTATGGTATATATCATATGGATTAATTTCAATATTTTCCATCCATCTATAAATAAAAGGAGTATATAAATATAGAAAAATATTTTTCAAAATAATTTACATTTATATAATAAATAAATAAAATAATTTATTATTTATTTTCTTTTCATTTTGTAAATTAATTCATTATTTTAAGAAAAAAAAAATAATTAGATAAATATATAGATTACTTTTTATTTTTCAATGCCATAGTTTTTATTGATTCAGGGGAAAGTAATTTTTGTGAATGAATTAAATTTTTGGTATCTTGAGTTGAAATGGATTGATGAGGATGATTACTAATTGTAGGGGTTGAAAATGAACTTGATGCTGTATTTGTTGTTGTCGTCGTTAATTCTATATTATTCATTTGATTTTGTTTTGCTTTTTCTTTCATTAATTTTTTATTATTAAGAAGTTGGGACTGTAATGAACTCATCGATCCTGAAGGTAATAAAGATTCTTGCGGTGGGCTATTCGATTCAACTATAGATGATTTTTTATTTTTTGTTGATCCTTTGCTTTTTCTACGTCCATTTTGACTTGTATTATTATCTTTTGATAAAGAAACATTCGATATAGAATTAGAATGGGTATTATTTACCGTATGCATTGATTCATTCATTTTATTTATATTCGAAGAACTTTGTCTTAACGTTACATTTTGTAAATTTAAGGCTAAATTTGATACAGTGGTGGTGGAAGAATTAGATTTTGTAAGATCAGATTCAATTAAATTTTCATTTTCTACCTTGCTTATAGGTGCTTTAGAGGAGGTTAAAGAAGGTGTAACTCCTGAAATTTTTTCATAATCTTTTATAAATGTCATAGATTTAATGGTCTAATTTATAATTATTAGTGGGATTTTTTTTTTTTTAGTATTATTATGGATATCATTATTAATATTATCATCATTATCATTATCGTTTTTGTTTTAAGATTATTACAATAATAATCGAAATTTTTTGTATAATCATTTAGATATATATGATAACAAAAAAAAAATTAATTTATATATATATATTTTTTTTTTTGATTCTTTAAAATTAAAATTATTTTCAATTTTTTATTTATTACTACTTACATTAATAATTGGCTTAACTTGAGCCCAATTCTTTTTTCTATGTAAATCCCATTGAATGGATTTTTGTATTTTTAATTTTGAATGTAAAATATCTTCCCCGGGATTACAAACATTTGTTAAACCTAAGATTATGAATGAGTTGTAAAAAAAAAAATATTACGTTAATATATATATTATATATATTAAAATAAATAAAGGATAGAGTAATAATGATATTTCTACTAATTATACGAAAAACTTATAAAAAAAGAATAGTTAATAATCAACTAATAGTTACTTATAGAATTTGATGGGGAATAAGAAAATGATTTTTTTCGTGGTGAAATATTATTATTATGATTTGAAGTAGAGATTGGACTGATATCTTGATGAATAGAATTGTCATCGATATCATTACTTATACATTTATACAATTCTAATTGACCTTGACGATGCTCTTCTGTCACCCTAAAAATAATAATTTTTTGTTTTTCATTGGGTTCCCGTTTATCACTACTAATCATTATTTTATTAAGGAATTTTCCACAGGATACTGGAGAATATAGAGTGGAATGAATAATCTCATTACCGTCGAAAGAAGGGATAGAAGAATCATTGATATTTATAGAGGTTGACGAAGAAGAAGTATTGTTTAAATCTGTTCCTAGCTTATGATTTAGATTCATTGTATGAACATAGGAAACTTGATTTGAATCCACATAATTAAAAAAACATTTCTTAAATTTAATACGGGAAATGGCGAAAGATTGTGTTGGTTTTCCTACCATGGTTAAACTATTACTATTTGGATTGGTATAATTCATATAAGAATTACGATAGGAAGAAGAATAAGAATTGGATTTAAAGCTGGAACTTAAGTTACCAAATTCATCATTAACACTATTTGTACTATGATAGGAGTGGGCTATTGTAGGATAGTTGCCTTGTTTCAAAGTATTAATATCTAATGAAGCAGAAGTATTATAGTCACTAACGAAATTAACCCCTTCTCCACTACCATTTCCTGGTAAAGGTTTATTAGATGAATTCGGAGGGGAATCGAGTGTAGGTGAATGCTGAGGAGATGGTAATTTTGTTGTAATTAAATTAGTATTTACCATATCATTTATAGATTTACTACGAATAGTTTTATAATTGGAACTATTTACATTAGATATTGGCATATCATTATACATTTTCATAACTTCATTTCTCTTATACATTTCTTCCATATTAAATGGATCTATATAGTAAAGATGAGCAGTGCCATGATTTGATAAGGCACATATCCATCTTGAATCGGTACTGAAGGTAACATCTTCTATTTTTGCAGAGGTTTTACCCCTTTTAAGTTTATATAAACAAGTGAAGGAAATGGGTTTTTTATCAAAATGATTTTCCACCTTCCATATATTTAGGGTAAATCCTTCACAAGAAGAAGTAATAAGAAGAGAACCACTGTCATTAAATTGAATATATTCCATATAATGATGTTGCGCTTGAAAATGAGCTAATGGAATAACACTATTAATATCTTTGGTTTTTAAAAGCTTTTGAATATCAAAAATTTTAATCTACACAAAAAAAAAAAAAAAATAGAATGAAATGAGAATAATATTTTAAAAATTTAAAAAAAAAAAGGAATTAAAATGGAATTAATATGGAAAGAAAAAAAGAAAAAGTATAATTAATAAAATTTTCCATTTAATAAACAAAAAATTTATAAAATATATATAAGATCATAAGGTAAGAAATAGTAAATAAAATATAATCATACCATGCCAACCGGAAATTGATAATTCATTTCATTATTTTTTGAATTTTGATATTCTTCATTAATCAAGTGAGAATTGGGATCATTAGGATGATTTGATGATGTATTTTGATAATAACTATTTTTAGCTGCTTTAACTGCTTGTAATCCAATATTTCCTAAAACTTTTACACCTGAAATTACTTCTTTCGCTACTTTTTCAGCCATAATACTCATTTGTATTTTATTATTTTTTTCCTGAGTATCTGGACTTGTTGTAGTAGCATAGGCTAAATAATGACAGCCTAAATCAAAAATTGCAGGATGATTATCATATTGAGATGGAGCAACATCTGTTAATACCATAGCAGTTGAAAAATCTTCTAAAGATATAATATGAAGTTCATTACTGGATAATGACTATTTTTTTTTAAAAAAAAAAAAAATAATAGTGATAATAATAATTTAAAAAAATTTTTTAATACAAAAAGAAAATAAAAGAGATTAATAATCATAAAAAACAGATTTAATGAAAAATAATTTAATAATTAAAAAAGAAAAAAAAAAAGAAAAAAAAATTTATACTATATTTTACCACAACTAATGCAGATTCATTTGTTTTTATTTTTAGTATTTCTATAGAATTATCAAAAGAAATTGTTTTAACAATATCATAAGTTTTCAATGAATAAATTAAAATTTCTGATTTAGTTTTTGTTGGTAAAGTTGGATCTTTTTCTTCTTCATTAATTGATTTAATATTTCTTTTTTTTTTTTTTTTTTTTTTTTTTGTTATAAAAATGTTCATTATTTATAAAATAAAAAAAAAAAATTTTTTTTTGTATGTTTATTATTATTTTATTGTATTGAATAATACTTATTTAATAAAAGAATAAATTATTAATAAGTTTTTATTACATTAAAGCAAGAAATGGACAATCACTATCCAATAATGAATTGGATGAATTGGGAGGTATAATCTAAAAAGTATATATATAAAGAAAAGAGGGGGGAAAAAAAAGTTTTAATTAATATTTAAAAGATATAATTTATATTACTATAGAGATGAATTCATATAAAAAAAACAATTAATAATAATAATAAATATAAAAAAGGATTACTTCAATTGCTTTAATTTCATCAACGTTATCATAAATAGAACATAATTCATATATTTTTTCGGGATCTGAAATATTCCATAGTTGAAAACCTTTTTTATATCCAATAAATAGGCATAAACTTTATAAATTATAGATATAAATTAATATATTTTTTGTATTATTATTAATATCAACTTTTTGTATATATATATATAATATACATCGTTTTTTTTTTAAAAAAAATATAAAATATTAATAATTAAGTAGAAAGATATTGATATTTCTTGATACCTTTCTTTTTCTTCCTTTTCATCATCAAAGGACCAATTTACCCAAAAAAACTTTGAATAAACAATTAAATTATTGATGTCTTCTTTATTTAGTATAGATACATTATTGGTTTGTTGAAGCGATTTTGTAGGAAATGAATTGAATATATTTGAAGAAAAGGATTGAATATATGAAGTAACTGCTTCTAATTTAGAAGTTTGTCTTTAAAACAGTAATATAGTTTTAAATTTATTAAAATGAAAAATATATAAAATAAAACAAAAAAGAATAGAAGAACAAAAAAAATGGTTAAAGAGAAAAAAAAATATTAATATACTTAATATTAAAATATATATTGTTTATATATCTACATTTAATAATATAAAATTAACACAATTATATTTTAATATATATAATAATAATAACAAAAATTTTTACTTTATAAATTCTGGTTTTGCTATTTTTCCAATATTATTATCCATTATTCTTAATTAATTGATAGTTAAAAAAAATGTTTATACTGTTTTTTTATTAAAGTTTTTCTTTTTTTCTTTTTTTTTCCCCAAAAAGGAATATTTAAATAAAAGGTTTCTTTAAAATAAAATTAAATGGAGTAATAATCTTGTTTTTTTTTTTTTTAAAATTCCCATTACTTCATAATTTCTATTTGAAAATATATCTATTTTTTCTTTATATTATTATTATTACTGTTGTTGTTGTTGTTTTATATTTTATCGTTTTTTTCTTTTTTTTTTTAACCTCAAAATAATATAAATTATAAAAAATTATTTATCAATATTAATTTACTTTCACACAACAATGATAAGATAAAAATGTACAAAGGGTAATTGTTGAATGAAATTGAAATATTAAATTTAAATATTTACAAAAATACTTTTTTATATTTTTAATTAAACCTTTGTGATAGAAATATAAAATAGTTATTGAATATGTTATATTAAAAAGTCCGTAATTTATGGCATTCCTTATTGTTCTTATCGCTAATATATTTTCAATAATTATTATTATTCAAGTTTTATATGAATAGGTCTAGAGAATGAACTTGTATTAAATAGGTATATTATAGTTATATTATAGCTCTTAATTTTATTTTCTTTTATTATTATTATTATTAATATTAATATTTTAATAGTTTATTTAACTATATTTTTTAAATTTCAATTAGTTCAAATAAATGCGAACATGTCATTTTTATTATTTTTTTTCTTTTAAAATATAAAATAAAAAAAAAAAATTAATTTATTATTAAAAAAATATTCCTTTTTTAATTATAATTAAATAATATATGTAATATATTGCATTATATATATTGTATTATATTATATTTTATTAATGTATATTAAATAATTTTCAAAAATGATTTATTTTTAATTTACTATATTATCCATTTACTTTTTATATATAAAATGATCCATTTAATAATAATTCATTCACTTATTTAATTTTTACACACAATATATTCACAATGTATTGATAATATATGAAATAGTTCATATATTATTTAATTTAATTTTTATCTCCTTTCTTTAAATTTTGTGGATTACCAAAAATAATGTCTTTAAAAAGAATATTAAAAAAGAACGGATGATGATTAAAATAATGAATAATGTGATTATGTCAATTAATATAATTTTATATGGACAGACAGTGTTTTTTCATTATCATATAGAATTATTAAACTAATGATGTTTATTAGTATCAATTTCTAACCATTAAATACTTATGTTGTTGGTTGGATATGTTCTAAAAAAGTAGCCATGTGATGAATCTTAATAATTATATTCTCTAATGAAAAAAAAATATATATATATATATATATAATATATTTATATGAATTAAAAAAGAATCGTTAATAGTTAGTAGCTTCTGTACTATCATCATCATCATCATCATCATTGGCATAAATAAATGATAGATCATTAGGTATCAAAGAGAAATAATAAAAACAATTTAATAACTATTAGTAACAACTATTAATAATACTATATAATTATTAATTACTACTACTATTAATAATTATTTATAATAGATACAACTATTATTATTATTAATATTAATATTAATATTAATAAATAAAACTTAAAATGATATATATATATATATTATTTACAGTTTATTTATTGCTGCTGCATTATATATTTATATAATTAATAAATATATATATATAATTTCATATACGTCTTTAAAATAATTCTTTTTATAAGATTATTATGAAATGTAAAATAAAAACCACATTGTTTTATACATTTTTGTAAATTATTATTATTATTATTATTATTATTATTATTATTATTATTATTATTATTATTATTATTGGGAATAGGATAACTTTTTTTTTTCTGTTAATAATGATTGTAAATATATATATATATTTTTTTTATTATCGTGTACACTTTTACTCGATTAACACACTTTTTTTTTTTTTTTCATTTCAATAGAATTGTTCAAGAATTTCTTTTTACTGCATCAAAATTAAAAATATGTACTAAAAAAAATTTTTTTTTTTTCTTTTTAAAAATATATAATAAATTTAAAATTAAAACATAGCTCTAAAGAATATATAATTATTATACGTATTATTATTTTTATTCTTTGTAATAGCTTAAACTATTACAATATTTATTATTATTATTACTTTTATTATTATTTATAGATAACAATATAATATAATATAACATATATACATTATTAATTTTTTTTTTTTTTTTTGTTATTGTTGTTTTTAATCTTTTTTTTTTTATCCCCAATTCTAATTCACAAACTTATTAAAATTCTTTTGATCAAAAACATAATCTTCATCTACTTCAACATAACGTCTGTGATAATCATCAGAATCCTTTAATTCAATAAATTCACCCAATTCAGAATCATCAATTAATAAAGCTTGATCGCTTAATTTTTGTTTTGGTTTTCCTGTACGCTTATTTGATGAGCGTTTCTTAACAATAAATATTATTAAAATAAGAGCAGCAATAGCACCTCCTATGATAATAAAAAGATTATTATAATTAAAAGTACAAATTGGAGTATTTCCTACGCCACAAACAGCATCTTCCTTAATACATAGGTTTGTTTCTTTATAACTACAAAGCTTTAAAGATTTTGGCATATCTGGAACACTTCCCTTTAAATCATTAAAACTTAAATATCTTTTTTTTTTTAAAAAAAGGTTTTTATTGTCATAATATAGATATGAAGAATTAATATTATTGATTAATAATATTATGTATTAAATTTTAAGTTCTTAAATACTATGATATATATATAATTTGTTTTTATTTTTTAATAAAAACTTACAAAATTTCTAATTGATTTAAAGAAGTAAATGAATTCGGTAAGGAACCCTTTAATTTATTATTATTTAAATGTCTTTTAATATATATATAATAATTATCATGAATAATATTAAAAAATTTTATTGTTATTATCGCTTTAAAAGTAATGATAAATAAAAAAAAAAAAAAGTTCAAACTATTATTTAACTTGAAAATACTTACATTTCTGTAATATTACTTAATTCACGAATACTTTTTGGAATTGTTCCTGATAATTTATTTAAACTTAAATCTCTGTTTTTTTTTTTTTTTTTTTACCAATTATTATATTTATTATTAATAAAAAAAAAGGGTTAGTTATAAATTTCTTTCTTTAAAATTAAAAACTAATAACGAAAATAATAATGGAATAGGTATTGACTTACAAAATATTCAAATTTGGAGTGGAGGAAAAGAAATCAGTGATATCACCAAATATTAAATTATATCTTATTGAACTTTGTATTGAAATAAAATATTAAAATTTAATTAATAATCATTATATATATAAAAAAAATTTTTTAACACTTATATTTAATTATCAACTTACAATACTTCTAATTTTGTTAATTTCTTTATACTTTCTGGTAGAGTACCTCCAATTTCATTATTACTGATATCACTATTTATTTTATTATTATTATTATTATTATTATTATTATTATTATATATTGTTTGTTATATATTGATTATTGATTGTTAGTTATATTTTGTGGTTAATTTCATTTAAAAAAAAAAAAAATACTATTTTTTAAAAGGTAATAGTTACAAAATTCTCAAGTTTGTCATATCACCGATAAAGAATGGAAAATCACCAGATAACGAATTAGTACTAAGATCTCTAATTTATTAATAAAGTAAATGGCACATATTGTTAATATATATATTTTTGTTGTTTTTGTTTTATTTTCAATATATTAGGTTTAAATGTATTTTTATTGACATTTACAAATGTTCAAGATGAGTTAAACGTTTTAAATCCTCAGGTATACTTCCTGATAATTTATTGCTACGTAAATCTCTATATATAATTTGGAATTAAAAGCCAAATGTTAAAAAAAAGATATATTTTTTATTTTATATATATATGTATGTGGGTGGGTATATATTGTCTACTAACAATTTTTCAAGCATTGTGAAATTTCCAAAACTTTTTGAAATATTTCCATTCAAATAGTTATAACCCAAATTTCTACAGATATAAAGTAGGTATAAATTTTATTTAACAAGTGTTTATAAGTAAAAAAAAAAAAAAATGAGTTTAAAATTTCTATTATCTATAAATATCTATAATAGTATATAGTGAATGTATATATATGAAAAATGTTTCATTTTATTACATTTCAGTTATATATGTTGTACCATCAATATTTTTACATATGAATTTATCATCGTCACAACAATCCATAGTATGATCTGTGAATATGATATCCTTTTCACTATATTCATTTAGTATAAGTTTTAAATTATCACAATCTGTAAATATTGTGGTATTGGTGTTGGTATTCGATGATGGGGTAGTAGTTGATGGAGTTTCGGTTGGTGCTGTATTTTGTGGATTGGCTGTTGTTGTATTAACAAACACTCCAGAAATTAATAAAAATAAATTCTTGAAGTTTAATTTCATTTTTGTTAAATATGACTTTTTATATAGATATTATTTTTATAATATATATTGATGTTATAATATATATTGTTATATATTGTTATACTATTTTTTTCTTTAAAAAATATTATTTTCTTTTTATTATTACTTAATATTATTTTTTTTTTTTTTTTTTTTTTTTGTAAAAAATTATTAACAAACAAAATAGGTTTTATTTATTTGTTATTGTTGTTGTAGTTGTTGTTTACAATTAAAAAAAAAAATATAAAGTAATGTTTAAAAAATATATATATCTAAGTTGTTGTTATTATTGTTGTTTTTTAACTATATATTTTATTTTATTATTATTTTTATTTTTTAATTTCTTATTTTGTTTTTCGATATTTTATTTTTGTTTAAAAGATATGCATTGTTTAAGGATAGTATTTTGAAATTCTTTTTTTAGTTTTTAAATTGGTTAAAAAAAAGAAAATAGAGATTATTAATAATTTATATATAAAATTTTGTTATTCTTTTTTTTTATTTTGTTTTATTTTCCTTCTTCTTTTTTTTTTAATATTATTTCGAGAATTTGGATTGTTTATTAAGATATTTCTTAATTCTATTCAATCTTGATAATAAAATAAAAAAAGTAAAAAGAAATTTGAATTTATATACAATATTCTCTTTTTTTTTTTTTTCTTTTCTAAATAAAAAAAAAAATGAAAAATTAAAAAAATTTTTTTTATATTAAATTTTAAAACAAATAGTATTAAAATTTAATTTAAATGTATTATACCTATATTATTGGAATTTTATTATAATCTTGAGGCATAGTATTAGTTTAAATAATGGTAAAAAAAAAAAAAAAAGAGATATTTATGTAAAGTTATTTAGACCCACTTTTTAAAAAAAGATAAATTCATAGGGAAGAAGAAGAAAAAAAGATTTTTATTTGAGTCAATTAATATTAAATAATATAAAAAATATCATATTCCCTCTACATTAAACTTTTTTATTTTTTTAATAAAAATAAAGTTTACTTTAAAAAAGAATGTCACCAATTATTATAATTATGTGTATAAATATATAAAAATCGAATCTGTCATTCACTGTCACTTTTTTCTATGAATTAAAAGTTTATTTAGAATTATAAAATAAATAAAATATATACAAATTAGTAAGAATAGGTAGGAGGGAAAAAATAGAAAGAATAAATAATTCTTTTTTTTTTTTACTTTAATTAATGATAGAGCTTATAATATAATCCTAATCTCTAATTTTGAAATTAAAAGGATGAGTATTGTTGTTAATGAGTAAATTAAAATAAAATAGTTATTGTTATTATTGTTATCCTGATTTAATGATATTAATTTAAAAAAAGAAATTAGTTTACATTTTACAAAATAGTAACACGCTTTAATCAATATACTATACTAAATATTAATCAAATTTATGAATATATAAATATATAATTGATAACTAATTGTCAAAAAAAAAAAAAAAAAGTGCATATAGTTTCAAAACTTTATAAAGTTTAATATTACAAATATAAAAGGGGGACCTGATCCAGTTAGAAATAGTCCTCTAATAATTTATTTAATGACTCGTTCTTGAGCTAAAACTTTATAATTTTTTTTAAAAATAAATCATAATGTATGATGAACAATAATATACCTTGCCTTTTTTTTTTTCATTAAATAAACCTTTTTCCAAAAAAAAAAAAAATAATAATAATAAGTAATTAATTAAAAAAAATGAAAATCCAAGATAGTTATAAAGAATTGATAAAATGAATAAAAAAAAAAACATTTTAAAAACACTTTTATGGTAAAAAAAGATAAAAAGACATATTCGTTTAAACAATCCAACCATTCAGTAAATATGATTTCAAATAACCATAATTTAAAAAAAAAAAATAATAATATTTCAAACAAACATATAATATAAATATAAATAAGAAAATAAAAAGAAAAAAAAAATAAAGCAATAGTTTAATATTTGTAAAAGAAAGAAAAAAAAAAGTAAATCAAGTGAATTTAATTTATATTTTGTATTGAAAATTGATCTATAATAATAAATTATTATTGAATGTTGATAACCATTTTTTGGTTTTGGTTTTGGTTTTATTTTTTTATACTTTATTTTTATTATTTTTTATATAGATTTTATATTTTTATCAAAAAAAAAAGTTTATAGTAATAAATAGTATAAATACTAAATAAATTAGTTTTAATTTTTTTCTTTTTTTATGTTGTTTTGTTTTTTGTTTTTGTTTTTGTTTTTTTCTGTTTTTGTTAATAAAAAGATATTGTATAAAACATCTGTCTTTAAATAATATAAATAAAAAAATAATGAAAAAAAAATATTTTTAAGATAGAAATAGTCAAAACCTATCATATTTCCTTATTTATTTTTGAATTTCTTTTTATTTTTTAACTGTAAAAAAAAATAATAGAAAAAATATATATCTTTTTTTTTTTTTTTTTTTTTAATAAATAATAGTTGATTGTTTTTCATTATTATTATATTTTGATTTTATATATTTTTCTGATGATATCGTTGATTTTATTTTTGTTTTTAAATATATAAATATATATATATTTTTCTCTATTTTATATAAACTTTATGTCATTTGTGTTGTTGTTTAGTTTATTTTATTGTTAATATTAATTGTTGTTATAATAGTTTATTTTTTTTTCTTTTGCAACATCAAAATTGTCAATTTAATTAAAAAACAAAACTTTTTTTAAGTTAAACAAAAATATTGATGATTTACTTTTTTTTTTTTTTTTTTACAAATTTTTATAAACTATTTTTTTTTTCTTTATTATTAAAAAAACATAAATATGGCATTTTCTTCCTTATATATATATAATAAAAAAGAAATGTTTTATGTTTTTATTTTTTTTTCTTTTTTTTTTTATTCTTCTGTTGTTGTTTAATTTTATTTATATTTTTTTATTTGTTTGTTTGTTTGTTTGTTTGTTTTTTTTTTTTTTATTCTTTTTTAATATTTAATATTTTTTATAAATATATTAGATATTAGTTTAGAAAAATCTTATAAAAAAAAAACTTTATTAATTAGTTTCCTTTTTAAATTAAATTATATTATAATAATAATTATATAGTAATTTTTTTAAAAAAAAATATAAATTCATATATCCAAAAAAAAAGAATTTTTTTCGGTTTTTTTTTATCTTTTTTTTTTTTTGTATACTTTTAATTTGATGAATTTAATGGATTGTTGTGCTATATGTGCTTTTTTTCAAAATATTTTCTTCTTTTTTTTTTTTTTTTGACTTTTGCGGTATTTTATTTCTTTTTTCTTTGGTTACTATTTTTATTTAATTTCTTTTTTTTTAAAAAAAAATGATCCTTTTATCAAGTGCTAAGATGTCTTTTTATAAAACAAATAAATAAAAATGGTAATATAGAATAAATTGTCAAAAAAAAAATAATTTTTTTTTTGATTCATGAATAATTTATGGATATTATTTTCGGGGTCAGAGTTCAAAAAAAATTATTGGAATAATAGATTATTTTTAAAAACGAATAAAATAGATAAAGAAAACGGATAATAAAAGTGCTTAGTTTTTACTAGTCCATCTTCTTTTTCTATTTTATTTAAATAATATAATATGAATTATAAATATTAGGTATAGAAATGACTTTAATTAATTTACAATTACTATTATTATTATTCATTATTCATTATTATTCAAAAATGTAAACATAAATAATATATATAATAGTTTTTTTTTTGTAGTTGTTTGTTGTTTGTTGTTGGTGAGATAATAATAAAGGATAATGGTATTATATATATATATAATAAATAGTGATGGTAATAATAAAATAATAATAATAATATATAAATAAAAATACTTCATTAATAATTTTTTTTTTTTTTTTTTTTTTTTTGACTTTTGTTTTGTTTTTTTCTTTTTCCCTTTTCTTTATCAAATATGAATATTTTTTATTTTGCTTTGCTTTTACTATAAAAAGGAATAATACATTGGTATTTCTTTTGGATAGGCATTTTCCATTTTTTCACTTTATTTTTCTTTTCATATTTTGAATAAAGAATATTTTTTTCCCTTTAATCCATCTTTAATGAATAGATTTAAAAAAAAATGATTATTAATTAATAGAGTATCTTTTTTTTTCTGCCATTTTTTACATTAGACTAATTCAAATTAATTTGGAATTAAAAATTTCAAAAATCTAGGATTTGAATGTTGTTGTTGTTGAGGTGAAGTTGATGTTGGTCTTTGACCTTCACCTTTAACATTTTTTTTTGAGGAATCTTCATTTAAAAATTTTGTAAGTTGAGCGGTTGCTGGAATCTTTACATCACCATTAACTGGTTTATGATTCACATCATGATTTTGATTAATTAAAAGGGCTTTTGTACAATTTTTATGTTCCATTGGAGATGAAGATGGAATAATACTTGGAGAAGACATCATCTTTTTGTTGTAAGGAGAGACACAGCCATTTGAATAAATTGGAGAGTAGGGTGGGGTTAAGATGGCATTTTGAGAGGATGGGGAGGAAAGAACGGCTTGTTGACGATTATCATAGTATTTATTATTATTACCACCTTGACTATAGACATTAGCATTCATTTCATTTCCATAACTACCTAATGGGTTATTGTTACTTCCATAAATGGTGGATTCAGAATTAACTGATTCTTCAGCTAATTTTGGTAATTCCCAATCGTATGGAACATCATAGGGTTTACCAGAAATTCTAAATAAATCATCTATCATTCCTTCTAAAAGATCGTAATCTGGTTCATCTTCAAATTTTAAGGTCTTTAAATATTGAAGCATATCATTGAATGGAGTTGGTAAATTAGCGACTAAATAAGAATTAGTCATTTGTCTCTTATAAATAGCAACTTGTTCTTTTTCTCTACCTTTCCATGGAAGATCTCCAGTCATAAATTCTACTAAAACATAAAATAATGACCATAAATCATCAACCCTTCCAAGATCTTTACCATCATGAGCGTTAATAGAAGCATAGGCAGCAGTGCCTCTAAAACCAACAGATCTTCTAGCTTCTTTAATTTCTCCACTAGAAGAAATGTATGGACGACAAAGTCCAAAGTCAATGATATAACATCTGGCACGGCCATTATATGAATTAGTAGTATCAATACAGAAGTTACCTGGTTTAATATCACGATGGATGACACCACCAATGGTATGACAATCCTTAATGGCATTCAACATTT
Organism: Piromyces finnis; assembly: GCA_002104945.1. Lineage (NCBI taxonomy): Eukaryota > Fungi > Neocallimastigomycota > Neocallimastigomycetes > Neocallimastigales > Neocallimastigaceae > Piromyces > Piromyces finnis. Next base: position 475,608 of record MCFH01000043.1, read on the forward strand.
GTTTGCCAAGTAAGGCGGTAGTGGCTAATGAGAACTTTTTACATTTTCTACGAAGTTTTGATAAACTTGGACCTAAAAGCTGCATTACCATATAATCATAGGTTGTAGATGAAGTAGAAGATTGAATAGTAATTCTACCACAAGCTTCAAAACGACATACATAGTTGCTATTTTGCATTTTACGTAAAACACTAATTTCCATAGCTAATAAAGCTCTCTTACGTCTATTTTTCATAAGTGGACCTTCTACTTTAATTGCTACAGTGCTATTAGTTTCCATATCATATGCAGAAAAGAGTTCACCAAAAGCACCCTTACCTATACTATCTAACTATAAAAAGTTTAATTTATTATTGGATTAATTTACCACTATTCCATTCCTTTTTTTTGTTTAATTACTAAATTTTTATAATAATATGGATATACTTACAATCTTCCAACGCTTTTTAATAACAATTGATCTCAACATTGTTAATAATTATAAATATGTCTTTAAAAAAAGAAGTGAGTTTGATTTTTTTAAAAAAAAATTATAGTGTATTTAAATATTCTATATATATAATATAATATATATTAAAATAAATGATTAATACATATATTAATTTTTCAATAAGTTCTTAAAACCTTCAAGTTTTACTATGAATAATCAAACTTTTTTTTTTTAAAAATAATTAACTTTTACTAATAAAATACTATCAAGTAATATTTATTAAAATTAGTTAATAAATATTATTAATAAATATTTTACTTTTTTTTTCTTTTATAAATAAAATAAACTAGTTTTCAAAAATAAATGTCATTATTTAATATCATATATAGATATATATAACACAAACGCAAATGATTTATGTTTATATAATTTTCCCTTTTTTTTCTTACTATGATATCTTTTATTTCTTTATTTTATTTATAATATATTTTGAGTGTTTTTTTTTTATAATTATTTTTAAAATGTTGACATATAAAAATTGGAATATTGAGTCATTTAAAAAAAAAAGGTCAAAATTTTCTATTATTGTTGTTATAGAAAGTGATATTAAAAAAAAAATAAATAGTTGATATGCTTTGAATATTATAATATATTTATTTCAGGACATTCCTTTTTATTAATAATTTTTTTTTTTTTTTTTTTTGGTTTTCCTAAACTATTGCTATTTTTTCTTACTATACTTTTTTTTTTTTCTTAAAGAAAAATAATTTTTTATTGTTTATATATTCATTGCTGCGTTAAAGCAACAACAAAAAGTCTACTTTATCTTATTATATTCTTAATATATTGTGGAATATTAATTTTTAATTTATTTATATATTATAAATTATAAATTAATTAATTTTTTTAATATATTTCTATTGTTTTTTTTTTTTTTTTTTTTAATCTTTCTTTTAAATGATTGTTCCTATACAAAGTTTTTATCGTTTTTTTTTTCAAATCGTACGAATGTTATATATGTTTTATTCTATTATTTTATATATTTTCTATACATTATAATATATTATGCATTTTACTTTAATTAATGCTTTCTTTTTATTTTTTTTAATTATTAAAATTCCAAAATGGTTAGTATTATTTTCATCATTTTCAATTTTTTAATAAAGATATATTTAGTATTATTAATGTTTTTTTTTAATATATTAATTTTTATTATTAAAACTTATTAAAACTTTAATTTATATTAAAATTTTGGTCTATTTTTTTTTTTAATTTAATTTAGCTTTTATATTTTTTAATTTCTAAAAAACTTATTCTGGTTTATCACCAACTACATCCATACAACCTATTCCTCTTTATATATAATTATTTTAAATATTGACTATACAACTGTTATTTTCTAAAAGAAATTTCCATACTTATGATAATCAACTATATTTTATTTCAATGACCGTTTTGTTAAATTCTATTATAAAAAAAAAGGGTATATAGGATATCATCCAAAGATGTAACTATGATGATGATTCATTTTTTTGAAACTATCTATCTTTTAATTCTATAGAATTATATTATTGATGAAGCATTTTTCTTTTTCTTTTCTTATAAAAAATATACTATATAATGAAGGATTTTCTTTACATATATTATAATGATATCTTTCAATTCAATAATTGGAACATTTATTTTTTTTTCTTTTAACAAAAATTTAAATAAAAAAAAAACTAGATATTTATGTATAATATAGGGTATAATAGTATTACCTTTTTAATTTTTAAAAAAGAAATATTTGATGAATTTGAATTTTTAGAGTAAGGTGAAAATTTTATAATACAATTATTTAATAAATAATAACCTAGTGTTTAAAAAATAAAAAAGTTTATATGGTTAATGATATTAAATATTAAGGATAGAGTTAATTTATCTACAATAATTTTATAAAACTATAGGCTTCTTACTTTTTTTTTCTCTTTTAGTTTAGAAAAAAAAACTATACAAAAAGATAGAATAAATATTATGTAAAAGAATAGTTTTAGTTACTGATATTTATTGATGTATTTCTTTAATACTTTTAAATATTATTTGCATTATACAACTATATCAATATATATAAGTTGTATGATAACTCTTTAAAATTTTGGTAGTAAAAAGTATTATTATAAACTTCTAATATGAAATTTAAATTGTTTTTTTTTTATTATTAAGTTGGTTATAATGTTTATTGGTATGTTATTTGTTTTAAATAAAGAATTTCAAGTTATTCGTTTTTTAAAATAGTATTTCAAAAATTGTTGTTTTTGTTGTTGTTGTTGTTGTTGTTGTTGGTAGTGATTTTTTTTTATTGTTACTACTTTTAAATATATTATATTTATTTACAAAATTGGTATATTTTTTAAAACTAAAAAAAAGACTAAAACTCAAAATTTTATTGTATATTAAGTAATCTTTATTTTATATTTAGTGTAATGTTGTATTATATTGTATAGTATGTATTATAATACAAATAAGTATTATTTGTAATAACGTCGTAATGTTTTTAAAAAAAAATATAAAAAAGAAAAGATTTTCTATTGTATTTTTTTTTCCTTATTATATACAAAATTGAAAAATAAAAATAAAATAAAAAATCTATCTTTTTTTTATTTTTTTTTTATTTCTCTATTATTTTAAATATATTGTATTATAAAATATATTTTATAATATTTTATTCTTTCTTCATAAAAAACGT